>CM031241.1:287948807-288108946 GCA_018340775.1 Taxus wallichiana var. yunnanensis | reverse complement strand
CCAAAACCCTCCATAATAAAACTCAAGCCCCTATGACTCTTATGCCTCCCTCAAGTACCCCCTTTTGCTGCCATACTCGTATGCCTCCCTCTCTCTTATGGATCCTCAAGAACAAGGTAAGAATGTGAACATTCTTACCCAAGATGGGCATCCCTCTCAAACTCCCTCCACAATATCCTATTCTACTCTTATGCCTCCCTCATGAGATTTCCCATAGACCTCTCCTACACTACACATTAAGCACTCTATCCATTTTCACAATACACAAAAGTAACATACATTATTCACAATTTTAGCATAGAAGCAATAACAATAAGAAAGAAAAAAAAGGGGAGAAGGTCTCCTACCTCTCCATTGGAGAAGCCTAAACCAAGAAGCTTTGTCCAAGCTCCCTCCAAAACAATCCCAAGCATGCAAGTCCAAGCTCCTTCTTTTTCTCTTTCTCCTAATTCTTTCCTCTCCCAAAAGAAAATAAAAGAAAAAGAACTCCTCAACCAAAACCTCCAACCCCCTCAACAAGAGAGGAAATTTCCATAAATAGGCAAAAGGAAAGAGTGAGGGTGATGTGGCTCCTTGTAGGATGCCACATCACACATCCTCAAGACCACCTCTCTTTAGTCAACTTAAACCCCAAAACACCATAAATGGGTGGTTGGGTTGAATGACATCTCTCTTCCACATCCATCCCTTCCCATGTGTCATAAGGCACAAATAAATGCAAATGGAGGAAAAGTGCACTCCAAAGTCATATTTCCCTTCCCAACGCATAAATAATCCCCTTTTTGGATTCCCAACCCATAGATATGGTTGGTAAGGGGTTTTGGGAAGTGTGGGACAAGTTCAACTTGTCCCACAAGTCCCCCAAAATTGCCCTAAATCTAAAATTCGAGATTCAAAGGATTTGGAGTGGTCAACACTCAAAACCAAACATTCAATACATGAGGAAACACAAGGCTCAAGGAGCCAACCATCAAAATTAATTACCCCCACTAGACTTCCCTCCAAAACTTAAAAAAATTAAAACAAGATGTTACATTAATCTAAACATACTTAGCAAAAGTAATTAAAAAAAAACATCACAAATGAAATCACCTACTAAAGTAAGTTAAAAAAGTAATTAAAATTCTTACCCTCTTGGTCACATTAGAAAATTTCCCCTCATGGAAATTTTTCTTAACACATAAGAGAACAAAGGTGACATAATACAATTCACAAGTTGCTTTGACGACCAAATGTTGTAACCACCCGACATCCTGTTGTGTTTGGTTCCCAATCCCCTAATGGTTGTGATCATGTTGTGTTTCCTGCAAAATACAAAATACCTCCTTCACCTTGCATGCCATGTCAAAATATCCAAAATAACCATATGCATGAAATTTATTAACATCTATACGTAATTCAATTATCCATTATTTCAAAGTTTAAAACACAATTTAATCATGCATTCCATCATTATCCAAGGTATAGTAATGTAAATTCAACAACTACATTCTACTTATCATGGCAAAGAAATCCAATGTTATAACACATGCAATATATCCATATAAAAATAATATCGATATCCAATAGTCATCCATGTGTCGTTGTAGATCATACTCAAAACAAAATCCAATCATAACCCAAATGCAACTACTCACAAAACATCATGCTAATCAACGTAAGTATAAGTCATGTCCATATCGAAAAGTCTGTATAACTCAAAATGATAATCAACTAAGTTATCATAGGGAAGTGGGCATTACACATTGAGATGAACTTCCAAGACTTGTTCATGTGATTTCACTCACGAAGGAAGGACTTTTGAGAAAAGTCTCCACAAATAGTAAGCTCTCATCAAATGCACAAAATTCTACAAAAGGGTGCAGAGAGGCACAACTCTTTCATCGGAGGATCATCATTCTAAGGACATTATATCATCAAATATGTACAAGCAGTGTTTGATGTACACTTTGTTGTATTTGAAAATATAACAAAGGGCTTACCTCCAAAGAGAGATCATAATCATGTTATTCATTTATTACCAATAAGTCAACCACCTAACATCGACCTTATTGGTAACCATATGTACAAAAGAGTGAAATCAAGAAGATTGTGCAAGAGATGTTAGAAGTAGGAATCATCCGCCATAGTTGTAGTTCTTATTCTTCTCTAGTAGTGATGGTATGGAAGAAATATAACATGTGGCACATGTGTCCCGATTATAGGGAACTTAATAAGTACACAATCAAAGATAAGTTTCCTATTCCTCAAGTTATTAATGATTTGCTTTGATGAGTTGCATGGTGCTATTTATTTTACAAATCTTGATCTTCATTTGGGATACCACCAAATTAGAATCAAGGATGAGGATGTTCATAAAAATGCCTTTCAACACATGAAGGCCATTATGAATTCCTGATAATTCCTTTTGGAATCATAAATGCACCTTCTACATTTCAAAGTTTGGTGAATTCTATTTTTAAGACATTCCTATGGAAGTTTGTCTTAGTGTATTTGTATGATATATTAATTTATAGCAAAAGATGGGAGGAAAATTTGCATCATGTAAATAAGGTTTTGGAAACCCTTGAGTAGCATCAACTTTATGCAAAGCCCTCTATATGTTCTTTTGGACTTAAAGAGGTTGAATATTTGCGTCACATTGTCTCTCATGAAGGGGTAAATTGGATCCTTATAAGATCAAATCCATGATGGAGTGGAAGGTTCCAAAAACCCTAAATAATCTCGAGGATTTTTGGGACTTACAGGTTATTACCGAAGATATTTAAGGCATTATGGAAGCATAGATGTACCTCTCATAGCTTTATTAAAGAAGGAATCCTTCCATTGGAGTGAGGATGCAACCAAACAATTTGAGCAACTAAAGGAGGCCATGTGCACCACTCTAGTCTTGGCTACTCTGATTTTTCCAAAAATTCATTGTTGAATGTAATGTATCGGGGTGGGTATGGGGGTAGTTCTCATGCAATAAGGCCATCCTATTACCTTTTTGAGTCGTCAATTCAAAGGTAATAATCTTTCCAAGCTGACTTATGAGAATGAAATGCTAGACATACTTCATGCAATAAAGCAATGGAGACCATATCTCATAGGAAGACACTTTAAATTGAAGAAATATCATGCTAGTCTGAAATAATTCCTAGGGTAGTGTTTATTATCTCAATAACAACAAAATGGGTCTCCCAAGATGTTGGGATATGATTTTGAGATTATCTATAAGAAAGGGAAGGGAATGTAGTTGTGGATGCAACTTTGTCATGGAAAGATGACTCAATTGTAGCCTTGTTATGTGCCATATCCATATTACAAGAAGATTGGATAGATGAGGCAAGATATGAATGGAGAAGTGACCCAATAACAAAACCTCATTCATTATATCCGAATGATCCAAGCATGTATGAAAAATTTATATTGAAAGGGGATGCTTTATGGTATAAAGATAGATTTTACCTATGTAAGAACTTCACTCTTAAAAATAGGATTCTATCCGAGCTTCACTCTACTCTAGTAGGGGGCACACCGGATTCTTGAAGACTTATCATAGAGTCAAACAAGATTTCTTCGGGAAGGGCTCAAAGGGATGTCCAAAATTTGTGGCGAAATGCATGGTTTTCAAAAAATAAGGGTGAAACAATTCAATCCCAGCTCTTCTACAACCTCTATCTATTCGTAGATAGTGGTGGGAAGAGATTCCCATGGACTTTATCATAGGATTGACTTAATCTGATGGAAAAATGTCATCATGGTTGTGGTGGATAGACTCACAAAATATGGTCATTTTCGTGCCTCTAAGCACACCCATTTGCTACAACCATGGTAGCAATAGTCTTCATGGACACAATTTAAAAGCTTCACGGGACACCGAAGATTATATTAAGTGATCAACATCCTATATTTACTAGTAATTTCTTGACTGATTTATCCTCATGTTTTGGTACTTAGTTAGCTCATAGCTCTTCTTATCATCCCGATCGATGGAAAAAAAAAGTTGTAAATAAGTGGTTGGAGGGATATCTCCATTGTCTTACATTCAATAAACAAGCGAGGTGGGTCCAATGGTTTCCACTTGTAGAATGGTGGTATAACACTTCCTTCCATACTTCATCTAAAATGTCTCCATTTTTAGAACTCTATGGGTACCATCCACCATCCATCACATCATCATTGAGAGGAAAACCACGGGTTAGAGTAGTATAAGAACACATTCAAGTATCAAAAAGAGGTCCTCTCTAGTCTCAGGAGAACTTGGTCATGGAAGAAAAACACATGAAGCAACATGTTGATCAACATCGCATTGAAAGGCATTTCGAAGTCGGTGATTGGGTTTTTGTGCAGTTACAACCATATAAGCAAATGTCTTTGAAACAACAACAAAAGGATAGAAAAATTTCACCGAAGTATTATGCCCCTATCAAGTATTGCAAAATATTGTACTATAACATACAAATTATAACTTCCACAATCAACCAGATACATCCAGATTTCGTGGTTCTTTTCTAAAGAAAGTAATTGGACAAAGAGTATCAGCCCAAACAGTGTTACCTAAGCTTGATGAGGAGGGGAGAGTCATCTTGGAACCTAAATGCATCCTTCAAACACACACTAAAAGATTGAGGACACAGGTTATTACTGAGTACTTGATCAAGTGGAAGAATATGGACAATGAAGATGTAACATGGGAAGATATGACATTCCTGTAGCAACACCCAAAGCTTCTCAACATTGGGGACAATGTTGCTTTGAAGGGGAAGGGCATGCTATGCCCTTAACCTATTGCTTGTATTAGGATATGAGTAGCCAACTTGTGGCTTACCATATCATTTTATTATATCATTTATACTTTCTCATTCTTACTAGGTTGGCCTAGGTGATGGCCATAACATATGAATAGTATTTATAGGGGATTGTAGGTATTATTTCAGCATCATTGGAGTATTTTAGTATTATTATATGGTTTGGAGGTTGTCCCCTTTGAAATGGTGAAGCTATTATAATTTCATATTGAGATCATTATTCGGAATATTTTGTTATTTCTTTGTTATATTTCGCTCATGATCTCGAATTATACAAGTAATTCCATTACATTTAGGGTTTGAGGTTTCAGATATTGCAGACCCATTTTTGCCTGTTTTTCTCGAAGGGCAAAAAATATGATGTCTGAAAACTTTGAGCCTCTTTCCATTCTTCTTCTTTCATTTATGATCTTCCTCGTCTTTACCATTGGCCATCCTTTCCGACTATGAATAGCCATCACCAAACTTGAATGTAACTTGATTATTTGAAATCAGATTTGGACTCACACAAATGAACCACACTCTCCATTTACCTTGCACAAGGTCGTGTTTGATAAATTTTTCCTAGGGGTGAAATTGGATAATAGGAACATAATTATTAAGTCTTTTGAAAACACTAATAAAGTCAAGGAACTTAATGAGAGGATTTTAAACCGCAAAATATTTTGGGAAATATAATAATAATAATATGTAATTATTAATTTAAATTCTATTACATTATGAGGTGTGTGAAATCATTCGTGAGAACTTAATTGACCACAAGTGATGTTTATAACCCTTTTAAAAACACTTACCTTACTTTTTCTAAGTAATTAATGAGTTTTGTCTTGGGTTTTGTGCATGATTTTAATGGGCGTGGCATTTGGTATCAGAGTGAAGGTTCTAACAATTGAACATCCGTGATTAAAGTAATAATAAAGATAATAAATTTTTTTGGATTATTGTTCTCCCCAATGTGGAAGGTCAGCAACACCAAGCGAGGTGAAATGATTCAACTTCCATGGACCACCTATGTGAAAATTTCATGAAATTATAATTTTTAGACAGGATCAGTGTGAAATTACATTTGGAGCCTTTCGGTGAGGTTTTCAATGGTAAAAATTTATCAAACATAGTTTTTCCTCTTCACCACATTCTACACATCCTCTGATTTCAAACGCATTTTGAACAAAGTCAATTGGACCTACGGTGTAAAATTTATGGCTCTGAAAGTTTCCTCTCTGTTGAAGTGGAACTATAACCCAAATCGCTTTTTTTGGGTGGCAGGTTTATGCTAGCGTTTTGAGGACTCAATTCCCAAATAGGGAGTATATATCATGACATGATTTCATAATAGATCCATTATATACATTTATTCTTAGATGTGATCTCAATGTTGAGTACCCTCTACCGGTGGCCCACAAAGGGCTATGAAGTGATTATGATCTTGATATTTCATATGTTTTCTATTTGTAAACTTAAATTCTTGTATCAAGGAAAAAAATTGTATTTCAATTATTTTATTGAGAATCTCTAAGGCTCTTCTTAATATTTTTATCTTATGGTGAGATTTATAAGGATTTGCATGTGGCTACTTAGCCATTTCTTTTGATTGCTGATATTTCTTGGATTTTCACTTTGTTTGGTAACTCGAGAGATTGTTTTCCTCAAGAGTCATTTGGATAAATTTTGTCAAGAATGTTACATGTTTTCCTCGTCTTGATGATTTGGTTCTATTATGTTATGATATGTTCTCTCATAGTATGGGGGTACACACTAGGTGCTTGAGATCATGCCTTTATTTCTCGAGTGATGGAATTTTGTCTCATGCTAGGACCTTGGAGTAACCCTTTCATTAATAATATTTTCCTAGGGAGGGGAATCTTTTTGTCATGCATGATAGTTGGTAGATTTGATGGTGATTATGTTATTTCTTACACCCGTGCATGAGTTTTATTCATTGTTAGCAATGGATTAACTCTTGGATAATTATTGGTTTATGAATTCCTACTTGGTTTATGGATTCCTACTTGGTTACTCTGGATTCCTACATGTTGGACCGTAATCATCTTGGGTAAACATGGTTATACTTAGTTTCCTTTGAAATTTTTACTTAAATAAGTAAGCCCGTTTGATCTCGAGGACCCATTGACATGTATATGCTAGTGTTAAACCTCTTGATTTGTTTAGTGTATACCACCCTATGATCCATTAGTATCGGGTTTATGATTAAATAGATATAGTCACATTTGGTTCCTTTGGGATTTTTCCCTCAAATTTCTTTTTGTAAGTGTTAAGTTTCCAACCTTGGTTGTGTTTATGTCATGATCTTTCATCCAAGGCTATAGCTTTTATCTTGAGAGGTTATTTTTGATTAAATCAGGTGATTTACGGATTGCTATTTTTATGTCTTCTTGGTGAGGTAGTGTGGTGTCTATTGGTTAATTTTCCATTTGTCACCTTGATTGGTTGGTTGAATAATATATTTGAGAGGTATAAATTTCATTTTGGAAACTATCTATCTTATATAGTTAACCTATTTGAATATAACCGTAAACATTTTTCTTTCCTCCTTTCCATCTAAACTCCTTGAGCTCATATAAGTAAATTTTTAGCTTTATAAGCTACATCTTAATCATATATCTTATCGACACTTATGGAGACTCACTTGGAATGCATCGGTGATGCATGTAACTTTCAAGAAAACTCTTATAAACTTGGTGTGTTCCGTTTTGGTTCGTGACCTCTTATTTATTTGAAACTAAAAATAAGATAAGTTTGATTCCCCATACTCATGTTAACATTCAGATGGTAATGTAATAAAACTAAGCATATTATAACTCTAATTGAAGGTCTTAGACTTTTTATATTTAATAAGTATTGTGATCATTAGGGAAAATGGTTCCTTAATCTAGCTTTGTAGCTTAATAGAACAAATAAACAAAGAAAACCTATGTGAAAATATTAAATAATCCTCCCATACCCTCCATAGAAGTACAATGATTAATTTTTTCACCTAATTAGAGTGGCGAGGTACCATGTAAAATTGGTGATGATCCTAAATGACACAAGGTATAGGATATTATAATATAATGAATGCATTAATTTGAACCTTGGGTGAGTGCACCAAGTTGGGAGGCCAAAAGGGGGTCTTAAGTGGACACATTTTTCTAAAAATAAAAACTTCAACTTGTACGAGTTTTCAAAATAGTTACAATCGAAAATTAGAAGATGTTGTAGAAATATGAATCATAACATTTTGAGACTAGTTTCTAATCTACTAAATTTTATTGAAAATGGATAAGTTTATGTGGTTCAAACAACTAAAATACCAACAGTGCTCTTGTTTTTGTTAAAAACATATTAGAGTGACTTTGTGCCCCCACCATTTTTGAGCACCAATATATTGAGTATTTTTGAAAACCCTTTGGTAGAAAGCTAGGAGCATCTAGTTTGTGTTAGAATTTTTTTTAGATTTTTTTAACGTGTATTTATTTATTTATGATTTTTCTAGTACAGAAATTTTATGTTTTGAAAAATGACGGAGTTCCAACCATGCCCCCCTAAATACCTAAAAAAATGTCCAAAATTAGATTTTTTTAATATGTATAAAATTATGCCTAGTTTGTGCTATTATAATTTCTTTTCAATTTCCATGACCCAAACAAAAATACATGATGAAAGATAGACATATTTAAACTTCAAAAATATCTATAAAAAGGAATAGTAAAAAAAAAAATGGAAACCTTATATTAGTCAAAGTTAAATTTGAAAAATTATACTTTTAGAAAGAAGATACTCTGCTCTACATCGTGGTATAATTTTTTTAAATGGATCGATTTTTTATTTTGATTTATCATAGAGGAAGTTCCACTTTTACATTTAGCTAAAAAACATGATGTTTTTTTGTTTGTGCGGAGTCCATGCCTCAGGTTTAGGGATCCAAATCAGATCCAAAACTTAATGCATATTTTGGAAAAGGTAAAAAGCATAACGTGTATACGATATAATGTGTATGCATTATGTTTTTTTTATATTGTGGCATATTTTTTTATTCATAGTAGACATAAGGTGTACGCATTATAATGTGCACACGTTATGCTTTAGTAAATCCCAAACCTAAGAATTTAAAATGCGAGCGGTTTATAATAAAATGCATACGTGGTTTGCTTTTTTCAGGTTTTGTCCACTTATTCACCCCCTAACTTTGTGCACTTACCCCCTTATAAGAAATATGTTTGGAAAATGTAACTATAACTTGTGTTTTATAGTTTGAGTTGTGAAATAGATAAAATTATGGGATTTAGCACAAAAAAATGAGTAAATAAGCAACCTTATTTGCATAAATTGCTATTGCATGCCTAGAAATTTATAAAGGATATAATATGAAAGATAGAAATAATTGAATAGTTCACTTGAGTTGTTGTATGAGTGTTGTTATCCCAAATTCACCCCTCGGGGTAATTCACGTAACTTGCACAAATTCTTTATTCTTGAGCAAGTAGAATTGATTCAGGGCCAAAATCATGTTTTGGGGGTCCCTTTGCTTCTCTCTAACTTCCCCATCTAAGGAAAAAATCCAAGAAGTTATAAAAATTGGAAATATCCCAAAAATGGCTTGAAATAATGTTTTACGGAAAATGTGGATATTTTTGTCTCGGACTATTCGTGGGACATCGGGATAGGTTGCAGGGACCTAAAAACTTAAACAGCCACATTCCTTGGTTGTGTGGAAAAAGTAGATATTTTTGGCCTGCGCATGGTCTATAAGATAGTCGAAAAAGTATTCATTGGACATGCAAAGGTGAAAAAGCCACAAAATTAATATTACTATGTAAATTATAGAGAAATTGGACCATGACGGATGGGACATCGGGACGTGTGGGACATGCAATGCCAAAAACCCACACAAGGATCAAAGCGTTGCATAAAATTTGGCAGTCAATGGCCCTCATGGTCCAATTTCATGAGGGACATGAGTTTCATGAAATGCCAAAATTCCTACAATGAAGAAGATGCTAATAAATTAAATTCGCATTCTCACAAATGACACTAAATGCTCTGCGAGAACCAAAATAGCTTCTCACACTCGAATTCCATAAATTTTGCATTTTTAAACGAAATCACAAAAATTGGTACCATTGGAATCTTGGCTCCAAGAAATATCTATAGAAATCAAGAAATATTGATTTTTATGAAGGTTCGATAGAGAGTTTTCATAAAACATGGACGAGTTCGAAAGATATTTTATTTGGTAGTTGGACGCATTTAATGAAGCATGGGCTGAAATTTCTCACAAGTTGTAATTTATTATAACAACTTTAAAACAACCCATTTTAGACACAAGAATAATTAAGGATTAGTTAGGAAAATTATGAAATAATATTATATTTTTGTAAAAGAGTCTTTAACCAAGTTACAAGACAACGGTTATCACAAGAAAGTTTCAAAGCCAAATACTATAATTATCTTATATTTTTATTAATACAATAATTATAAAAGATCACAATGTACAAACTTAGGGTTAGATTAATCAATTAGGTTAACAGGGTAATTTCTCACTATACCACTCTCTAACAAGATTAAAATATTCAACTTAATTTTTCTCAACATTATCACACTAAAACTTCCCAAAAACATTCCCATTAGATAGGAAATTTTCTCACATTTTCGGTGATATAAAGAAGTCCTCCTAACTCCTTATATTTCTCAAGTTATGGGCCACTGTTTTAGGGTGAAAATTCCCCCAAACGGGCTCATGGGCCTTAGGAGGAAAATTTTCCTCGGGAAGCTTTGCGGACCGCGGGAAGAAATTTCACCTGGAGAAGGAATCAAAGAGTAGTGGAGTGAAATTTTCCAAGGTGGGGTCGGCAGATCAAAGAAGGAATTTAGGATTTTTCCGTTTTGGGACAAAGGCACAATTTACCTCCTGGGCGCTCGGGAACTCGAAAGGGGAAACGTGTAAGCATTTCCAAGTGTCATGTGTCAATCCTCAATTTTCACGGGAAAATAGACTTCTGGGAAACATATGAATTTTAGAATTTAAAATAAAAAGGATACAAAGGGTTAAAATACTCCATGCCTCCAACAATGCCTAAGGTTGCCATGTGTCAACCAACCATTAGGTGTGGGAGGTCAAAATGAGTAACTTTAGGAATTTTTTTGACAAAGGAAGTTTTAAAATTTTAAAGTTAAGAAACCCTCCTCTCCTCCACCATTGCCTCGTGAGGCCACTTGTCACCCAATCATGGGTTATGGGGCTGCAGGATGGCAAAGAAAGTTAGGAAAGTTTGCCAAAGGGTTTTAATAAAAAAGTTAAATAGAATGCGTGGGCCTGCTCTTCCGTGAAAGTATGTTTCTAGGCAAGGGTAGGGATGCGGAGCCATGGAGAATTTTAAATTTTTTTCCAAAGTTAGAATCAAAAGGGTTAAGTTGAAGTGCATGCTAGTGAAAATGCATTCCAAAAGCGAACAGTGGGGTGGCGGGGATAAAGGGAAAATTTTCCAAATTTTCCCTTTTCAAAATTAGTCTAATTTTGATAACAATGAGGTTTGTGGGCTGGTGCGGTGGTGGAAAACTTCATGATATTTGTGATTTTAACAAAAAGTGAAAAAGGTAAGTTTCGGCCTACGGGTCCGGCTAGCTATATTTTATTAATTAAATTTAATAGTTAGAATATTTTTGAATCCAAAATGAAGTGAAAAATTCAAAAGGCCATAACATCTGATTGGAAACTCGGTTATTTTTGAAAACAAGGACTTTTGGAAATCTCTCAACATCTTGTTTTCACAAGAATCATTAACTTTTCATTTTCTTTATGTTGAAGGGTCAATTTCATGAAAAGAATTGGTAGTATTTTAAAAGGTAAACTGGTAAATTTTAACTTATGAAATTTTAATCTATTCATATTCTTCCTCTCTCAACATGTCAATTAGTCATGGAAAATTGTTCTTAGATGGATTTAGGATGGATTTGGAAGTTAAGGTTTTTATATTGACTCCCAAATAAAAAAATACAATTTTGACAAAGAAAAACGACAACAAAATGGTTTGAGCCCAATTTTTCTAGGTTTTCTAACAAATTCCTTAAGTGTTTTCATCCAATTGAATTCATTTAGGGAATACTAATTCAATTTAATCATTTAATTTACTATTTCATTATTGCAGGTTTGAACTATGCATTTTTAGATAAGGTGTTTTCCAATTTGAAAATACAAAGCATAGATCAAATTTTAAAGGATCTATTTTCCATTTCTTCTTCCAAGTATTAAAATTCATTCTAATTCTAATATAATAAATTTAGTTTATTCAAATCAAATTATTCAAAACCAAAATACAATTCTGATTTCAAATTTTACACATTTTAAAAGATAGATTTCTATATTTTCCTCACGTACATTTATTCCTTTCAAACAGAGATTTCAAATAGAATTCAAAGTCATAGTTTAAACAATAGTAGTTCCAATTATGGAAAGGAATTCAACTTTTAGTCAAAATAAAAAAATAAATTATACTTCTGCTTTACATTTAAAAATTACAAATTTCATATTCAATACAACCTATTTCCATTACAAAACATATACGAGCTCATCTACTTCAAGTGGGAAAGGTTACAATAAGACTTCTTCTCAACAAGGAACTATCAAACTATTTTCTTTTTTTTTTCCTTTGCTTCAGAAAATCAACATGTAGATTTATCATTCTTCTAATTTTGATCACTATAAGAGCAGGGGAAAGGAAACACTCTCCACCCAACCAAGAAATCCTATGAAAAGGAGAATACATCCTTCTTCGTTGGCCCCTTGAGCCCCAACCACAATGCAATAAAAGATGTGTTTCGACTCATGGCAACAATAGGCTTCCACAAACACACATGCAAATCTCACATTTAAAACACATTCCAAAACAAAATGTAGTAGCTAACCATGTTAAAACATAGAAAACAAAATTTACGCTTCATCATGTAAGCCAAAGGAGTAAGAAACTATGGGGATGTTACTTATGACTCCCAAAGGGTAAATGGGTATCACAACCTAATTTGAAACCACCAAAATATAGTATATAAAATATGTGACATGCCCTTATGCATCCCCCAAGTACCCCTTATTCCCCTCCCCTCAGTCTCTTATGGCACCCCATAACGAGTAAAGAAATGCAAGCTATTTATTTGTAAGGTGGAACACAAATCCCAACTCCCTCCATATTTATACTTCCCAAAAACACTTGTGCCTCCCAAAAAATAAACCCCGAGTCTTCTCCTACACCATTCCTAGGCTATCTACCCAACATCCCATACACATGCCAAAACTTTTACAACAAAAAATTTCATAAAAAAAAAAAGAAGCACATCAAGAGCCAAGTTCCTACCTCTCCATGATAGAGTTGTTCCAAGTCCCAAAACAAAAAAGATTTATCCTAATGCAAGAAATACAAATCACCCAAGCACAAGCATACAACAATATTCCAAAAATTCTCCAAAGCAGAGCTCTAAATAGTAAAATAATTCTCTCAAAAAGGAGTTTCCAAAGTGAAACAACCCGAAACAAGGCAAGCAATTCGAATTTTATAAAAGAGGGAAGAGAAGAGCATAAGGTGGATCAATGTAGGATGCCACATCACACATCCTCAACCTCATCCCAAAATTAAACTTCATTCTCCAATGCAAAATAAAAATTAGGTGAATAATATGATAGTTTACTTGCATACTCAAATCTAACCCACACCCCAAAGGACTGAAATCAAACCATGTAAGAAAAGTGCAATTAAAACTTACAATTTTTCTTCTCAAAAAGAATTATAAAAATCTAATTTTAACCCCCAAACCATAGGTATGGTTTGTAAGTAAATTTAATATGTATCGGACAAGTATAACTTGTCCCACAAGCCTCCAAAATCAGCCTCCAAGGACAATTTCGAATTTACAAGAAGGTGGAGTGTTTTACACTAAAAGGTTAACTTACACATCACTTAAATATTACTTACACATTACTTAGTAATACTTACAACATTTTAAATCATAACCAACAATAATATTAATTACATTCTCATGATATCTTTTAATCAATTAACTTAACAACATGATTACTAGCATATTAACACCACATTAAATAAATAATGAAAGGGGTAAGTGCACCACATAAAACACATACAAACATTTAAAAAAAAGAGAACAAATAAAAGAAAAACATAAAATCCCTTGGTCACATTTAAAGGTGATCCCCCATTGGAATCCCTAACAAAAACCACACACAAACAATACAAATTACCATGGTGACCTTGTTGAATTCATCTAGAATTCCAATGTGGTCGCTCTCCAATCCCCCAAGGTTTGTTGTGATATTTTAAACCTAAAAAAATACCTCCTTTTTCCTCGTGGCCCTATCAAAACATCTAAAATAATATAAATAAAATTACAAAATCATCTAGATATATGAATCACAACAACATCTAAGCAACCAAGAAGATCATTTGCAATTTTACTCAACAACTATATCATCATAAAATAATTTCCATTTCTAGGTCTACTAATAATATATAAATATCACATCTAAACAACATCCATGATATAACCATGTCAAACAAAGTATATCAACATCTATATCCAAAATGTCTCTAAAAATCCTCATGCATCATAACTAAATCAAGGTCAACAATAGTCCGTGATCTAACATCTAACATCATACTCTAATAAAGTCAATAATCATGTCCATAATATAATCAGCGGATGATGATTAGTATCAAAGGTGTCAAAGGGAAGTGGGCACTACATACCCCTTCCCTTAGACTCAACTTCCTCCTAGAAGTCAAAAGAAAAATGTGGAAAAAGAACTTGCAGAATGTACCATCCTCCCATGTATCCATAGCCCCATCATATCTATCCCACTACACCCGAAACTTGGTCAATCTCCCTTCCTCGGAGGCCCAGTGGTCCCGTGATCTATAATGTGAACGGGTTCCACTGTTACCTACCCCCGATCCTACACCTACAATGAAGTATAATCCAAGACATGAGAATGCTCTGCAATATATCTCCTAAGAACCAAACATGAAACACATCATGTACATGAGACAAGCTTGGTGGCAATGCTTTGGACCGTAGGTCAAAGGGTCGATACTCTCCAAGATCTCAAAAGGACCCACGAATCTAGGAGCTAGCTTAGAACCTTTTCCATAGTAGATAGGGATCTTGTGTGGCCTAAATTGAAGGAACACCTTCATGCCATCATCAAAACTATGGTTGGTCCTATGCTTATCTCTGTGTACTTCTTATGCATGTCCTATGCCTCCTGTAGTCTCTGTCTGGATCAAAATCACTTGTTGCTCCATGTCCTACAAGAAAGTTGGTCCAAGAGAAACACCGTCCTATAACTTGTTCCAACTAAGAGGTGTCCTACACTCTATTCCATACAAATCCTGAAAAGGATCCATGTCTATAGAACTCTAAAAACTATTATTGTATGAAAAATCCACCAAGTACAGGTACTCCTCCCATCTAGACTATTGATCCATCACATACATCTTAAGCATATCCTCTAAAATTTGATTCAACCACTCGGTCTATCCATCTATCTTGGGGTGATATGTTGTCTTGAAATTGATCTTTGTCCCGAGGGTATACTGCATGGTAGTCCAAAAATGGGAAATTTACAAAGGATTGCGGTCACTAATGATATTCTCAGTGGAATCCCTTTGCAACCTGACAATCTCATCAAGATATACCCGTGTCACTGCACTAGATGTATAAGTGGTCTTCATTGAGAGAAGTGAGCCACTTTTTCAATTTATCAATCATGACCATGATGGCGTCATGGTGATATCTTGACATCGATAGCCCAAAATGAAGTCCATGGAAATGGCGTCCCATTTCTACTCCGGTATACCATGAGGAAAGAGAAGGCAAGCTGGATGCTAATGTTTTCCCTTCACTTTACGGAACTTTAAATAGTGTGACACAAATGAGCCATGCCTCTATGAGGTCCTCTCTGTGATACAATTGTCTCAAAGTAGTGTGCATCTTCTTCACCCTAGGATGGGATGAATAGGTTGCACGATGTGCCTTGGTCAATATTTCCTTCCTCAAGTCTTCGTCTCTAGGAACATAAATCTAACCTCTGTTCCTAAGAATTCTATTTTCCTCTAGTGAGAAACCATCAAACTTACCTTCAAGGGGTCTCTGGGACTCAATCTCTACTTGAAATGCAATGTAAAAGATGTCAAGAGGAAGTTGTTGAAGAACCATGCTCCAGTAAATATGTGCCCACTAAAGTGGCCATAATCAGATGTTTCCGTCTCGCTAAGAGCATCTTCCACCACATTCTCCTTTCCCTTCAAATAATCTATCTCCATATCCTACTCACAAAGCAACTCCATTAAACGCCGCCTATGAGCGTTGAGATTGGGCTACATGAAGAGGTGGCGAAGACTCGGGTGATCCGTCTTGAGTGTGAATCTCGACCAAGAAGAAAGTGCCTATATCAAACCAAAGTGTGCACAAGTGCTGCAAGCTCAATATCATGATTAAGATAATTAAGCTCATAATATTTGAGTTTGTGAGACTCAAAAGCCACTACTCTACCCTCCTACATCAACACATCTCAAAGTCTTGCAAAAGAAGCATCTCGTGCATATAAAAACTCACCTGTGGATCTGACATTGCAAGAATAGATGTTGTAGTGAGGCATTCCTTCAGTGTCTTGAAGTATTTCTTGCACCTGTTTGACTAAAAAAAAATCTTCCCTTTCTGCTGAAGGGAAGTGATGGGGTGCGTAATCCAAAAGAAGTATTGAATAAATCTCCTGTAATAACCTACTAATCCCATGAAGTTACACATCTATTTCATAGTATTGGGTGTTGGATAATCCATAATAGCTCTAATCTTGGAAGGAAATACTATGATACCTTCCCCAGAAATGATATGACCCAAATACTACACCTTCATCTGAAAGAATGCACACTTCTCCAAGTTCCCGTAAAGTTACTTCTCCTGAAGACACTAAAGAACCTAGCGAAGGTGTACCTCATGCTCCTCACACATACATGAGTAAATAAAAATGTCATCAAAGAAGATGAGCACGAAGTGATCTAAGAAATTCTGAATACCCTATTCATCAAACTCATAAATATTGGGGGGCATCGACCAAACAAAAGGTACCACTTGTGAACTCATAGTACCCATATCTTATACGAAGGTGGTCTTAATAATGTCCACCTCCAAAATCATTAGTTGATGGTAGCTTTGACTTAAGGTCTATCTTAGAGAAAGCTATGGCTCCTTCATCTTATCAAAAAAATCATTAATGCACGAAGGGGATAATGATTCTTGATCGTTACTTTGTTTAGTTGCGTAATCAATACACAAACCGTAAGGATCCATCCTTCTTAGTTACAAATATCAGGTGGTGCACCCCAAGGGGATACACTAGGATGAATGAGGCCCTTCTCTAGAAGGCCCTTAAGCTGTAACTTGAGCTCACAGAGCTCAAGAGTAGTCATCCGATAACATGCTCGTGAGATAGGCTCTTCTCCAGGAATAAAATCTATATGGAAATTTATATCACGTGGGGGTGGTAACCTTGGTAGCTCCCCTAGAAATACATCTGAAAACTATCTCAAAATGGGATGGTCATCTAGTGATGGTACACTACACCCATCTTCTGATTGGTCACTAACTATGACAGAAAACATCTGATAGCCTCATTGCACACGCCACTTAAGTTGTATAGCAGAGATGGTGCAAATAGAAATAGGTCTCTTGACCCCCGCTATCACTACTTCAACTCCTAGATCATCTATAAAAGATATGATCTTATGGTAACAACCCACTCGCCTGTTTACAGATAACTAGTCTATGCACAAGATGACTCTATAGGTGCCCAACAAGGATATGAAGATCCGAGGTAGTGGTGAAAGGTCCCAAATATACCACACACTCCGCTTGTAAGGAGTCATAGAAATCTTGCTCTGAGGCCATCTCAACATCACAACTATGACCACTGTCTAACCGCCACCAACCTGCATTGTTATACTAAAGATGGTGTAATAAAAGAATCAAAAGAACCAGAATCAAACAAAATGGAGATAGGAATACCACCATCGCTACTTGTGGTCTCAATAACTATACTTTGTTGTTGTTCTGGTAGTTCTTGACCATTACATACATCCTATGACTGCACCCCATATCACCAATAGTAGGCTCGAGATGTATGCCTTGTTATTAGGGTTCTGTAGGCGAGTCTCTTCAAAAATGTCTAGTAACACCACACCCAAAAAACCACTTGATCCTCTCCCCTATGTAGCGGATCTGTTGGTACTCGGAGGTTTGTGGTGTTGATCTTGATGATCTCGACTATGGTGTGCTAAGGTCTATACTAGAAATATCCTACTGCGAGTGAGATCTCTCGGGCACCCATTGTTTTGATGGGACCCCAGGAGGAGGCCCCATACTCGACCTCTCTGTCCATCAAACCTTTGTGGAGGTCTATAAGGTGGGCGAGACTCCTGCTACTACCGTGGTCTAAAGATGGGCCGTGTTGAACCCTGTCCACCATAAGGAAGAGGTACGATGCCCTCGATCTTCTATCCCGCATCAATTTTATGTGACTTCGTGACTCGGTCTCTAGCCTCCGGGTCTTTCCCCAATTCTCCTCTCGTTATACAAGCCTTCTCAATGGCCTCAAATAATTTCTATGGACAATGGATCCCTACTACAACTCCAATTTCTTTATTCGTGCCCCTGGATGAGCCTATGGATTTACACCTACTCATCTTGCATGTAATCAACATACTTGAAGCAGATCCAAAATCTACTCTCATACTCTGTTTCTATAAGAGATGCTCACCGGAGGTCATGAAACTCATCTATCCATTGTTATATGAACCTCCATGAAAAATATTTGGTCTTGAATAACTCCTCAAAAAGCTTCCAGTGCAACTATCTCGTAAATCAACATAGAGCTTCTTCTCCTTTATCTACCACTAAACACCAGCTCCATCCATCAATAGATGCATTTCAACATGAGATTTCATGTTCTTTAGCTAGAACAAGGAAAGAGCTTGAAGCATCTGCTCAAGCTCACCAACTAGGCCTCTGCCAGAAATACACCTATGTCACCAGAATAATGTGATGGGTGAAGATTAATGATCTCCCCCGATGTGATCTATACTTGTGTTTGATGGCCCCTAGGCCTCTCTCCATGCACATCCCTAAGCCTAGGGCTCGAGACCTATCTCTCGTGTCCCGAAACCTGGTCTCCTATTCCCTCTGTGGTGACTCTACTTTTACTAATTCCTCATGGGATTTTTCTCCTCTATGATCCTCGCTATACTGAGGAGATACATGAGCCTCCATGGATGTCACCCTATCATGTCTTATTTAATGTGTCCCTATGGTCCCTCCACGTAGAGTGACATTAACATCTGAAGAGTCTCAAAATCTACAGTAGAATGGCTGCTACAACATGATCTTGAGGTATTATGCCTAGGTCTATGTGAAAAGGCTCCTCATCTTATCTCGCACCTCTTGTAAAGAGTAGAAAAGATTTAGCTCCTTATTCTAGGTTTTACTTAGTTTCGTGTTTAATAAAATATGTAATTTCTAAACTAAGTTGTTTTATATATTTAAAAGTGTGCTAGATTAAAGTTCATGTCTCAATTTTTCTACTGTGCCCAATGGCCCAAGATTTTGAACCACTTCTAAGATACCAAGTGTGACACCCGCTAAAACAACCCACTTGAGACCCAAGAATAACCTAGGATTAGTTAGGAAAATTATGGAATAATTTTTTTGTTGTTTAAAAGAGTTTACAACCAGGTTACAAGACAATAGTTGCCACAAGAAAGTTTCAAATCTAAATACTATTAATAGCTTATAGTTTTATTAATAAAACAATTATAAAAGATCAAAAGGTCCAAAATTAGGGTCAGATTAATCGTTTAGGTTAAGAGGGTAATTTCTCACTATACCACTCTCTAACGAGGCTTAAAAGATTCAAATTTATTTTTATAAAAATTAACTCACTCAAAACTTCCCATAAATGTTCCCATTAGATAGGAAATTTCCTCACCTTTTCGATGATATAAACAAATACTCCTAACTCCTCATATTTCTCAAGTTATGGGTCGCGTGGGTTGGGGTGAAACTTTTCCCCAAAATGGACTGCGGGCCTAGGGAGGAAAATTTTCCCGAGGGAAATCCTCAGGGACTACTTGGGAGAAATTTCACCCAGAGAAGGAATCACGGAGCGGTGGCACGACTTTTCCAAGATGCAAGCCGGTGGAGCGGGGAAGGAATTTAGCACTTTTTCCCTTTTGGGACAAAGGTGCAATTTACCTCCATACGCCCATGAACCCGAAAGGGGATACATGTCAACATTTCCAAGTGCCACGTGTCGATCCTCAATTTGTGTGGGGAAAAAGACTTATGAGGAAAGATATGCATTTTAGAATTTAAATGAAAAAGGATACAAAGGGTTAAAATGCTCAACGCCCACGACGTCTAAGACTACCACGTGTCGGCCAAAAATTAGGTGTGGGAGGTTGTGAAGAAGAGTAACTTTAGGATTTTTTTTTGCAAAGGAAGTTTTAGAATTTTAAAGTTTAGAAACCCTTTGCTCCTCCACCATCTCCACATGAGGCCACGTGTCACCCAATCATGGGTTTTAGGATGGAAGATAAAGTTAGGAAAGTTTTCCAAAGGGTTTTAATAAAAAATTTAAATTAAATATGTGGGCCCATGGACCCATAAAAGTATGTTTCCTAGGCAAAGGTGAGGATGCGGGGCTGCGTAGAATTTTCACAATTTTTTTGAAAGTTAGAATGAAAAGGGTTATGTTAAAGTGTCCACCCATGTAAACACATTCCAAAAGTGAAGGGAAGGGCCACGGGGACATGGGGAAAATTTTCCAAATTTTCCCTTTTGAAACTTGGACTAATTTTGATAACAATGAGGTTAGTGTGCTAAGCGGGCGGTGGAAAACTTCGTGATTTTTTCACTTTTGAAAAAATGTGAAAAAGGTAAGTTTCCCTCCATGGGTCCGCCTAATAATATTTATTAAATTAATTTAATAGTTAGAATATTTTTGAAGCCAAAATGAAGTGAAAACTTTAGAAGGCCATAAATTTTTATTTGGAACTTGGTTTTTGGCAAGCGAGGACTTTTCGGAAATCTCTCAATGTCCTCCTTGCACAAAAAATCATTAATATTTCATTTTTATATTGTTTAAGGGGTAAATTTCAAGAAAACAATCTACAACATTTTAAAAGGAAAACTAATAAATTTTAACTTATGAAATTTTAATCAATCGATCTTCTTCCTCTCTCAACATGTCAATTAGACATGGAGAATTGTTCTTAGATGGATTTAGAATGGATTTGGATGGTAAGTTTGTTTGATTTATTCACAAATAAAAAAAACAACTTTGATGAATAAAATGACAAAGAAACGGTTTAAGCTCGATTTTGCTAAATTTTGTAAGAAATTCCTTGAGTGTTTTTGTCCAATTGAATCCATTTAGGGCATACTTGTTTCAATTTAATAACTTAATTTATTATTTCATTGTTATAGGTTTGAACTATGCATTTTTGGATAAGGTGTTTGCCACTTTGAAAATACAAAGCAGAGATCAAATTTTAAAGGATCTATTTGCCATTTTCTTCTTCCAAGTATTGAAATTTTTTCCAATTCTAATCTAATACATTTATTTGATTCAAATCAAACTATTCAAAACTAAAATGCAATTATTATTTCCAACTTTACACATTTCAAAAGATAGAATTATGTATTTTCCTCACACGTATTTCTTCCTTTCAAATAGAGATTTCAAATACAATTCAAACTCAGATTTTAAAGTGTACTAGTTCCAATTGTGGAAAGGAATGCAACTTTTATGCAAAATACAATATTTCCTTCTTCTACAACTTCTCTTTTTGTTGATTTTCACAATACAATATACAAAATACATCTCTTTCTTTCAAAATAGAAACACAGTATACCTCTCTTTTACATTTCAAAATTACAACTTTCATATTCAATACAACATATTTCCATTTGAAAATATATATGAGATCATACACTTCAAGTGTGAAAGGTTACAATAAGACTTCTTTTCAACAAGGAACTGTCAAACCGTTTTTTTTTTCCTTTGCCTTCATAACAACAACATGTAGATTTATCATTCAACCAATTTTAATCACTAAAAGAGAAGGGGAAAGGAAACACTCTCCACCCAACCAAGACATCCAATGACATGGAGAAGCCATCCTTCTTCATTGACCCCCGAGCCCCAACTACAATATAATGAAAGATGTGCTTTAACTCATGGCAACAACAGGATTCCACAAACACACATGAAAATTTCACATTTAAAACACTGTCTAAAACAAAATGTAGTTTACAACCACATTAAATCATAGAAAAAAAAACACAGGCTTCATCATGCAAGCCAAAGGAGAAAGAAACTATCGGGATGCTACTTATGCCTCCCAAAGGGAAATGGTTATCACCACCTAATTTCAAACCACCAAAATATACTATAACAAATCCTTGACATGCCCTTATGCCTCCCCCTAAGTACCCCTTATTCCTCACATTTCCATATGCCTCCCAAACCTCTTATGGCACCCCATAACGAGTAAAGAAATGAAATCTATTTCTTTGTGAGATGGAACCCAAATCCCAACTCCCTCCACACTTATACCTCCCCAAAACACTTGTGCCTCCCAAAAATAAAACCCATAGTCTTATCCTACACCATTCCTAGGCCATATTCCCAACATCACACACACATGCCAAAACATTCACAACAAAATAATTTTATAAATAAAAAGAAGCATTACATAAGAGCCAACTTCCTACCTCTCCATAATGGAGTTTTTCCAAGTTCCAAAACAACAAGCTTTATCCCAATGGAATAAATCCAAATCAGCGAAGGACAACCATGCAACAATATTCCAAAAATTCTCCAAAGAAAGAGCTCCAAACATCAAAAGACTTCACCCCGAAAGGAGTTTCCAAAAGTGAATCAACCCAAAACAAGGCAAGCAATTCAATATTTATAGAAGAGGGAAGAGAAGAGGATGAGGTGAATCCATGTAGGATGCCACATCACACATCCCCAACCTCAACCCAAAATTTGAATTCATTTTATAATGCGAGAATAAATAAGTAGGTGAATAATATGCCGCTTTACTTACATACTCAAATCCAACCCACACCCGAAAGGACCGAAATTAAATGATGTAAGAAAAGTGAAATTAAAACTTACAATTTGTTTTCTCAAAAAGCAATATAAAAGTCTAATTTTAACCCCTGAACCATAGGTATGGTTGGTAAGTAAATTTAGGAGGTATGGGACAAGTTTAACTTGTCCCACAAGCCTCCAAAATCAGCCTCCAAGGACAATTTCAAATTTTCAAGAAGGTGGAGTGTTTCATACTCAAAGGTTAACTTACACATCACTTACATATTACTTACACATTACTTACTCATTCTTACAAAATTTTAAATCATAGCCAACAACAATACTAATTACATTCTCATGATATCTTTTAATTAATTAACTTAATAATACAATTACTTACAATGTTAACACCACATTAAATAAATAATGAAAGGGGTAAGTGCACCACATAAAACACATGCAACCATTAAACAAAAGGAACAAATAAAAGAAATACATAAAATACCTTGGTCACATTTAAAGGTGATCTCCCCATGGAAATCCCTAACAAAACAACTAGCCACAAACAATACAAGTTGCCATGGTGACCTTGTTGAATTCATATAGAATTCCAATGTGGTTGGTCTCCAATCCTTGATGTTTGTTGTGATATTTTAAACCTGCAGAATATAAATACCTCCTTCGGTGTCATGGCCTAGTCGAACATCTAAAATAATATAAATAAAATTCAAAAATTATCTAAATATATGAATCATAACAACATCCAAGCAACCAACAAAATCATTTGCAATTTTACTCAACAACTATATCATCACCAAATAATTTCCATTTCTAGGTCTACTCACAATATCCAAATATCACATGTCTAAACAACATCCATATTATAACCATGTCAAGTAGTATATCAACATCAATATCTTAAATTTCTCTAATAATCATCATGCATCATAATCTGAATCAAGGTCAACAATAATCTATGATCTAACATCTAACATCATATTATAATAAAGTCCATAATCATGTCCATAATATAATCAACAGTATCATGATCACTCTAAAAAGGTGTCAAAGGGAAGTGGGAACTATAGTTATGGGATAGTATGGGGAACCGTTTCAAGCAACATAACAACATTTCACTCCATTTACTACCTTTTCGCAAGTGGTTGAAGGAAAAATTTCAGGATTTTCATTTTCCCTATCTCTCTCTCTTCTCATTTTTATATAAATTGGAGTGTGGGGATCATTGTAAAGGGAGAGAGTTTTGTTGTACTAAAGTTATGTCAAAAAAATTGTGAAGCCAATGTTTTGCAGGCCCTTGTAGTGGATTCCTTGGATGGTGACCTAGTCCCTTATGTTGTAATAAATTGAATTGTGGATATCATGAAGCAATAAAATACAAGTTTTTGGATGCATCTTCCTTGTGTTTTATTACATTATATTTTCCCCTTCATTCTAATGAAAATATAATGTGTCTATTTTATGATCTTGGAAGGATTCATTATTATTGCGCATGTATGAGATATTGTTGTGAATGAATTTTCCATATTGTGGATAATCGTTATCACCCCCTTCTAGTATGCATTTTACTTCTATTTTTCACACATTAGAATAATACTCTCACACCATACTTTTCTCGGTGTATCACCATTGTAGTGTAGGATTTCATTTTCATGCATTCTCTCTCCCTAGTCCCTTGGAATGTTAGATTAGGATAGATAGTTTTTCCCGCATTATAGTAGATTGTGGCGATAGTTTAGGAACAAGAACCAGATTTTTCGGAGGTCGATCTCAAGTAGAAAATCCCAAAACTTGCAAATAGTACCCATGTTATCCAATCACACCATGAGCTCAAACACACACGCATGTGTAAAATCTAAGGTTGTTGTGATTCAGTTATAATAAGTGTCCCATCTCAAATGAGCTTGAAGATGTTAAGATGTTGCAAATAATATTGAAATGTTATTATAATGTATCAAATATATATAGCCTCAATTTACCATATATTAAGTTCTTATTACAAAACTATAATGATATTTTATAATAATTTGTATGTGATATAGTGCCATAACTATAAATCATGAAAGAATGAGTTGTTTCAATGCTAGAATAGTACCAAGAAACATATTTTTATTATTGTAATCAATTCCAAAGTTTACACCATGATAATAAAATGATTATACTTTGCCTTGCTTTATATCAAACAACCAGCACATGTATAATGATTATAAAGTAAGTTACATACTAGATTATTTTTGATATCTCACTAGTTGTATGAATTTTTTTCAAGTATACATAAGGAGTTTATCACCTTGTAGAATGGATTAAATTTTATGTTCATATGGGAAGACCCAACATCCATGTTTTCAAAGGTGACAACTATGTCAACCTTTAGATCCGTCTACCTACCCTAATTAATGAATTACCTTTTTGATAATAATGTGTTCTAGTCGTTGTTTACTCCTAAACATTAATGTGTGTAATTTCCCTTGTTGGATCCTTTTTCGGTGCCGTGGTACCCTTTTTACCTATTATCTTGACAGGTGTATGAATTTTTAGTCTTAAGGAGTAGGTCCGAGTCTCTAGTTTTAGGGAGACACCCTTCTTGTGTTGGACTAGGTCATTGGTGACATGGGCTTATTTGAAATATTAGAAAACATATGATAAGGATATGAATAAATTTTTGATATTCTCTTTCCTCTTTTGGAAAACATGATGTTGTTCCCCTTGTACTTTGGGAAGAGAAAATGCATGTTACTTTCACATGTTTTTACAAGGATGTTGGCGTTTTGCCCTAGTAAATGTTAGTTGGACCCTTCTTGTTTCCTATCAACTCCAAACTCGCTTGGGTATTGCTATGTGTTATGATATAAACCTTGTGATTTTTTTAATATTATTTTAAGCTAGGGCTGGCTTAAAATTATGAAAATATGTTTGTTATATTGAGTGAATGGTATCTATTTTGTCTATATAATAGTATGAGCAAAGTTTTTCTTTCAAATAATGTAAACATTGTCTAGTTGATTGGGTTTCTAAATTAGGATGTGGTTGTGTGTTATGATATTTGAGTACATGATTCAAGTTATGGAAACCTTATGGACAATATTTTTCTTAGTGTTACCATGAAAAGTTAAGTGAGTTCTTCCTAATTATATAGAGTACTTCTAATGGATAATCTACATCCTTGTAAACACTTTTGTTAAAATTATGTGCTTTCCTTGTTGTTAAGCCTCATTTTATGTGGGCTGAATTTGTTGGTTCTTTAAGAAAGTTTGGTTTCTCATGTAAAATTGAAGGTCTTGATTGGTATTTGTTAATTTTGTCTAATATATTGAACATAAAAGTGTAATTCAAGAAGTATTGTCCTTCCTATTTACCATGTGCTATATACATGCATGGCTTATACGTGGACACCTTGTGTGTAGGAATATTTCTTGCCTATTCCTTTTAGACCTTAGATATCATTCATTGGGATCTCATTGAAAATTTACCATTTAAATGTTATGTGTTATAACTTGGTTAACCTCGTAAATATTATTCCGAAGGTTTGTATGTTTTGTAATGCCCACTCCTCTTCGACACTTATTTTATTATGATCTTCATTATCGTTGATTAGTGAATTTTACATTATGATTATTATATTTTGAATATTAGGTGATAAACTATATATAAATTTGGATTATTGATATGTTGTGATTCATATTTTGGATTTTAATATGCTAGATGATACTAGTGGACAATTCTATACATGTTGATTTACATTGTTCTGATTTTATACTGACACATTATATTCATGATGCATTGTATATGTTTGGATGTTCTAAATAGTATTATGATCTCGTGGATGTTAGTAAAATTGTAGGATCAGATTATTTTTATATGGTTGCTAGATGATATAATTTCTTAATTTTGATGAAGCTATTGATTTTTATGTATGTGTTATTTCTCGATGTTATTGATGTGGTGTGAGGTAGAAGAGATTATTTTTTTGATTAAAGGAAAATGATATCACTATACACCGAAAGGGGATAGGGGACCAACCCTAGAAGAATGTTGGGTGTTTGAGACATGGCCAATTTGACAACTTGTATTCTATTTATATGTTGTGTAATTTTTATTGTTGGTTAGGAGGTTTCCCATGGGGGTGACCTAATGTGTGTGGCCATGCAGGATTCTAATTTTTTTCCTTCCTTTTCATTTTTGTGTATTTATTTTTTGGTGCATGTATCTAATTAATTGTAAAATCTAGTCGGTTTATTAGTGCTTGTTAATATACTTTAAATTAGTTAATTTAATTGAATTATAAACAAAATGAAAGATTAGATGCTCCTTGATTTGTACTTGATATTGAGTGAATTAATTTCATTTTAGAGGTATGTGCTCCTCCTTTTTTTCCAATCTCGAATTTTTCCTTATAGGCCATTTTTGAGACTTATGGGACAAGCTAACCTTGTCCCTTACATCTCAACCTCATCTACCAACCATACCTATGAAGTATGGCGATAATTTTATTCTTTTTAATGCATTTATCAAGTAAACGAGTACATAAAGTCTCTTTTTACTTACCACATTTAATATATCCTTGGAAGTTACGGAGTGCATATTGGAGTGTACATTTGTGCATGTCATAGCCTTACTTGTTCATTTAATTTCATTGGTATTTTTGTGTTAAATTTTTGAGTTATAATTAACGAATGATGAAGTATCATTCTACATGGAGTAACCTCATCATCCTCACCTCCTTCTCTATTTATTGATTGAATTTGTAGGATTTAGGGTTACTTGTCTCATTTTCTACACTTGGATTTTTGGAATTTTATCTTGGGATTGCATGCTTGGAGATTTTGGAGTAAAATTTTTGTATTTTTCTTAGATTGAAGGGTCTTGAAGCTTGTTGTGTGAATATTTTGGAAGCTAAATGGAGAGGTATGATCTTCAGTTTTTTTTACTTCTTTTATATAGGTATGTAATATTGAAATTTGTGATTTGTGATTCTTTGTTATGTGTCTTGTGATTGCATTATGTTGGAATGGGTATATTTCCTTTAATAGTGGTGCGGAAAAGGAAATGGAGTTATTTTTATGGAGGAAATTTGGACTTAGTGAAAAACATTTGAAGGGAGTGTGGGAGAGGTGCTCCACCTATGTGGAGGTAAAAGGGTTTATATGTTATTTTTGCATTTGCAAATGGAGAAATAAGGTTTTCTATGTGATGTTGATAGTGCACTTTGCAGGTATTAGGTGGATCCTCTTCCCACATGGGAGGAATACACACGAAGACTCCATGTTGTTGTCTCCATTTGGCCACTATTAATCCTTTGTGAATGTCTTGAAAATGTGAATTTTATTTATGTTTTTATATAAAGAATGAAAAATTAATCTTGATGAATTTATTTGAGAAATGTGTTTGAGTTTTGAAATATTACTTGAATGTAGAAATTTGTGTATGAGTGTTGTATAATGGAATCCATTTTTGTAAAGTTGTCAAAGTTGGAAACACTCCATATTGTTCTATGGTTGGGGCTCGGGGGCCAATAAAGAGGATAGTTTCTCCTCTTATTGTATTAAAGGTTGGGCATAGAAATTCGTCTACTCCTCTTTCCATGTATTGTGATTCAAATTTGAAGAGATGAAAGAATGCAAAGTTAAAGCTATGAAGTTGGAGGAAGACATTGATATGAAGATTTTTTATTGAGCCTATGGAAGATCCCATTTGGTAAATTTGGCCATATTGTTTCCACTTAGAGTGGAAGGCTTGTAACTCTTACATTTTAAATGAGGTAGTTTCTTTAAAATGTAATTGGTAAACTTTATATTATTATAATTGGAAGAAGGACTTTGAAGTGTTATTGCATTTGAAATGGAGTTATTCCAAATATGAATCTTGTTATGTAAAAGTTGTATTATGAATGTAATTTTAAAAGAATGGTGTTATGCTATACAAAGTACATATTCATTTTTATTTTTGTATTATTGGCTAACTTGAAAAAAGGGAAAAAGGAAGGATTTTTAATGAAGCATGTTACACCTTTTAGTCTCTCCAAAACTAATTTGTGAAAAAAGAATTATTTGAGTTGACTTTATAATCAAATTTTACATTTCTTTACAAATGATATTAGCCCAATTATCTCACCTGGTTAAAGTATATTAAAATTATATAAACTACATACATCTTATAGTTTGTTATATGGTAAACTTGCATTCATATGTCTTTTAATATAAAATAAGACACAAAAAAATTATTTAAACAATTACTGAAAATTCGTATTTATATGAAGTTCTATATAAATTTATATACTTAAATAAATTATAATATATATATACAATGGAAAAAAATAGAATAGTGGTTCGACTATTAAAAGTTTAGAGTATAAATAAAAAAGAAATAAATTCAAATTAATTAATGGTGGCGGGAGGAGGGGAACCACCGTCCACATTGTTTTATTAATAAAAAAATAAATGTGTGGTGGGGTGGCCCCATCCCCCAATTTTAAAAAATTACACCTTTGGGTGGGGGATGAACCCCTCCCTAAAAATAAAATTTAAAATAAATGCAAACAATACCCACATGGAAATATGGTAGATCTCTCACATAGCACAAAATATTACAGAAATAGATTTTTGCAAACCCTCTCAAAGCTTCAATGGATTTCATGCCTTCCACTCCTTCTCTTTCTTCAAACTGTAAAAATATAAAAATGAAATGGATTAGGGAAAAATCTGAGTAAAAAGTGAACAAAAGGATTTTTAGGGGATTTTAAAAATCTTAAATCTAAGGGGCCATAATTAACGGATCTAATGGTTGAAATTATATCCTACATAACTTTAAGTGATGGTATTTTCATGGGAATGAGATTTAAATAAAATGCATGGGTAATTGGTTGAATGGGGCCACTTAGTGGTTAGGTCAAGTTGTGACCTTTTTGTTATAAGGTAATAGATAAATAATGGTATTGGGTTGTAAGGATTAATTTAGCAATTTGTGCATGGTATTTAAATAATGAACTAAAGGAGATTTTAAATAATTATTAGTAAGGGTATAATTAAATAAATTAATGGAACATGATTATTAAGTATTTGGAAAACACTCTAATAAAGTAAAGGAACTTAATGGGAGGTTTTTAAACCATAAAATATTTTTGGGAAATAAATTAATAATATTTAATTATTAATTTGAATTTGATTACATTATGAAGGTGTGGAAATCATTCATGAGAACTTAATGTTTATAACCCTTTTAAAAAAAAAATATCATAATTTTTCTAAGTAATTAGTAGTTTTGTCTTAGGTTTTTGCATCATTTTAGTGGGCGTTCAGATTGTAGTTAAGAAATTGGTGCTTAACTATGTAGAATTCTTTACGATATGCCTACGAATATTATACCAATTTGAGCTCTTAAGAATATTTCTCTTGTTCAATATGACTTATGCATATATAATCAAGTCATATAAAGTGGATACGAATAGGTGACTTTTTCCTAAAATGTGCTAAAAAGTCATGCTTAACTGGTACAAATCAATCATTTTCATTACCAAATAACATACTACCAAAAATTTGTGTCCAAATTGTATATGTAATTTTTACTAGGTTTCTTATATCCATGTGAGATAGAGGATTACTATTTATTGATATCTATCTTGAGTTATCCAAGTAGTCTTTTGTATTTCTTTTAGTTTTAATTTTTTTCTAGATATATTTTTTAATATTTTCTTCAAAAATCGCACAATACCCTTATCATACGAGACATAATATGATCATCAAATACATATGAAAATAATCCATTCCGGGTTAATTTTAAAATGTTGGAAGATAATTTCATCATCCATTGAAATAATAATGAAAAAAACCATAGCCACATAAAATCTTGAGAAAATATTTTTGTTAGTATTCACGGAATTATTAGTGATTGCACTACTGAAATTTATATGGTAACAGCTTTTATTGGCATTTTTGACCGCAAATTTATATTTAAGCATGTCCCATGCGGAAATTTTTGGGCCTATGGCGGGGCCGAATTAAAGGTCGAGTGCCTAGGCAATAGTTTGAGTGGGCGCCTCCTCAAAAATTTATTTAATATTTTTTCCATAAAGTAAATAAATAAAATGTCTATATTTTTGTATTTTTAAATTTACATCATGGTTATAACAAAATAGTAATAAAAATATCTTATTAAATTATTACGGAAGAATGAAAAATATACTATAGATGGAAAACATTAGTCGTAGGAGATGCTCGAGAATGCAAAAATATAATATTTTATACAAGGCTTCTTACAAATCTGATTTAGTCATATCAAGTAGGTGACAGGAACTCTATGCTAAAATAAAGCACCTTTTTTTACAAATAAATAAAACGTTTATGTAGCTCCCATGGTTTTGTGAAGAGTCGTATTTGGACCTCTACTAGATACACTATAAATGTTATAAAAAATACATTAAAATTTTTATAGAACAAATTACACACGTACATAATGGAGCTACATCGAGAGAATGAGAATCAATACCAAAAAAATCATATGTTCTTATAAATATGTGATATTTTCAATTACTGCAAAAATATTACAATTTTTTTTTATGTGTATGCATGAAATGTATTTTACTATACAATAATATCTATAAATGGGTTGTTCAATATTAAGTCTTGAAAAATTATTTTAAAGTTAAGTTTTAAAATTAATCGATAAGAAGAAAAACTTAGATTCAGCGCCCCTTGATTGTTGGCACCTAGGCAATTGCCTAGTTTACCTAAGGCTTAATCCCCCTCGGCCTATGGATTTTCCACATACACTTCCTAGCCTTCAAGATCAAGAAAATGCTTCCCAAATTTTCATATATCTGAACTCTTAACATACTAAAAATCATCTTTACTCCTTTAAGGTATCTTGTAGAAACCTAGGAGTAAGAGAGAAAATGTCTCAATAAGAATATTCACTAAAGTATGTTGTGGTATTGCAAAGTGAATCAAGACCTATGCATACTTATTTCTTTAAAAAAAAACCACATCGAGTCTATGAATTTTTCAACACTCCTTTAAATGTTGTATGTATGACATGAATCACACAATATTATCCTCCCAATGAATTCATATCTCTACCCAATATCAATATCTACTAGAATTTTTAGTGAAATGTACGATGGAAACATTAAAGGGTATGGATTAACAAATTCAAATTGGGGAGATAAACTATCGAGAGAGGAAGAGAGATGAATATGAATGATTCAAGGGTGGAGAAGTGTGAGGCGATGAAAAGTGGATTCAAGGAAAAATGTGAAAATCTACCCTTGAACAATGACATGGCGTAATGGCTATCGAACGGAGGAGAAAATTTTTGTTCTATAAGACATAGGAAAGTGTTTTCGAGGACATAAAATAATATAAGTTCTCTACAAGTAATATTGAAGATAATAATTTTTTGAGATTATAGTTTCTTATAAAACTTTGCAGGCTCCCTTTTAAAATTGTAGTTAGAGAAATTGCAAGGAAGTAGGCAATACAAGAACAATCGTCAAAAATTAAACATATCTAATAGATGGCCATAAGAGAGAAATTATGTACTTAATGTACATGTATTGTTTAAAAGATTTACTCTATACAGATTATATTTGATGGGCATAAGCATATATCAAAAAATTGTTTAAATTAATGTAAAATGTAATTGTAATAAAATAGCACATGTTTTGATCTATAATAAAGGAGTGTTGTGTTTGTGATATAGTTAATTTTGAGAGATGAAAATACATGATAATTAATAGTAAATAAAAAATAAAGATGAGGAATACATATAAGAACATGAGAATGCAAACTAAAAAAACAAATTCTCCCTTTAAAACATAGAAATATTAAGCGGTCTTTTAAATGTTCATCTATTAGATTCAAACACAATACACTTTACTTTTCACCTCTGATTTTTATAGAACATGAGAATGCAAACTTCAAAACAAATCATGGCTTTAACACAGAGAAATATTAACTAGCCTTTTAAATTTTCATTTAATATATTCAAACACAATACGATTTACTTGCTACCTTAGATTTGTTAGCGGATTAAGTTTTTCTAATTTTTAATATTATGAAAGTTTTATGTGCCCTCCAATCATATTGGAAAATTGTCTAAATTTTTTTTTTAAGAAGATTAATTATAACAAACGATGAAAAATAATAGTATTTGGGCGTTAAATTTGATGGCCACCTATGTTCGTCAAACATTTTTTAGGTGACGAATATTTCTCAATATTACCCTTCAAAAATGCAAAACAATATTATTTATATACTATTAATAAAATATATAAAATATTACTTCATATTTATTTAACTATTTGAATATATAATTATGTATATTAGAATAGTTTGTATATAAATTTATATTAAAAACGATGGTCATATTTTAAATATGCAAGTCATATGTTACCAGTTTTCAAAGTTTTGTTAAATATTTTACAACTAAAATCATGAAAAAATGTGTAAACGATGTACAAGCAATAGAGGGTGGGTAACTCAATACATACAATAAAAAATCCGAAAGGAATCTTTCAAAAAGTCAAATTTGAATTTAGACGAAGAGCCACACATTATATTATACCAAAACTGAATCGTAAAAATAAGATGACATATGAAAAACAATATGCCAACAATTCTCACAAGAAACATGATAAAAAATGATCCTGAAGCCCTTTGTAAAAAACTATGTGAATTACACCATCCTTTTCTTTGAATGTTATCTCACAACACATTAATGTATGGTAGTTTTCTGGGTGCAACTGTGTGAAATTATGTTTTCTTATATTGGGGTCTTTCCAATGAACCCATCATCAGGGGTAAATGATATGAAGCTTATATCACCTTTCATATATTCAGAAATAGTATTTTAATAATTTACCTTAAAATAAGAATTTATCTAAAGAAATGCAAAAGAAGCATAGAGACAATCCTGATTTATGAGTTGTTGAATGGGATGAGCTTAAGTGGTAAATCATCGGGGAAATTCAGTAGATCCAACTGACATTTCAAACTTGTAAGGATTTCAACCTGATCAAATTTCCTGTTTCTATCTTTTATACCTTCCAGAAATTACATCCCTCCAAAAAATAATGGAGTAGGAAATCTTAGATATCAGGTTGATAACATCAAGCAGGTTGACAAACAGTAGCTAGCAAATCAATATACCGTAATGACCAGGTTTTGAATTGGATAATTACGGACAATGGCTGGGTGGACTTCAACTCCACTTCCATCTGTTTAGAGTCTGTCAGAAGGATGAGACTCACCTGGGGACTCGTGGGTACATGTACAGGTGTAGGGATAGGGACCCCATTTCAGATAAGAGTACAATTAAGAAATATAGCCACCAGAAGATGTAGGTAAAGGTAAGTACACCATGAATAAGGATACAACCATATTATACATAAATATGACCACCAGAAGGCATAGATACAAGGATGGGGGCACCATTTCAAATTAGGGAACATGATTAAATGAATAAGGGCACAATTATATATCATATAAATATAGTCACTAGATTTTAGATGCCATGGGCATGGAGCTGGGAGAAGAGTCCCTCCTAATGTTGGAGTCTCCTGATGATGTTCAAAACCGTCCAAGCCTTGGATAAACAACTCAAAGATTAGATTAGTAAATTTTTAAAAATTCATAAAAAAAAAGAAGACAATCAAAGTTGCAGCAATGACGTTGCTAATCCAAAGGCAGAGAACCATCCTCCCAGGTCTCTAAAACTGGTGCCAGTTCACAAAACCAGAGGCAACGATTCCCATCGGAGAGTTGAGTCCATATATTATTATATGCACATAGTGATATGTAAATGCATGCGGACAGATGACAACATATTTAAATCTAATCGAGCCATTGTTTCGATGAAGAACACTATTTTTAAGAAAATAACCACGTGATTGTGGAAGTGGAGGATTCACGGGTCAGCTATATGGCGCTCTCCTAAGTCTCACTAGAAGTAGGAGGGTGCATATATATTGCAGGAAAATGAACTGAAAAAATGATCCTGACATTGTTTCCCAAAAAAATTTAAAAGAAATTTCACAATTAACATTTTTAAAAAATCAAATATAAACTACTTCAGTTATATATGTACACGATTTCTAATATATTTTCTTTTTCATATTTCATGCATTTTTACACTATGTTTAAAAACAAGAATAAAACGATAAAGTGGTACATCTTGATGGATAAATTTATCTAACAATTAACCATGTCTTGAAAGCATGCCCAAGTTATCTAGAAATGGTTCCATTCGTTGTTCTGAACTTATCATCCTGAATTTTTCTCCTGGCATCTTGATTTATTTAGAAACATTATCCCATGGCCTACTTACATTACTAATCTATGGAATTTATTATTTGCTTTTATTTTATTTCATATTTGGAAAGCTCGTAATACTATCATTTTCAAGAAGGATCATTAGCTTATATATTTTTATACTAATGATAAGGTGATTATTTTTTCTACTGTTCACCTACAGATTCAAGCTCAAGTTACTACAGTTACTTTGTAATTTGCACACCTTCAAGAGCTCCTAGATCAATGGGGCATTTCACAATGCACGATGAGGACGGTCTCGTCGGTTACTCAATTTCCACCACCCTAGCCTTCACCTCCCCGAAGACTACCTACCTTAGGCCCTCATCGGAGGATCCGCTCTAGAATTCACCGCTCTCCCTCCTGTGCAGCTGCCCTTCTACCCTATCATATCTTGCACAAGGTTGGAGCCTGCCCCCGAGATGGAAAATGTGTTGTTGTTATTCCGTGGTGGGGATCTCCTCCTCCGGCTAATCAGACATTCTCTAGATCTCTTTGCCCCGGTATGGGAATTACGGTTCCTCTTTAAATGTGATATCCCGATTAGCTTGAGGCTAGCGGGTAGATCCCCCATCTCGCCGAGCCTAATAGCGAGAGATTTCATCCCTCCCCAAATAGTCCTCCTCCTAGTGTGGCGGATGAAAGTGCATGATGTTGGTTATTTTCTTCTCTCTGGTTTCCCAATGGGCATGTTAATGTAAGCATGTGTGGCATTTTCGGTGCTCTTGTGGCGTTTTCTATTTCCTTTTCTACATTTTGTGGGACTATGTTTTATCTAGTCGCCCCTTACTACGTAAATCTATTTTATTTTAATTAATATTAATGGTAGTTTCAATAGTAAAACTTGTATTAGGAATTGTGATACATAAACAATAAGATTACAATACATGAAGAAGAGGTTTAGCATGTGGAGGAAGGTGAGTGGGAATATGATCGAAAAAATCGAACTTGCATGCCAAGGAGAAAGGAGGCTTCAACGATCAAATTTGAAGGGCTTGCCATATTTTAATTTGATGGGTAATTTAAGATTTTCCTTAAGTAAATGACAAATTAAACAATGCATTACCCTTGATAGAAAAATGGAAATGCTTATTTCTTTTCAATATATATTTGATTAATTTAAATCGAATCAATATGGAAAAGAAAAATTATTAAATATATAACCTCTACTAATAATTTTGAAATTTATTTAAATTAATCTAAAAATTCAAAAAATTAATTGCATGAGTTATAAGTTTAAAAAATCCTTGTAACAAATTTATGACTTATGTAAAAATTTATTAGCATGAGACATGAAATTTGGGCTCACCAACTCTTCAGGTAATTGCGGTGCCACATGTTTCAAATAATTTCATTCTCATTAAAGGTTTCTTAACCGATAGAAAACATGTGTATGGAGGAGACATTGAGGTATCTATAATTCAAAGATTATGGTTCTCAAACTAGACTAGACCTTCGTAAGGAAAAAAATAGAACTTTTTTGTAGAATTTAGGACATGCCTCTCTTATATTTTATAAAATCTATAATTCAAGAAGTATAAGCTTATTGAAAAGAATTTGTTATAAATACAATAAAACTCTCTACATTGAATCAATAATACATTCGTAATAAACATATCCGAAAGATGTTATTGCACATGAAATATTATAAAGATAAAAAGTAATAAGAATTTATTATTGAGAAAATATTGAGAAATAAAAATGACATAATTGTGATGCTAATGTGTAGAATAAACATGTATTTAAACAAGTTATATATTCGTAAAAGTTCCAAAATTCAAAAATAGATTTGGTATTTTTATCAAACAATGTCTTAGCCAACACATTTAGAATATTTTGAGCAACAAAACTCACTAGGACTTGACTTCACTTATTTCTTGTATAAACTCTCACTCATGCATAAGATTTTGGATTTTGTAATAAAACATATATCGAAACAAGTAATTTTTAAATAACCATTTTACAAAATAAATAAGGGAATTGAGAATAAACCACCAAATTTTAAACATGATTTAGAAGCTAGAAAAAGATAAAAGAGAATATTGCTATTTTGAAAATAGAAAGAGTAAGGTAATTGATTATTTTCTAGAGATTTATCATTTTTCTTAGTGATTTTGTGCATGATTTGTGTGAAGTGAATGGAGATTTTTATCAAAGAATAATAGAAAGGTAGCACAAATGTATTTTGGTGCTCTAATTATTATAAATAATATTTACTTAATAAAATAAATTTTAACAAATTATAAATATTAACTTCGGCATATAATTTACATGACAAGTGGATTTTTTTAGTTAGCCTTTTTAATGAAGAATTATAATATTTTAATGCCTTTTGTAACTCCTTCTAAATTCCACCCACATGAACCCTAAGAACAACCTAGGACAAGCTAGAAAATTATGGAATATTTTTTTTTGAAAAAAGCGTGCCCATGCAAAGGTGCTTTGAAAAAAGTTGTCTCATTAATGTCTCTTAGTCCCATTAATGAAAGAGTTCAGCTGGGTTTTAATCCCATAAAAACTATGCATGTTTAAGGAGTATGTTTATGTTTTTAGAAAATCATTAGATTGGGGCGGGTCACCGATCACACTCACATCCTATTTATTAATAGTAGGGTGGGGGTAGGGTGCGGGTTGGGGTCGATGACTCTCCCCAACCCCTTTCCATGTACTACAATAATATAGTGCAGCCGTAGTTTTCATTGTTCCCTTTTTTTTATATTAAAAGATTTTGGTCATGGTTTTAATCCCATACAAGCTGCGCATGTTTAAGGAGTATGTTTATGTTTTTAGCAAGTCGTTAGATTATGGGGCGGGTCACCGACCACCCTCGCATCCTATTTATTAATAGTAGGGTGGGGGTAGGGTGCAGGAGTTGGGGTTGATGACCCTCCCCTAACCCCGCTTCCTTGTACTACAATAATATAGTGCAGAGTCGTAGTTTTCATTGTTCCCTTCTTTTATATATTAAAATATTTTGGTTAAACTACATTTTACGTAATTATCTCTCTCTCTCTCTCTATGTATGTGTGTGTGTGTGTATATATATATATATATATATATATATATATATATATATAACTTTAAAAGTAAAAATATTAGATATTAGGTATAGTAATAAATTAACCTATTATTAATATCATTATTAATAATAATTATAATATAAATAATTTGGTCAATAGGTAGCAATATTTCTATTACTAATAGTATTGACAAACCTAAAACTTGTAGTCAAAATTTCTCTTAAAATTGGATAAAAATGTTTGCAAATGTTAATTTAAAATTTTACCTATCCTACCACTACTATTTTCTTGACATCTAGTTTAGAATGTGTAATGTCCCGTTCGACGCTTACCCAGGTGCTTGTTGCAGTGACCCTTTTTGCTGAGCGTTGAGTAGCTATGTGTAATCCCATAGTCTTAGACTTTGTCTCAGTGATGAATTAGCACCTTCCTTCTCCTTTTTGCTTTTGTCGAGTCGTTATCGACGCCTCTATATGTAGACCTTGTAACGTCCTATATGTTAACCTATTTAAAGGAGGATCTTGTTGTCGCATTGTTAAGCTTGATCGTTGGTCATTATTAATGTGAATAGTAATTATATATATAATATATAATGATAATAATGTTATTTTAATTGAATTGTCGGTTAACATTTATTTTAGAAGTATTATTATTTTACCTTATTGTCGATCATTATCGATATTTTATATCAATTATCTCTATAATATTTCTTTTGGTTGTTTCACTCTGATAGTGTCGTAGATCGAACCCCATCCCACGCCAAGAAGGGGGTTTCTGTCTTGGCGGTGGTCATTCTCTACTCCGTGTTCATCCTCGAATGTTATTCTCTAGTCCCCCCCCTCCCTTGGTCATTGTAGCCTACGATCATGTTGTTTTTTCATTTAGAGTAATGCAGAATTTAGCTCTTGCTCCCTCTTACTTGGACGCTTGTGTGTGATTTAATCTTCTCGTGTTGGCTTGTTGCACATTATTTAGTGCCATAAGGGTGTTAAAAAAGGGGGAGGGGGAAACAAGTAACATTTATAATTAACATAGGGTAGAATTTAATACCTTCCATAACATGTTTATTTTGCTTAACCGTGGGTTCATAGAAAGTTGCTCCCTCTTGTTATAATGTATTTTAAGGACTTGTTGCTTCTCACCTTTTTGACAGATGGAAGCTAGAGGTCTTTATGACTTGGTCTTGTGTTGATATTGCATTCCTACCCGGTAGAATGAAGAAAATGGTTATCTTACTATTCTCTTATCCTACGCACCATTCTTTTCCCCCTTGTGTGATTAATAGCTAGCGGTTGCTTTGGAAAGTTTTGGCCTCCATTTAATTTCTTTCAATGCATATTCATAGTGTCTTCATGGCACATTTTTTTCTTTCTGAACGCATTTGGGGAAGAAACTCCCATTTCCTTATTAGCGCATACATTTTTTTGTAGTTTCACGACCTGCTCTTCCCATGGTTGTTGGATGTGTGGATTGTTGGGTTAGAAACCCCCTTGCAGTGACGGAATGCCTTGTGGGGAAGCATCTTTTCCTGATGAAGAAGAAATCACGATACAAGGTGAATCGAAGAAACTCCTTTTAGGGATGTTATGCCTACCCTTGCAATACTCTGCTACCTTTGTTAGTATTCCATGAAATGCTTGTTCTTTCTTGCATTGGCGCCTTGAATGGATTGTTTTGTGGTTGTTTATTTGTTTCCTTGAGTGTGCTGGTTGCCTCCCTTGTATCTCCTTTTGAATCACTGGTTGGGCATGGTTTTACTTTTAATTGCTTTAACTTTTCTTTTTAAAGTATTGTATTAGTTTTCTATGAAGGACTTATGGTAGAAGCTTCTCAGTAGGGCCTCTTCTTTGGATAGTTTCCCATATTGTTGGTAGTTTGAGTTGAATTTAATGATGATAAATGGTTTTTAAAAAAAAACAAAAAATTGGCCTTGGCTAATTTCCAAGCTTGTGCATGTTATTTCATAACAAATTAAATGTTATATGCAATATTTCATTTTCTAGGTTGTGTTTTATTTTACAATCCTCATTTATGGGTAATGAAACAAGCAAAGAAAATGGTGACTGAACTATTTCCTCTTTACGGTATGCGTGAATAATGTTGGGCAAATTTTTATCTAGAGAGTGTTTAGTCGGATGTTCGAACCCAAATATGGGCCATACTATAATCTTGATTGCAATGAGTTTTTTTTTAGATGTGTTATTTTTTAGTGACCCAGTAAAGAGGAGGTGGTAAACTCCTAGTTCAAAACTGAAACTATAGAATGTTTTTTTTAGGGTTGCGAACCTTTTTTGCTATGAAACATCCCTTCGAAAGGATTGAATAACTTTGTTTTGTTTCATGCCTATGATCGTAACTTGTATGCTTTGACTTCTCTTGGACCTTTTTAGATGGATGGAATGAGTCTTAGATTTCAATCACATAATCCATAGGATTACATGATTGAAATCTCAATACTCTTGACCTTCTTGTTCCTAATCAATAAGGTCTTGCCTTGACTTCTTTTTGAGATATCGCTCTTACTAGAATAATTGGCTTCGTCCTTGTTGGCTAGTGTAAATTTTTTCCACATGTGAATATGTTGAATTATGGTTTTTTTTAATCCATTCCTGAAGTAGAACATGTTAGGTTGTGGAGCCTGTTTTCATGAGTGAAAGTGTTGAAGAATGTACAATAAGAGTACTATACACTTTTCATGTAAAAATTTCTTAGGCTTAAATTTTTTTGGCCTCGTCACAAATGCACTTTCGACATATCGGGAAACGTGCTCTTCTCATATGGTTGAGATTTTTGACCCATAGGTTTATGGGATGGGTTTTCCCCATGGTTTTGATACCCACAGTTTTCTAAAACTCGCTTAAGCAATTGTCTATTTATATGGTTTTATGCATATGATAGAGACAAGGAATAACATTGCGAGATGTGCTTTGAATTCGAATGTGAATTCTGTAGATTTTGTTGAGCATAGCTCCAAACGGATCTAGGTATTGTATTGAGAGAGAGGTGGCTTGTAATAAAATCGAGCAAGTGATTCTCGGTGGATGTAGCCCAAATTGGGTGAACCACGTTAAATATTGTCTCTTTGTGTTGTGTTATTTTATTCTCAATTTTATTTGAGATGTGTAATAATTTATGCATATTAGTTTATCTTATTGCGATTCTATAAGGGATTATTATGCATATTTTATCTCTTATTTCCTAACAATTGGTATCGAGATCTGGTTTGGTTTTACGAAGTGTTGAATCGCATGGAAATTTTTTTAGCATGAGTGGGAGCTATGGCGAGATGATGGAAGATCTAGGGTTGATAAATTCAATGGGTATAATTTTAGTCTTTGGAAGATGCGAGATGAAATATTACCTTTATCATAAGGATCTTTATACTCCGCTATGTAAGAAGGTGAACAAACCTTGAGTATGACAGATGTGGAATGGGATTTGTTGGATCGCAAAGGCACTTGGAACGATCGATCCATTGTGTCTTGCATCTTCGGTATTATTTAATGTTTCAAAGGAAAAGACTACAAAAGATCTAATGGATGCATTAGGAAGTTGTATGAAAAACCTCTCTCTAACAAGATATTTTTAATGAAAAAGTTGTTTAATATGAAGATGTCGAGAATATTCGATGTGAGATCATTTAAATGATTTCAATATGGTTGTGAATATGCTAGCTTTGGTTACATAGAATTTGATGAAGAACTTAGGGCTTTATTAATTCATGCTCTTTACTAAGAGTTGGAATAGCTTTGTAATGGCGGTAAGTAACTCGGTTCCGTAACTCGAAGTTGAAGTTTGAGGATGTTGTAGGGGTGATTCTAAGCGAGGAAATATGAAGAAAAAGCTCTAGGGAATATTCTAATTTAGGGAATACTTTAACGGTGGAAACTAGAGGGAGACAAAAGAATAAAGGAAACCGTGGAAAATCAAAATATAGGGAAAGGTCAAAATCCAAGAACAAGATTGTATGCTAGAATTGTGGAAAGCTTGGGCATGCAAAGAAGGACTATTGGGAGCTTTGGGATAAGAAGAAACAATAGGAAGAAAACAAGGAGGCAAATGTGGCAATGGGTAATGTATGTCAGGATGCTTTGATTCTTTCTTTGCACAATATTATTGAATCTTGGGTTTTAGATTCAGGGGCTTCTTTCCATGCTTCTCCACATAGGCATTATTTTGTTGATTATGTTCAAGGAGATTTTGGGCATGTTTTTCTTGGTGATGATGAGCCTTGCAACATAGTTAGAAAAGGTTACTGTTCGGGTTAAGATGCAGAATGAGAATACTTGGCTATTGAAGGATGTCAGACATGTGCCTACATTAAGATGAAATTTGATATCGGCAGGGCAGTTGGGAAGTGATGGTTGTATTGTGATATTTATAGCGGACTCTTGGAAGGTTACCAAGGGTGCTCTTGTGGTGGAAAGAGGTAAGAAGGTTGGAACCTTGTATTTAACCACTTATAGCACTAATGTTTGTAATCTTGTGGATTCAGAAGTAGATAAAACATTGTGGCACTATAGGCTCGGTCATATGAGCCATAAGGGCATGGAGATCATAAAGAAGGATTTTCCGGATATACAAAAATAGGTTTGGAGTTCTGTGAGGACTGCATATATGGGAAAAGCGAGTAAGGTTTCTCAAGGTTGGACCTACAAAGAAAGAGAGTAAGTTAGAGCTGGTGCATTCTGATGTGTGGGGGCACTCAGGTATCATCTCTTAGGGGTTCAAGTTATTATGTTACTTTTATTGATGATGCAACAAGGAAAGTTTGGGTTTATTATATTAGAAACAAATCTGATGTATTTGATACTTTTGTTAAATGGAAAGCCTTGGTAGAGAATGAAACAAGTCTTAAGTTAAAATGTCTCAGGTTAGATAATGGAGGGGAGTATTGTAGCAATGAATTTGATGATTATTGTTCTAAGAATGGAATCTGCAGGGAAAAAGATGGTTCCAAGAACTCCACAACAGAATGGGGTATCAAAAAGGATGAACAGAACAATAATGGAACATGCTAGGAGCATGAGGATACATGCAAGACTACCTCTTTCTTTTTGGGAAGAAGCGGTGAGCACAACTATGTACTTGATAAATAGAGGACCCTTAAGTGCCTTGGATGGAGGCATACCTGAGGAAGCTTGGTATGGTAAGAAAGTTGATTATTCATTTCTTAGAGTCTTTGGATGTGAGGTGTTTGTTCATATAGACAAGGATGATAGGACCAAGCTAGAGGATAAATCAGATAAATGTACTTTCATTAGTTATGGTGGTGATGAATTTGGATATAAATGTTGGAGTATTAAGGACAAGAAAATCATTCGATCTAGGGATGTGGTCTTTAATGAGAAAGTCATGTATAAGAAGCATTTGTCGGAAAACAGGAAGAATCCAAGAAAGATAAGGTATGCGATGAGAGGATCTTCCGATGGGAAAGTGACACATGAATTATTTCACGAACCCCTCAACATGAACCCCAAACTCCTATATTGAGGAGGTCTTCTAGGGTAAGAAGAGAACACAGAACGTTTTCTCCTTCTCTTTATTATTTATTACTCACCGATAGTGGAGAACTAGAGAGATTTGATGAAGCAATGTAGGTAGATGCCGGGAAGAAGTGGGAGCAAGCCACGGATGAGGAGCATCGAGATCTCATGGAGAACCAGGACATGGTATTTGGTAAAGCTACCCAAAGGAAAAAGAGCATTACGAGAAAAGTGGGTGTTCAAAGTCAAAGAGGAAGAAGGAGGCAAGAAAAGATACAAGACCTGGTTGGTGGTCAAGGGGTTTGCACAAAAAAAAGGTATAGATTTTGATGATATTTTTTCTCCTGTAGTAAAAATGACTTCTATTAGAACTGTTCTAGGAATAGTTGCAGCGTAAGACTTACACTTAGAACAACTTGATGTAAAGACTACATTTCTCCATGGTGATTTGGAGGAGGAACTATATATGCAGCAACCAGAGGGCTATGAGGTCAAAGGTAAAGAGGAGATGGTGTGCAAACTGAAGAAGAGCTTGTATGGCTTGAAACAAGCTCCACGTCAATGGTATAAGAAATTTGATAGCTTCATGATGGAGCAAGGTTATATTAGATGTCATTCTGACCATTGCATGTATACAAAAAAATTTGAGGATGGTAGTTATATTATCCTTTGTCTGTATGTGGATGACATGTTGGTTGCAGGTAAAAACATGCAAGAAATAAAAGTACTTAAGAAGCAACTAAGTGAATCCTTTGCTATGAAGGATTTGGGGGCAGCCAAACAAATCCTTGGTATGAGGATATCTCGGGATAGGAAGGAACGGAAGCTGACTTTATCTCAGGAAGAGTACATTAAGAAAGTCTTGGAGAGGTTTAATATACAGGATTCTAAACCCATTGGGACTCCTTTGGCAAGCCATTTCAAGTTATCAAATGAGCAATGTCCCAAGACACCAGGAGAGAGAAACCAAATGTCCAAGGTACCTTACTCATCAGCAGTTGGCAGTTTGATGTATGCCATGGTGTGCACTAGGCCTAATATTGCCCATGTAGTGGGAGCGGTGAGTAGATTTATGAGTGATCCAGGTAGAGATCACTGATAGGTAGTCAATTGGATCCTTCGGTATTTGTGAGGGACCATGGGGATAGTTTTGTGCTTTGATGGATCAAACACCATTTTTGTGGTTATGTAGATTCGAGATATGGCTAGATATGTAGACAACAGGAGGAGCACAATAGGTTATGTTTACACTATAGGTGAACAACAATAGATGGCGGATTTCATGATTAAAAAGTTGGTGGCTTTGTCAACCACAAAGGCTAAGTATGTTGCTGCCATAGAGGCAAGAAATGAAATTATTTGGTTACAACAATTACTTGAGGTTTTGGGGCATAAGCAAGATGAAGGAAATTTGCATAGTGATAGTTAGAGTGTTATACACCTAGCTAAGAACTCGCTTTCCACTCTAGGAAAAAGCATATACAGTTAAGGTACCACTTCATCGTGGACAGATTTGGACGAAGAGAAGTTGAAGTTGGAGAAGATTTATACTAGTCGAATCCTGCAGACATGATGACAAAGGTGGTCACAAGGGAAAAATTGAAGTTGTGTTCAACTTTGGTTGGTCTTCACGAAACTAGTGAAGGGTTGAGAAGCTTTCTCAGAGGAAAAATAGTCTCCAAGAGGGAGATTATTAGGTTATGGAGCCTTTTTTCATGTGTGAAAGTGTTGAAGACTGTAAAATAAGAGTATTGTACAGTTTTCATGTAAAATTTGTTAAGATGTAAATTTTTTTGGCCTCGAAAAAATGCACCCGACATATCGAGAAACGTGCTCTTCTCATATGGGTGAGATTTTTGACCCATAGGTTTATGGGACGGGTTTTTCCCATGGTTTTGATACCCACGGTTTTGTAAAACTACTTAAGCAGTTGTCTATTTATATGGTTTTATGCATATGATAGAGATAAGGAAGAACATTGCAGATGTGCTTTGAATTCGGCTATGAATTCTGTAGAGTTTGTTGAGCATAGCTCCAAACGGATCTGGGTATTGTATTGAGAGAGTGGTGGCTTGTAATAAAATCTGAGCAAGTGATTCTTGGTGGATGTAGCCCAAATTGGGTGAACCACGTTAAATAATGTCTCTTTTTGTTTTGTTATTTTATTCTGCAATTTTATTTTAGATCTGTAATAATTTCTGCATATTAGTTTCTACTGTTATTGCGCGATTCTGTGAGGGATTATTCCGCATATTTTATCTCTTATTTCCTAAAAAAACATTCCTTTCATGGCATTGTTAAATGTTAGCTTATTGTTGCATGGGTAGTCTTAACATGCTCATTTATCATGGTAAAATTCGAGTTAATACTTGTGCAGATGGCTTGTGCGTGTTGATAAAGGAAATATTGTAAAGGTTTCATCAGTTTGTTTTATGTGGTTCCTTGTATGAAATTCAAATGTGTTGTAATTCTTGCAATGGTGCTTGTAATGGATCTTGGAAAGTCTGTTTCCTTGGATTGTTTGGTAATTGTGAAATAAAGTTGTCTTGTTCTTTTGTAGTTAAACTTGTAATTACCTTGTGAGAAATAATATTCAATCTTGACCTTGTTGTGAGTATTCTTTTGGTAATATCATTTATAGTCATAAAAATTTTTAGCATGGCTTAGCCCAATTTGTTACCTTTCTTGTTCTTAACCAAAGAGAAATAAAATATCTTATCTCCTTTGGTTCATTTGCCATGTTGGATGGAAATTTTATAACTATGTTTAGTTATCTCATTTAGCAATGCTATTTTCTTCTTTCGAGTCATAAAACTTTCCTATCGTATTAACCCTCCATGGTCTTGACATCCGTAATTCTATGTTTATTTTAGTAGTTTTGCAATCCTCACCCTAAAGTTACTAAAAATAAAATAAAATGAATTCATAGTTGAATAAATAAATAAAATAATAATGAATGTGTGTTTCTTGTTGATAAATTTAATAATCTTTAATTGAAAAAGGATTTTTTTTTACCAGTAAAAGAATATACCCTCATTAACCTTAACTACGGATTAAACTTTATTCTCATTATTGTGAAACATTAAGTCTTGTGCTTCCATTTTGGGAACCCCATGTGTATCCATTGTCAAACTTAATCAAGATGTTGCTAAATGAAGCTTTTACCCAAATCTAGTTGAACTCTTAAGTCTCATTAAAATACCGGTTAATAACTAAATAGATCATAATGAAATAAATTGACCTTCTCTCTCTAACCATTTCCATAGTACTTTGTAACCCTTCTCAAGTTATGATAAAAAAATTTTAATCCTTGAACAAAGAAGATTACGGTTCCCAACCTAAATGATACTCCTCTTCTTTTGACCTTATGTTGACCCCTTGTTTTGTACATGAGATAAACAAGTAATTTTCATATTAGAGATGACCTTAATATAGTCACTCACTAGTATAAAATAAAATAAATCTAGCCCTATAAGAAGAATTGTAAGAATCATAACATGAACCTTCTAGAACCCAAGGTCAGGTCTTGAAAGATTGTTAGTGAATCAATAACCTTAAGAGGATTTTCACAAGGTGGGGATGTCCTGAAATGTAACTATGTATTGTGGTTGTTCTTTTGTGGAGTCTTGTCAAAGAGAAGAGTAGATTGTCCTTGATGGGTGTGAGAATTTTCTTGCTTCCTTTGTGGTCATTCTTGTATCAAGTGGTTCACGAGTTAGTTATAACCTTGGTGATGACATGTTGTATCGTGTTATGTGTCAAGCAAGTCAAAAACAAATTCTTGTGTTTTATTTCTATGTAGTCTTATGTGTTAGAAATAGTGGGCATTATATAATGAATTTAGTTTAACCTAAAAATACATTTATAAAATCAATAGATCTAAGGTATACTTGCATGACTTTGTATTTCCTTTACACAACTAGATTTAAGATTTTTCTATTTTATTGAACACGTAGCTAACAATTAGAATTTAATTTCTTTCCATCTATACATCAAATTTTGGATTTCTTTCTAACATTACAAGAAGGTGTACACTCATAGTCTAACATTCCATTATATACATTACAAGTAACACAATGAAATGTAATATTTCTTCATACAAATTTTCAACATTCCACAAGAGAGTTTCAACAATATTTCCAATAATTTATTTAGAACAAGAGCAACACACTTTTGTGGGAAATAAATCAACTACAATGGAATAAGATATTTCCCCTTATAAACTTCTTTTCTATTTCAACAAAACTAGCTTTACAAACACAAATCTTTCTTTCCCTTTTCAACATACAATACAACTTTTCTTCACAAAGATTAATACAATATCTTCCACTTAAAGTGGGAAATTTTACAAGAATGAAAGCTAAAATGAAATACAATTTGTCTTCAATTATAGCTCCAAAATCAAATCTTCAACCAAGCTCCATCTTCTCATCACTTGACCACAACAACCAAAAATGGGGGAGAGGCAACACTCTCCACCCAACCAAAAATTCCAATGAGAAGAAGAAGCAATTCTTCTCATTGGCCCCCGAGCCCCAACCACAAGGTAATAAGGGATGTTTCAACACATGGAAACTAAAACAATGCTTCAAAATTCACTTTCAAACTGTAACGATCAAAAATAAAATAGCTGAAAATGAGGACTTTTTAAAAACAAATTACACATTTGTAATCACATAGATTTATTTAATCAAATTCATTAAATTATATTTTTCATTTGATCTATCTAACAACATACATGTAGGCTATGTGTGACTGAGAAGGGTATATATAGATCACCATGATCTGCCTTCATCACTACTTTGAGTGACAACGCTTATTGGCATTTCACACTACGACAAACAAGATCTTTTTACCACAATTATTCTACAAAATTTCTACAATTTGAGAAAATTGTAGAATATTTGTGGAATCTCTAGAATAATTTTATTTTTTCATTTTTAGGTATTGTGGATGTTCCACAATTTAAATAAATTTTTAAAAATTGTAGACAATTCACATCTCCAACTTTTTATCATTGAAAATCCACATTTTTATCTCAAAATAATATTTTAAAAAATTATCAGTCATACTTACACCTAAAAATATTTCAAAAAAATAGAATAATAATATTGAAACTCCATATTAAATTATATCCAATTAACACATAATTCAGAATTTAAATTTGTTATAATATTTTAAAAACAATTATTTAAAATTAAAAGTACAATATCATGAAAATACAATAATATAAATTATTTTCCGGAGGGTTATATTTTTCTCAAACTAATTTCAATCCATTACAAATCTCATGCAAATCCCAGAATTTTAGGCATATAAGTTTAAATTTAAATTTAAACTTTGACTAATACTTCCTAAAACCTGAATTAATTACCAATCTATGCCACGTACATTTTTTCTACCACAAGAAAAATACACATTTCGGTTGTGAAGAAGTCTCATTCATCACTTGGAAAATATCTCATCGTTAGTCAACATTTGCATGGATAGTTGTTTACTCAATATTTGACACTTCATGATGTAAAAAGATATCTCGGGATTCCCAAAGGATTTTTCTTTTGTTAGCATATGCCATTGGAGTTTTAATACCATTGTTATCATCTCATTTTTTAATTATTCTTCCTGACTTTACTCATTTCAACACACCTACGTCCTTGCCTACCGATCAATCTCTATCATGTTCACTATTTATACAAGGTTAATTGCATGTCAGACTCTCTCGTGTTCAAAACATTAGAAAAATTATAGTTGGTACCTGAAATGGGAGGATAATCTAGAAGTCACGGGAGAAAAAAAAATGTAGGGTGATGGTTGAGATATATAAAATTGATAAGATACAAAAAGTGAAAACATGGACTAGGTGAAAATTATTACCACTCTTAAATAGAACATAGAAATGCAACTATAGGTTTTAATCTATTTCTTATTCTTATTTGATTGTCCTCTGCTAAATCGGAGAATACATTCTTTATAGAATAACATGAAACAAAGTCTTATTCTAACTCAAACTCAAACTACCCTATCTCTACTCTTCATCCTACGGATGGACAACATTTTCCAGCACATACACATATCATCTAGTGTGTTGTCAATTACAAAATAACTTCCCTAAATGCTAGCTACAGAATCCTAAATGCTAGCTACAGAATCCTAAATATTAGGCTAGAATTTCTGCATGTCTAACACTCCCACTTATCCAAATATTTCTCAACCAACTGTATCACATCGAATCCTTCTTTGCAAAACTCAAACTTATTTCTTGGTAATTCCTTTGTCAATGCATCTGCCACTTACCACCATCATCTCGATTTTACACGGATACTCTATTTTGATAGTGTTGTTCTCAATTTGTTCACTTTGATGAAATGGTATTATATCCCTATATGTTTAACTCTCCCATGATACTTTGAATTCTTTGTCATGGATATGCAAATCTAGTTCATCACAGTTTAATATTGTTGGTTGGGATTGAGTAACCTCGATGTCATGCAAAAATATTCTCAACTAAATCAATTCTTTTGCAGCTTGACATGCTGCTATATATTAGGTCTTGACCTTTGGAGAGAAACAAATTGTTGTTTCTTACTTGCCCATGAAGCGCACATCCACCAAGATAAAACGAGACCACAAAGTTGATCTTTTACTATCAATGTCCTCTACCCAATCTACATCACAATACCCAGTAAGTTGTAGAGAATTTTTTGAACTCCCACTGAATCTTATTCCATGTTTAGTTGTTCCTTGTAGATATCTAAAAATTCTTTTAACTTGCTGCCCAATGTTGTGGTTTAGGATTGTTGGAATATTAGCTCGGGATACTTACGGCATGTGTAATATTAGGTCTTCTAGAAACCATTACATACATTAGGCTCCCAACAACATTTTGATATGGAACCATACTCGTATAACTTTCTTCTTACGGTGTTTTGGGACACATGTCTAGTGAAAGTTTGTTTCCTACTTCCATTGGAGTACTTCATCGGCTTTGCAATTTTCCATCCCAAAATTCTTGAGAATGTTCCTAATTTACCTCTCTTGGCTAAGATGGATTTTCTCTTCTCCTATCTCTTAAAATTTGAATGCCCAAGCAATAACGAATCTCACCATGATCGGTCATCTCAAATTTTACACTAATTGAGACTTGAACATGCCTAACATCTTAAAATCATTACTCATAATGATGGTGTCATCAACATATAAGGCTAAGATGACTAGAGACTCACCAATATGCTTTATGTAGACATTTGAATCAGCATTGCAACTTACATATCCTTCATTTTGGAGAAACCCATCAATAAGCTCATACCATGCTCTTGAAGACTATTTCAGTACATACAATGTTTTCTAAAGCTTGCATACTAAGCTGCTCCTTTCCTTCTTGTATGTAGCCTTGGTTGTTCCATATAAACTTCTTCTTTTAAGAATCCATTTAAAAATGTTGTTTTTATATCTAGGTGATGCACACGAAGATCCAGGTTGCTTTACCACTGCTACTGAAGTCGATGGATGTTATCTTGACTATAGGAGAAAAGGTGTCATGATAATCAAAACCTACAATTTAGGTGTAACCTTTTGCCACCAATCAAGCCTTATAGCAGTCCATTGACCCATCGACTTTCACTTTTGTTTTAATAACCACTTGCACCCTGACCACTCTTCTTCCGATGGAAGAATTGTGAGTTCCATGTCGATGTTTTATGAGTGATTCATATTCAACATCCATTGCTTGCCACCAATCTTACTGCATAAATACTTTGAAGTGATTCTTGAATCTTGAGTTGTTCATCAACTTCTACACTAAGTGCATATGATTTTGATGCCTTTTGAGTGGGTTTCCATAGTCTTGTTGATCTATGAAACTTTTGTCTTCGTGTACATATCCTAGGGGATGTGTGGCTACAACTTGTAATGGTCTCATTTGGAGTAGAATTCTCATGCTCGATTCTTCATCATATCCGAGGTCATAAAGCCTTGTTTACTGAATCCTTAGCATTTTCCATCTCTGCTGATTTCTGTAAAACTGAATTTACATTAAAAATGATGTCTCTTAACTAGCATCTCATGTGTTATAGGATCATAAATTCGATATCCCTTAAAATTCAAACTGTATCCAACCATTATACACTTCTTGATTTTTTCATCTAGGTTCTTTCTTTCTTCATCTAGTATATGTGCATATGTTATGCAACAAAAATTCTTAATTCATTGGCAATTGGCTTGCTTCGATGCCATGCCTCATAAGGTGTCTTCTTATGCAATGCTGTAGTTGGCAACCTATTTTTTTATATATGCTGCACCGAGACTGCTTCAGCCCAAAAACATTAGATAATCCACTACTCTTAAGCATGCATCTAGCACTTTCAACAAAAGTCCTATTCCTTCTTTCAGTGACACCATTACATTTGCGGTGAATAAGGAATAGTATACTCAAGTTTGATACCTTCTATTGCATAGCATTTGAGGTATATTCACCCCCATTATCACATCCAGTCATTTCAAAGGTTTTCTGAGTGCTTCTCACCAAATGCTTTAAAAACCTTAAACATCTCTAACGCACATGATTTATTTTTGATAAAATAAACAAAGTTCATTCTAGAGGAATCATCAATAAAGGTAATAAAATACCTTGCCCCATTGCATGACATTTTTTCATTACATTGCAAATATTTGAATATACAAGTTCCATTTACTCCTTTTCTCTTGTTGCTCCTTTCTTTGGGAAGGGAATCTATGTTGCTTTCCTAAACAATAGCCTTCACACACTCCTAACTCAATCTGGTAGATGCAAATTAAAATCTTGCACAAGACGCTCACGATTTTAACATTCAAAGTGAATGAGGATTTGCATGTCCGAATCTATGATGCCAAAGAACTGAATTAGATATTTCATTATTTGTTGTTGTTAACACCACATCAGGAACTTGTACGATGGAAAAGTGACATGTGAGCATGAGAATCTACAAGTAACTCTTCCTCGCACCCAACCTCTAGAGGTCGTGCCCAGACAGTTGGTGGGGATGGAATACATGTGGGATGCGGAGTAAGCTAATTAGGTAATCTTATGTCTTTAACATGCAATAGCAAGATCTACGAATCTAAGGCAAACAAGGACCTCCTAACCTTAACTGGTGTGATAGATCATTCGGTGAGGATAGCTACTTGAAGGCTCCAATCAATATCGATCTCTTCCGTTATCTAATCTATGGGTTGTGGGAATGCGTGGAAGATGACATGTGGGTGCTTCGTATATATCTCCTGAAAAGGTCATGAAAATGGAATGGTCAAATGTGTAGTGGATCCTTTGGTGCTTTATGGATGATTCTCTGGTCTAGTCCAAAATCTTTAGATTAGTTAGTTCTTAGGTTTAATAATGATAATTGTGTGATAATATCGGTGGAAGTGGAGAGGACCTAAATACTAATGTTCACAAACCAACATCAACGTTGGTTTGACTTGTAGGCCCGTTGGGTTGTGGGACCTGTGGATCACAACCGTAAGTTCGTGGTTGTTGTGGACCTCCTATGGTCATATGAAGAGTCAACCCCTTAGTCCGAGTACGTAGTAGTCATATGCTTTTCGATGTATCTAAATTTAGAACTATAAGTTGCATGATTTTCTCGAGTACCTAACGGTGTTCAGGAAACTTGATACGTAAGCTAGTGTCTATATCAACGAGGAGGTCTCTTGTGTCTGGTCATGTGGGACTAGTGGATCACAATCGAATGTTTTCTCTCTTTCGAGTCCTTCTACGGTCATACGGATATCTATTAAGGCAAGTATATAATTTGGCTAATTTGACGAGGAATGTGTGTGCTTTGTAAATCTACTATGTTTAATCCTCTTAGTTGTGTGAAAATTTCTTGTAGGTTTGTTGTTGTTCAAAGACCTGAATTACGAGATTTTGATATATGTCGATTATTGCTGGAAAAATATTTTGTTGAGGCATGATTGGCTCAAAATTGTATTCCCTAGGCTCCTGGGTCCCATGATTGTCATATAAGATCAATATAAGCCTAACTAAAATGAAATTAACTAACTATGCAAGATATATCTACAACATATATATATTCCTCTATTTTTAATAAAATCGAAAAATCAACTAATCTAATATATTCAAAAATGAAAACTAAACTAATAAAAAAAATTAAAACAAACAAGATAGCTGGTGTAGCTACTTTTTAATGTGCGATTATGAGTTTTATCCTAAATAACTAGATAGTTGATTAACTTAATTGAAAGATTCTCAATCCTGCCTCGAAGTGAGAAATGAATCATATTTTCTCAGAAACTATCAATCCCCATAGCTTCTCATGCAATATCGAAAATGAAACTTAACTGAAATGAAATATTTCACTACTCTATTTGATATGTTTTAACTAGAACTTTGATAGATAAAACCTAGACTTTGTAGAAACAGTGGTGAATCCCGTAGTGTATGATTTTATCCCCTCAGAATGATCTCTTCATTCCTTCATGTTCACGTGAGTCCAGAAGAGCGTGTGTATGCTATCATCAATAGGCAGAAGGCATTTTGAACAATGGTAGATTTGGATATAGACCGAATATAATGCGAGTAGGACGGGGCTAACACAAAGTGACAGATAGAGCTTGGTGTATGCAATTCCTAGCGGGATTTATTGCGAGAATACAACACAAAGTGTACCGAGAGATTCTAGAATCTACCTTCTACGAAGAACACAACATGTAACTCTTAATTGATTCAATCTATAAATGGTACTACTCTGCTCTAAACTAATTTGTATGAATAAAGCAATGAACAAGACTGAAGTAAGAAGATTCAATGGCTTCCAACAACAAAGGAAAACTAGAATGGATGCAAACATGAAAACAAAATGAGCTCTAAACAAGGAATTGAAAGACTAAACAATGGAAAATGAGAAGTTAAGGGGGCCATTTTCTTGAAAACAAGTTGGCTATTTATAGATTTCACATTCGCCCAAAGGTAATTCCTATTAGAACTTCGTTTACCATTAAACAATGAAGAAACACTATTCCAGGGGACATAAAACATTAATATAAGCTAACGTAGTTGAGAAAATATGTTAAGAGTTGAAAATTATGCAAGTCGTGATCAAAAGAACATGCTAAAAACACATGAAGGATCACCCCATGAGTAGGGTGGTGGTTATAGACCACGACCCGAAGCGGGTCGAGGTTACAGACCACCATTTCCTGCCCCAGGGTGGTGGTTTCATCACTAAAGTTCAAAACTCTTAGAAAAGGAAGGAAGATAAATAAAACAAACCACAAGGAACAAGGATAAAGCATTTGGGATGCTAACATATACTTCATGAGCTTCTCTGGATCCTGAACACCTTGCAAGGAAACTGTATCATCATTGGGGCATGTGTGACATTGTTCGAGTAGCACAAGAGTACCTAAAATTTTGGGTACATACATATTGCCCCCTCGGAGAAGTATTTTAACCATGAAGAGGCATAAAATGGTGGGTCCGAGTATGGCAGTCCCAAAATGGGAAGTTAGAAATTATACCTGACATGCCTGTGTGTCAAAATTTCACCATCCGAGTTCCCGCTACTTGCAAAATGGAAAGAAGAATCAAGTATAAAGATAAAACAAATAAAAAATAAATACTAAATTAGTATGAAATGAGGACTTACCATTTGTGTGGGGATAAGAACTTACCTCCGTCGGCGCTCTAAACCTGCGAAAGGGGCATTCAAAATGAGTCAAAACACTATATATATATATATATATATATATATATATATATATATATATATATATATATATAACGAGCTCATTTTCCTATTCATTTGTGTGTGTTGATTTGATAGTTTTTGAGCTCTGGGACCCACAGTGACTATTTTTGGGCGAGTATAGTTGAAACATTCGTAGTGAGATAGTGATCATGCCTCTGTGAGTGGAACATCGACCTGCGAGATCTTAGGTTAGTTCTTCTTGTTTTAACGTTTTTGCAATCAAAATGTTAAAATGTCAAAATCTTTGTCTTGGGGGGTCATTTTTAGAAATTTCATTTTTGAATGTGTCTCTTAGGGGGGACACCTAATGGGTAGGCTTTTGTTTTAGTTAAAATGGTTGTTTTTTTGCATTTTTAAGCATTTTAGGGCATGCGACCCATTTTTAAATGTGGGACAGGACCACCACCACGAGAAGGGCAATGGTTACAGGACTGCCACCTTCCAAGGTGGTGGTTATGGAACCACCACCTGCTCAAGGCAGCGATTCTCCCAAAATGCTAAAACAACACTAGTTTGAATTCATTTTTGCATTTTTAGCATTCCTACTTGCTTTAATGATTTTTCTAATGCAATCTTGATACTAACTTGCTCCTTTTTGTGTGTTTTGTAGAAGAAGGAAGAGTACATCAGATGGAGCTAAGAGAGAGAGAGAGAGTGATTGGCTTCGGTGAGTGCTAGATGCACTCTCTCAAGATGAGCAAGATACTCTCCAGAGGGCAGGCATTTTGAGGATTGCACAGGTCCCCCATGTTGCACCTACTAGTCACATATTATGTGACTTATTTTCTTATTGGGATGTAGATCGGAACACCTTCCGATTTCCAAGTGTTAGGGGTGAGTGGACTATCACCCTAGAGGATGTCTACTACATTTTGGGAGTCTCGATTATTGGGAGGAGACTTTCATTTGATACAGTAGTATCTAGAGCTCAGGTGACTCAGTGGGCCACCTATATGGGAGACGTAGTTGTCTCCACTGGTTCGAAGAAGGGGGTGAAGGTCCATTTTATTCTGTCTTGCCCATCCCTCTAATTCGTTAGGCCATTATTGGCATTCTTTCTTTGAGATTGATCGAAGAAAAGGGAGGAGATACTTTTCTCTCTTGTTGGGCCCCCATCATCACACACAGATTGAGGCACATGGTCGATTTATGCACAGGGAGCCGATATACTTGGGACCACCTATCATGACTTGCAGGGTGGTTCATTTACGGGAGACCAGTCCGAGCCAACCGACCTTAGTTATGAGCTGGGTCTATGAGCGCCCTTATGGGAGAGACAAAGATGTGGTGGATCTCGGGGCCGTGAGGGCAGCTAGATGGATAGAGATGACAGTGCTTAGAGCACCCCACTAGCGATTACTTCCCGAATACTAAGGATATAGATGCCACTCCTTATCGAGGCCATGGCGAGGTTTTGCTTATGCTGTTGTTACTCTGGTATCCCTATCCTAGCAGCCGGGGAGGGTGGTATGCACCTAAGTGAGAGTCGGTGCTCCTTAGGCACCTTTACTTGATTCGCATTGCCGCGGTCTTGCCCATAGCGGTTGATGACCCCATTGATATAGGCTGCGAGTCCGAGGAGTTCAAAGGGGGAGAGAAGGAGGAGGAGATCAAGGACATGGATTTGGTGACTTGGGTGGGGAGAGGATAAATATCCCTAGTGGCATGACACTCGAGAGATTTTACTGGTCGAGAGGGCAGAGCAGAGCACGGAGAGGGTGACTCTAGTCTCAGAGGAGTTACTTTCTCAAGACTTAGGCAGAGAGGATGAGTCCGTGGTAGGATGCCATGTTGTCCTAGATGTAGGAGGGGGACACCAATTAGTGGTGGCATCTCAGAATAATCGTGGATCCTAGAGATCCTTCTTGGAGGCCCAAAGATCCAAGTGAGTTGTCACTCTTCTTTTGATATTTATTTTAGCTAGAATTTCCTTAGTTGCTATCTCTCCTTTTGTTCATTCTTGGTTTTACCTTTTGATTATTTTCTTATTTGTTTTCTCCTTTACTTGCAGAGACTTCGATGAGTGGCAAGACTTGATTCGCGGGTATGTACTTGACACCACTGATGCTCCCCATGGATAAGACTCATGCCGAGCTATCCATGGATGCAGGGGAGCCTTTAGCAGCTAGTAGGCATACCAATTTTTTTGTCCCCATCGACATGTGGCCAAGATGGTGACCTTCGTTCGTACCATGTTAGTTGGGTATAGGACTTCGAGCGCTTGATGAGGAGGATCTGCTCTCATAGTGAGGCTATAGCTACTGTTTGGGATTGCGAGCCCTTAGTGCACTTAGAGTGTTGGCATAGCCGGAGTCCTAGACGTGATCGTGTGCCTTCTAAGGGATCCCATAGGGATTGAGAGGCCACTTGGCTCTTTGTGTAGTGACTCTTGCTAGATTTTTATATGACCATTCTGTATTTTTGGGCTCATTGAGCATTTTGACCATGCCTAGTGCATGATGACATTGTACATAAAATCGATTATATATATATACATCTCTTTTTGGATCTAGATCTCTTTGTACCTAGAGTTTTGTGATTAATTTTCACATGTATATTAGATGTTTGTAAAAATTTTGTTTTTATATGCTTTTCAGAATGTATGCAATGGAGAACAAATATCACAAATGTTTTCTTTTTGTATTTCATGATGCTGATGTATGATGATGTGGATACTATGTGATCTTGAAATTTAGTTTCTATAAGAAATTTTCCAGTACTTCATATTGTTTTAATAAAATGTGATGATGAGTTGGTATGATGAGCGGATGAACTTGCCCCACTCCTAAGTCCATGTAATTGGTAAGATGTGAGGGCTCACCACCGAGAGCTAGAAAGGGCACAAGCTATGAGGTGTGTTGAAATGGTAATGATAGGAGATAGACAAAGAGTTGGTGGAAGAAAATTAGGATGCTACAAACCTATCTTACTCAAGTGACTCCATAATTTAGAATGTGACTTACTTTGCAGTTTATCCGGACTTAGATCCATAGATGGCCACTTGGTTGAAAAAATATGTTTTGCAAGGTTTTGAAGTCTCTTGGAATTTTGGACATCTGATTCATTTGTTTTGACTAAAGATTTCAAAGGTTTGTTTGAACTATTTGCTTATGACTTTCAACGTTTACTTTCAAGCGGACCCCTACACCTTGCCCCATGCAACTAGTATAAAGCATGGGCTTATCACCATGGACAAGGAACAGTTGCTGGTAGAGTATTCCCATCCTTTCCCAACCCTACGTCACTACTAAGAGATGAAATCTCAACACCGAAGGTTGGTAGGGCAAGGACATGTGTAAAAGTAAAATTTTCTGCTTGATCTATATTTGACTTACTTACTAGAGCAAAATATTAGTATGTTCTTATTTCCAAAGAGATATATACACGGGATAGATGTGACACCATGAAGCTTCTAGAGCAGGACCATAGGCAAGAAACCTACCTAGGAAGAAACCAAAAGTGAGAACAAGCATGCGAGGCCTTGGTATGGCTACAAGTTAACACTTTGTCATATCTAGCTTTAATTGATGAAATGATTACGAAATAGTTGATGATGTTATGAAAGTGAAGAAATATGATTTGAATGCTCCCCCCAATACTATTAGAAGTTTTTAATGAATTGCTTAAGAATAAGTACCTTGATCACCAAGTTTTACGAAACAAGTGAACAAAATGAACCTATCTAAATGAATATGTAATGTAGATATAACTATACAAATAGTCCTAATGCTTTATGCATAAAACTATTTAAGATGCAAGAATTGACCGATTCACTAAATTTCTCACCCTGCAGTGTGCACAAGAGATATGCACCATTTCCATAGTCTTTCATGACTCGATATGGGCCCAACCATTTGGTCTAGAACTTTCTTCCTTCGTCATTTTTCTTATCAATCCGTCTGTCTAGTCTTAAAACTAGATCTCCTTCATGTATTTCTCGCTCATAGAATTTTTTGTTATCTTTGTAACACACCCGGTCAGCATAGGCTCTATCTTTGTTGTTCGAAATTTAACCTGGCCTCATTAAGGCTCTCTAGTTGAGAGAGGTGTGCCTCCCTATAAGCTTACTCATCCGTAATACCTTGTAATGAGATGCGCGAGACTAGGTATATCAACCTTAAGTGGGAGAACGCCTTCTACATTCCGAATACCAATGAGAAAGGATTTTCTCTTGTTGGTGTTCTTATTGAGATCCGGTGGGCCCACAAGGCCGGATATAGTTTTAAATGCCAATCTTGTTTATTCTCCTTAGTGTTTTAAGGAGAATACCTTTCAATGTTTTGTTTGTCGCTTTAACTTTGCCCATTGGCTTGAGGTAGTAGAGGGAGGCCGTGTGATGGTTTATTTTGAACTTGCTACATAGCTCACAAACCTCATCATTCTTAATCTGACGTGCCATTATCCAAGATAATAACTTGTGGGAAACCATACCGCGAGATAATTTGGTTCGAATGAATTTGGCAATCATTGAACCCGATACGGTGGTGAGAGGCATCGAATCCACCCATTTGGTAAAATACTCGTGGCATGTGACTATAAAATTATGGCCATCGGTTGATGAGGGAGATAATTTCCCTATTAATTCTAGACCCCAAGTGGAGAAGGGCCATGGCGTCACTATTGGTTGTAGGGATTATACTCGGAATGTGAATCTTGTGCGAGAATTCTTGACATTTTTGGCACTTGCGTACAAATTCTACTACGTCATGTTTGAGAGTGGGGCAAAAATAGCCCATCTAATTTATTTTTTAAGTGGTGGCGTGACCACTAAAGTGGCCCCCACATATCTCGACTATGGGATTCATGAAGAATCCTCTTGGATTCTTCTATGTCGATGCATCTTAGAAGCATGTTGTAGAAGTCTCTATGATAGAGTACTTGGTCTAAAACAACATATTTAGCTATGATAATGTGTAACTGGATTCTTTTTTGTGGTGTGGCACCTTCTGGATATGTATGGTCCATGATAAAATTGATAATATCAGTATGCTAGGGACATGTAGAAATGGCGGGTCTAGTTTCGACAAAGTATACACATTCATCGGGAAAGTCAAGATCTACCAACTCACCTCCTGTTAGGAATGAATAGTGTTCACATTATTATTAATGTGTGCAACTATATTATCAAATATAATATATGAGTAAATTGTAATATTATTAATGATGAGTTAATATAACTCATATTAATAATATATGATTAATAGTTGTTACATTAAACAACTATATCTAATATTGTTTATACGTGATATTTGGTTATACAACCAACTCACGTATATAGGAGTTTGTGAGGAGTGTTGTTGAACAACCTCCGTGAAAATAGGAGTAGACTCTCCTATTAATATGTATCAATGTATTAGCAGAAGATACAGTGTGAAGAATACTATATTGATGAAGATTATTGTGTAAATCTTTTTCGTGAGTTTTCATTTGGTCTCGGAGCGAGTTGTATCAAGGTGCAGCATGAAAGCAATGATCTTTTGAATCTATCAAGGGGCATCTTTGTTGTACGAGTGCCCAGAAAATGAAAAATCATATTGGTAGTTACCTAAAAGGTGGAATAGAGGTGTAGCTGGTGGCAAATCAGCCATTTGCAATGAGAGTTTTGTGCATTTAATTCATCTAGTCCACATTTAAGCATACGTTGGTCTGAGTAGGGTTTAATATTTCTGAATCTAGTCTTGGCTGAGTTGGTCATCATTTATTTGCAACCAGTGCGTGAGTTCTAATTGTATCTACATCCATGCACTCGGCATATCTGCATGTATCCACAGTTGTGATTAATATTGCATTCTTGTCCTGACTACGGCGTATAATTTTGAGCCCAGATTTGTTCTTTCCACTCTGTCTTCTGCCGCGACACACCCATCTGAAGCCCACAAATTTGCAAGCTCGACATTTCCGCATAGATTTGTAAAGAAAAAGGTATAATTACATTATTTTGAGAAGAAAAGGATACTTGATGTCTTGTCTTCTGGAGCTTTTGAAGATTATTCAGGATCCAAAGAGTGTGTGCTCAAGACATAAAAGTAATTCTGGTCATTTGTTTTTCCATCTGTATTATTTTGCAACGTGTTAAGTGAAAGGTCTTCAGATTGGCCAATACCTGGAGTTTAGTCACTCCAAATCACGATTTCCCAGATTTCTGTCAGAATATGGGCGATTCAACATTCATCTGCGTTCTCGCCGTGATTGATGGGATTTGACAGAGTTTGCAAAATATAAGATTAAACGTCATATCCAACGAATGGAATAAAATCTCTTTGGAAAAGAGACATGGATTTAAATATTTAAGTTTAGAAATAATAGTCGGTTGTCAAGTCATAATTGATAGTTTATTTTCTTTAGGTCAAGTCGTTTTAGTCTTGTTTTGTTTAATTCTAGATTGATCCACGTTTTGAGTAATAGTGTGTCATACTAAGATCATTTAAAGTTTTAAATTTGATAGTAATTCTGTAAGTTTAGTCCATAGTTTTTTTTTAGCGTCGTTGAAGTGCTATTCAAAAAGTGTCTTGAATATGAGTCGGGAGCGATCATTATTAAGATGATTATGTGGTTTGGATACATTTGTCTTTGCTTTAGTTTTGTCCATAGATGATATTTTGGTTCAAATTTATATTATTTGAATATTGTTTTAGGTGTAGGATCCATATTTTTAATGTCGATTGTTAGTCACTTTGTGTCTTTTGTGTGATCAAAAGAGTCGAACAATTAGTAAGAGTCATTGTGTCATTTGTAAAAGAGTAAAATTCATATAGGTGATTTTAGGATTGTTTCATTTTCATTTTGTGTCATATGGTTAGTCAAATTGTAAAGTCATCAAAAAAAAATTTGTAAAAAGTGTCATCGTCCAAGTTCAAAAATAATTTTAAAAAAATTCTTACATTTCAATTTTGGACGCATTTCGCTTATGCGCGACGTCCAAATTATTGAAGGTATTTTGAGCTTCATAATCACATCCGGCTGAACCAGTGAGCAGGAAATCGAGAGGATGGAGGAAAATGGAGGTTAGAGGTCATTAAGAGACCTCTCGTCGATCAATCGTCAACGACAGGGCCGCATACTTATCTCGGTGACATGTGTGCGGTGTGGTTTTTCATTTTCGGTGTTCTTGTTTTGAGTGATGGTTTTACGAATAAACCTTTTCGAAATTTTGGAGGATTCATGTTGTCCAAATAATCACTTTTGGGAGCAGAGAAGATTTGAGGCGATTCAAGGGATGGTTGTCCAGCTAGTGTGAAGCTTGTGGATCTTGGAGATTCGAATCGGGTGCCCAGAGAGGAAGGAAATTCCCATAGGAACCCAAAGAGGAAGGGAGCATTCCTACATAATGCAGCTCGACACTATGCGTTTATGAGGGTAAAGAGATAATCTATGGAGTCTCGTACTGGTCTAAAGTGCGATGATTTATCCTTTGATAGATTTTTGGTTTACGAATGTTAAATCAAATTCTCCCATTAGGGTTATGAAACGTCCACCTTCTTAGACAAGGACCCTTGCATGAGGAATTTCGTAAATGGTCCGTCTTCACAATGACCCTTGTTTCTTGATTTAGCATGTAATGTCTTAAATTTTGTGGTCAAGACTATGGCAAGGCATTCTCTTTCTACATGTGTATATTATGTTTCATAATCGAGTAATGTTCGGCTAATGAAATAGATCACACATTCTTGTTTTTCAATGTCTTCTTGAGCCAAGCATACTGAGCTAGCGAGACATGAGTGGCTTGTGAGTATAATATCAAATGGTGGTCACGGCTTAGCAGCGAGGCATTAGCATGGGTGGTGATAACAAGAAACACTTAACTACTTCGAAAGCCTCATTGCAGTCTTTAGTCCAATTGATACTATAATCTTTCTTGAGTAGATTGTTGATTGGATGAATGACAAAGCTTAAATCTAGGATGAACCTTCGGATTGCACCGAGTTTCCCAAGAAATGACCTAATTCCAGACTTGTCCAAAGGTGGGATCATTTTGAGAATAGCTTGTATTTTTACTCGGATCAACATCAATCCCTCGTGAAGATATAATGTATCCTAGAAGTTTGCCTCTTGTTACACCGAACATGCACTTCTCTGGGTTTAATGTGACTCCATATTCAATCAATCATGAGAGGATGATGCAGAGTAATTCTATGTGATCACAACGCTTCTTGGCCTTGGCCAACAAGTCATCCACATATGATTCCACAATTGTATGGATAAGATCATGGAATATATATGTCATTGCCCACTGATATGTAGTGCCGGCATTCTTAAGACCAAATGGCATCACAACATAACAATCAGTTCCCCAAGGAGTTATAAAAGTGGTTTTGGCTTGATCTTGTTCGGATATTTTGATTTTATTATATCCTCGAGAACTCTATCCATGAGAGACAAAATCTCAAATCCAACTGTTACGTCAACGATGATGTCAATGGATTGTAATGGGAAATCATCCTTGGGACAAGCTTTGTTAATATCCTAAAAATCTATACAAATGCATATCTTCCCATTCTTTTTTAGGATGGGAATGATATTAGACACCCATTGTGAATAGTCAATGGGCTTGATGAATCCTACCTGGAGAAGTTTCACTACTTCCTCTTTTACCATGAGAGCCACTTTTGGCTTCATTGGTCTTGACTTCTATTTAATTGGCTTTGCATCTAGTTTAGTGACAAGATTATGTACCACAACTTGTGGTGCGATACCTGTCATTTCTTTATAATTAAATGCAAAATCCTTTTGATGTTCTTTGAGGATTTGGGTGTGTATTTCTATTTCTTCCGGAGTTAGCGAGGATCCTAACTTCAAAATTCTTGGTTCTTCCTCTGTTCCAATGTTTATGTCAATGGTTTCTTCTATCAAAGAACCGTTACCTTGTTCAAATTCAAGTGGGCCTGGAGGTAGTTCTAAGATTTCTTTGTTTTCTATCTCGTAGACATCAAGATCCTTCAGCGGAGGAGAATCTACCATGGGATTTTCAAAGTAGGAAGAGGAGTGTGGTATTAAGGAAAGATCAACCATAGGTTGAGCAAGGTGTAGCTCTGCATAGGTGTTTAGATATTTAAGAGTGACTTTATCACTATCAACATGATGTAAGATAGGAGATTCATTCTCATTTGTATGTGTTAGAAGAGGGTTCGTTGATATTTTCTTCACCAATGGTTCAAGATTTACAGTGATACCTTGAAACTTCTATCTTGACTCATTACTTGGGGTAAAACACACATTTGAGGTTGTTATTGAGTCTGTGAGAAGGTTCTATTCTCATGGGATTGCTTCAATAGATATGAATTTGAATCCTTTGCTTAGATCTAATACTTTGTTTTATAGAGTTGTAAATGCTCGGCTCTAGTCTCATATACTTCAGAGACTTGGTTTGCAACTAATTGTGAGTCTCCTAACACTCTGATGTCATTAACACTGATCCTTTTGGCTATGATGAGGCCAAGAAGGAGGGCTTCATACTCAGTGCCATTGTTTGTACATTCAAAGTTTAACTTAAAAGAAAAAGGTAGGATCTTTCACTCAAGGGAAGTGAAGATCACACCTGCCCCAGCCGGCCCCATAGCGACATCTAGCTCCATCGAAGTGGAGAGTCCAATATTTACTAGGAAATATGGATGTTGGGACATTATTTGCATCTATTTCCTTTATTTTAGTTACTTCTACCATGCAAAGTTCCTCTGCTGGAAGTGAACCAACTCCTAGGGTACGTCCCATACCTGTGGAATCAAATGGTAGGAAAATTGGTAGATCTTGTTCCAGTAATTCAAAAAATTTTGTAGTAGCTTCTAATGACACTATTTCTACAACGTTAGCTTCATCCTTGAATGCTAGGATGCCCTTGACAATTGTCATAATTTCTAGTTACATTATAGGTATTAATTTTTCTTCTTGTTTTGATTTGATTGGTTTGCTAAGTTGGTTTGTTGGGAGTTCAAAATCGAGTGAACGCCTAGTCTTTTCTTCAGGTCTACTAGGTGTATGTCGAATGGTTTTGGGTTACCTTTTTCTATGAATATCTTTCCTAGGTGTAAGAATCTAATTTCTGGAATAACGTAGAAGGGATTGCTTTCATGCAATGTATCCATGGTCGAGAGGATCATATTATAGTTGGTTTCCCAATCTTTGATATAAAACTCGGTGAGTATTGTCTTAGGGTCCCAAGGTATTTGCTAATATTATAGTCCCAATTGAAGTAGCTTTAAGGCTATCATAACCTCTTAGCGTATTTCTTGTTGTGTAACAGTTTGTTTCTCCATATCATAGATTTTGAAGGAAAGAGAAGGGGATAATGTTAGCTTTGCTGCCCCATCATCCACCATTACACGTTTAACGTAATTATTGTAAACCCACACCTATAAATGCAAGGCCAGATCACCTCTACATGCAATTTCAACATTTTTTGGCATTTTGTTTATGTAGAATATAAACTCGGTATCCCTATCTGGCTGCCCTGGAGGGTGGATATTGAATTCTATATGGTTTACTTGTGTTTTGGGAGGTGGAGTGATGTTATTTAAATGACCTAGACCTAGTGCTTCTAAAAGATCAGCCCTATGGGAAGGAGAGTTATTCAATAAGTCCAAAAAGGAGATGTCGAGAGAAGGTATTTGTTAAGTCATTAATTAAATCATAATCCCCACGGGTTTTACCAAAGTTTGTTGAATGTTATCTGGTTCTAGTGGATATATTGGATTTGGTTGAGAAGAATATTCTCGTGTTCTTATTATGGCTTCTACGTGCAGCTCGATCTCAACTCCACTAGACCAACTATCTTGGTTCGTGGCTGATTTCCTAATTGTCGTGCGATAGGTGGATTTAGTGAAGTTGAGGCTTCATGATCATTATTTCTGTCATTACACCTTTTTCGTCCCATTTGGATTTAATTTATTATTGCTATTGTGATTTGGAAGTGGATCATTAAAGATCTTAAGAGGTACGTTTTGAGGGGAAATTGCCCCTATGAAAGTATTTGGCATCGGTGTCACGAATCACAAGAACATATCTATGAAGAGTTGTCTTTTTCTTTTGGAAAACGTTGCATGAACTTATTGTCTTTGTTCGTCCTAGTTTCATGGCCTCAAATTTTGTGGAAACCACAATACAAGTTGGGATTATAATTCCAAGGTTTTGGTTTGGCACGTGTTGTGGTCCAAAGCTCGATTAAATTGTTGATTATTAGGATTAAAGTTTTGCATTTTTGTCTTTGGTTTTGATATCTAGTTGAGTTTTGACTTGGGTGTGTATCTAGATCTGCCATTGTTGTTGTTGTTGTTGTTGTCATCATTGGGGATTATTAAAATCCACTTGTTTGATTGTTGAGGTGAAATTGTTCTTTCATTGATTATTAACTGGTGGTGGAACATTTACAACGTTTGCTTTTTTAGTCTGACCAGTCACTCCATCTGTTGTCACTCCACAGTTTTGTTAAGGATTTTAGTTCCTTGATTGGCATTTTTGGTAGTACGATAAGTCGTGGTGTTTTGGTTGGGGATGAATAACCTCCCATTTGTTCCATATGGCTTGCGACCACTGTCTATTACAGGTTGATCTATTTGGAGAGCACTCTCAAGTACTTCATCATAAGTTCTTAGTGGGAACTTTTGGACTTCTTCCTTTATCTCTCTGTTGAGAGAATGAAGGAATAAATCACATAGTTCCATCTGATCCATGTTTGGAGCGCTTGCTGAAGAATAGAGGACTATACACCATCTTTGGATGAAATGAGCAACAAATTCATTGTGTTCTTGTTTAATATGGAAGAATTCCTTGATTTTTTTCTCAACAATTTTTCATGTCGAAAAGCCTTGATGAACTCTGAAATGAGTTGTTCAAATGAATGTATTGAGGCTTCAGGTATTCTATAATACCAATCGAGGTGATACCCTCTAAAGTTTTGGGGAATATTTTAGCAACAACTCCATCCCAAGGGAGCAGTTCTTGAATGGTTGTGGCGTAGGCCTTAATATGTGCATTTGGGTCTCCCTCTCCTTTGTACTTGGGTAGATCGGGGAGAGGTCTTGGAAGCATGACACTTTGTATAGTGAAGTCCAAAGGTTCTTTCAAATATTCTGAATAAGTTCCTATTGCATAGGTTTCGACCATTGATGGTGTTTGCTAAGGGGGTGGAGGTGGAATGGGTTGTTGATATGGCGTAGCATATGTATTTGCAGGGGCATAAGGGAATCCCTGTGGTTGAGTGAATATGCCAGGAGAAGAGAACATATCTCCCTGTGGTGATTTGGAATACATGTTTAAGTATGGAGGAGCATTTCTCGGAATGAATTGTTTTGTACTAAACCTGGGAGGTATCATATTTTCCACCTTTGGAGCGCGTTAGAAAATGTGGTTCTAGTTGGAATTTGTTGTGAATACTGAGGAGGCATTCCCAACGTGCCTATTCCTATGAGGAGGTCTACTTGGCTAGGATGATGTGGAGGATTGGAAGTTCCTGCCTGCATGAATTGCAAATTTATAATTGCTTGAGAAAGTTCCAAACCCTCTAACTTTCTCAACTAAGGCTGAGATGACCTCATTTGGTGAATACATGGTATTTTTCCTTAGTGGTGTTTTTTGTATACCTTGAGATTGTATAGGCATATGGTACCTAGCTAGGAATTGATCGGTGCCCTGCCAAGTTTCACCGAGGGCATTTCCTATAGGTGGAGGGATGGGGGTGTTTTCTTGGAACGAGACCTTGGGTTGTGTTTGCAAACCTCCTATAGATGGGTAAATATTTTGAGAGCATTGTTCACTCCTAGCATAATGTCCTAAGTATTCATCATCTAACAACAGATATGGATCTGACTATCTACTAATTTTGTTCTAAGAAACACCTGAGGAGATGAACCAGATTCTCTAGTGAGCGTCATATTGTTTGAGCTTGAAGGCTCTGGTTGTTGCATTTGAGTGAGCTGATCCAACTCCTCTATTTGGAAAGAAGAACTATATCTATTCCTTTGAGGCAGAGTTTGTGTTGAAAATTGGTTAGTTGAATAGTTGTCACCCCATGCTGAGAGTGAGGGTGATGGTTGTCTATTTAGTTGATTGTAGTATGCTTCAAGACCTAGGAGAGGTCTACCATATGCATTGTATCCCGACATATTCGGGGGGTATATGAATACCCGTAGAATAATGGGAAAGAGTGAAGGTGGATAAAATTAAAAGAAGAGTGTGAAAGTGAAACAATTGTTCCTTTTACGTAAGTTTCACCAATTTTGTTGGTAAAGTTGATGTGAAGGCTAATGCGGTGGAAAAGACGAAAAGTATACTAATTGGAAGAACAAGTAGAAATAAGACTCCAAACCAGAAGGTAGGAAGTTTCACGTTGGGTTCACCAATTTTGTACAATGGAAAAGTGACATGTGAGCATGAGAATCTACAAGTAACTCTTCCTCACACCCGACCTCCCGGAGGTCATGCTTTGAGATAGCAAGTGGGGATGGAATACACGTGGGATGTAGGTAAGATAATTAGGTAGTCTTATGTCTTCAACACGCAATAGCGGGATCTGTGAATCTAAGGTAAAGAAGGCCCTCCTAACCTGAACCGGTGTGATAGATTGTTCGGTGAGGATAGTTGCTCGAAGGCTCCAATCAATATCAAGCTCTACCGTTATCCAATATATGGGTAGTGGGATACATGGAAGATGACCTGTGGGTGCTTCATATATATCTCCTGACAAGGTCATGAAAATGGAATGGCAAAATGTCTAGTGGATCCTTTGGTGCTTTATGGACGATTCTCTAGTCTAGTCCAAAAATCTTTAGCTTGGTTAGCTACTACATTTAATAATGATAATTATGTGATAAAGTCTGGTTGAAGTGGAGAGGACCTAAATACTAATGTTCACAAACTATCATCAACGTTAGTTTTACTTGTAGGCCCATTGGGATGTGGGACCTATGGATCACAACCATAAGTTCATGGTTATTACGGACCTCCTATGGTCATATGAAGATTCAATCCCTTAGTCCAAGTACCCGGTAGTCATATGCCTTTTGGCCTCTACATTTATAACTAGAAGTTGAAAGATTTTCTTGGAGTACCTAATAGGTCTTCCTCGCAACTTGGATACGTAAGCTAGTGTCTATATTAACGAGGAGGTCTCCTACATTTGGCTGTGGGACTAGTGGATCACAAATGAATGTTTTCTCTCTTTCAGGTCCTTCTACAATCATATGAATATCTATCAAGGCAGTCTATAATTTGGCTGATTTGACCAGAACGTGTGTGCTTTGTTGGCTTCTATGTTTAATCCTCTTAGTTTTGTGCTAATTTCTTGTAGGTCTTTGTTGTTCGGAAGACTTGAATTCGAGATTTTGATCTATCTCGATTATTTCTGCAACAATATTTGGTTGAGGCACAATTGGCTCAAAATGTATTCCATGGGCTCCTACATCCCATGATTGTCATACAAGATCAATATAAGCCTAACCGAAATGAAAAAAACTAATTACATGCAAGATATATCTACAACATATATATATTCCTTTATTTTTGTATTTTTGATAGAATTTTAACGAAATGAAAGAGAAACTAATCTAATATATTCAGAAAATGACAACTAAACTAATAACAAAATTAAAACAAATAATGTAGCCTGAATTGTAGCTACTTGGTTGTGCGATTATGAGTTTTATCCTAAATAATTAGATAGCTGATTAACTTAATTGAAAGATTCTCGATCCTGCCTTAGAAGTGAGGAATGAATCATAGTTTCTTAGAAACTATTAATCCACACAAATTCCCCAGTAATATCAAAAATGAAAATTAATTGAAATGAAATATTTCACTGCTCTATTTGATATGCTTTAACTATAACTTTGACAAATAAAACCTCGGAATTTGTAGAAACGGTGGCGAATCCAGGTAGTCTATGATTTTTCCCCTCGAATGATCTCCTCATTCCTTTTTGTTCACGTGAGTCCGAAGAGCATGTATATGCTAACATCAACAAAGAAGGGATTTTGAACAATGGAAGCTTTGGATATAGGTCAATATAATCCGAGTAGAAGAGGGATAACACAAGTGAAAGAGCTTGGCATATGCAATTCCTAGTGGGATTTATTGTGGGAATACGACACAAGTGTACCGAGATATTCTAGAATCTACCTTCTTGAAGAACACAACCCTCGTAACTCTTAAGGGATTCAATCTATAAATGACACTAATCTGCTCTAAACTAATTTGTATGAACAACAATGAGCAAGATCAAGCAAGAAGATTGAATGGCTTCCAAAGAAGAAAGGAAAACTAGCATGGATGTAAACATGAAAATAAAATGAGCTCTAAACAAGTAATTAAAAGACTAAACAATGGAAAATGAGAATTTGAGGGGGCCATTTTCTTGAAAACAAGCTGGCTATTTATAGATTTCACATTCACCCAAAGTTAATTACTATTAGAACTCTTTTACCATTAAACAATGAAGAAACACTATTCTAGGGACATAAAACATTAATACAAGCTAAGGCGGTTGAGAAAATCTGGTAAGAGTTCAAAATTACGCAAGTAGTGATCAAAAGAATGTGCTAGAAAATGCATGAAGGACCGCCACCCTAAGCGGGGTAGTGGTTATGGGACCACCGCCTGTCGGGAGTGGTGACAGTTAAATCACTAAAGGTCAAAATGCTTATAAAAGGAAGGCGGAGGAATAAAACAAAGCACAAGTAACAAGGATAAAGCATTTGGGATGCTAACATATACTTCATGAGCTTCTCTAGATCCCGAACACCTTGCGAGAGGTGACTGTATTATCATTGGGGCATGTGTGACATTGTTCCGTAGTAGCACAATACCCTACATTTTGGGTACGTACAATACTACTCCACATAACTTGTATAGATTACCATCTTTGATTCCCATAAAGAACAATTACTCCTTCAACATCCTTTAGGACACATTCCTTGCCGTCAAACCGTAATTATGCCATCGGTAATCTTGCTCACCGATAATGCAGACTTTTGACAAGAGCAGTACATACCATACGTTGGATTTTCTTGTATCGACCATCCGGTGTTTGCAATGGTATATCTCCAATTCCGATCATCTCACATTTTCTATCATCTCCAAGATTGACAATATTACTTTTGGGTGCTTCATATATGCCATAGAAAAACTTCTCTCGGGTGTCATATGCCGAGTTGCTCCCGAATCTAAACACCAACAATTTGAAACATCATAACTTGGGGTTATATGAATAACCTAAAACTGCGAAAATAATTTCTTGGTCATTTCTTAAGGTCATGTTAGCTTTAGTAACCTTCCTTTTTTATACCTCTTCTACCCATGCTAACCACTTAAAACATTGTTTCTTAAAATGCCTAGGAGCTCCACAATGAAAGTAATTTCCTTATTTTTCTCCTCCTTTTTGTCTTTACCATTATTAGAGACATTAGACTGCGAGGTATGTGATTTATTGTCACTTTTCCTTTTCGCTTTGCCCTTATATCCTACTAAAAACAATGTTGTAGGATTCTCATCACTCGAGCCCCCATCCTTCCTTCCGATTTCTTCTTGAAGTAGTGCTAATATTAGTTATTTCAAATCTAAGTTAGATTGGGTGCTTAGTGCTACTACCGGATCTTGAATAGGATTACGGAAAACTCCCAAGAAGTGACATAACAACATATTCTTCTCGCAATCACTTTGATCCACATGTTGCCAATTTATTTTTCAAAGATTTAAACTAATTTTTGAAATCTGATATTTTTGTGTTTCCTGCATCTTTAATTGAAAAAAATTCTTCTAAGATATAATATTGTGCTAACATCATTTGATTCATATAACTTGATTAATTGATCCCAATCTTCCTTTACTTGATTTTGCCTCACTTACATGTAAAAGTAAATTATCACTCAAACTTAAAAGTATACAGGAACGAGCCCTACCTTCCTTTGACTCCCACTTACTGATCAGATCTGCATCCTGGGTGGGTTTAGTCTCAGTCCCTTCAACTATATTGAGTAGATCCTTGTTCAGCAGCAACATCTTCATTCTGAGCTTCCAGAGATTAAATCCAATGCCATCAAATCGTTCTACCATCCTGTGAGGATCTCCTGCAACAAATGTGGCCATATCTCTATCTTTAAACTTTTGATACTTCTCTGCAGCAGCACTTCACCAACACTGCTCTGATACCATGAAAATTATTAGCACTCTTAAACAGAACACATAAATGCAACTGCAGGTTTTGATCTATTTCTTATTCTTATTTGCTTGTGCTCTGCTAAATCAAAGAATACAATCTTTATAGAATAATAGTAAACAAAGTCTTATCCTAACTCAAACTCAAACTACCATATCTCTTCTCTTCATCCTACGGATGGAAAACATTTGCCAGCACATACACATATCATCTAATGTGTTGTCAATTACAAAAATACTTCCCTAAATGCTAGCTATAGAATTCCTAAATATTAGGCTAGAATTTCTACATATCTAACACTAGGCAGGCCAAACAATAACTACCTTGAGAAGGCAAGATGGCTCATTATTGATATTAATGATATGGATATTTAAATTCAAGGAGCTAAATGCAAAGTTAAAAGTGGAGCTTAATGCCATGAAGAATACGTGATTTTTGTGGGGTTGCAAAGATGTTTTAACTCTTTCACACGATGTGCATCACATGTACATTTTTGGGTAAGATCGAAACAATGTGCATGGACTATGTAGATTAATAATTTTCATGATATTATTATGTGGTTGTCATTAGCAACCTTGTTATCAACAGATGTGGAAAGAGGATGAGTGTCATGGTCTTGTCTCGTGGAATGGGGTAGGGGTTTAATGGCATTTCTCTTGTCTAATACAGTAATGGCCAATACATTGTATAATAATCCTCTTCCTCTCATGCCGGTCTCTATTTTCTTCATTCTATTACTAGTTCCACTCTATAGATTATAAATAGATTTATCCTTATTCTAATCTAACAGTGGAATATAGGGAGCAATCTAGAAATAGAAATTGACAGGTACTCACAGTATCAAAAATCTAGAACCAAATTTTTCAGATTGAAAATTCATTAAATATAGAAATGTGGTGGAAGTGAAAATTTTAGAAATACAATAATGGCATGTTATTGAACTCTTATCTTTTTTTTTTTTGCAGTTCAAATCATTCAATTCGAGGGTAGTTTGTAACGTGCCCTTCCAATTATTGGCAGGATGGGGAAGCTTTCTGAGTTCTATAAATGGAGGTCTAAGCCACATGATCATGGCTTACGAATTAACACCCAGGCACAACAATGCCCTACATGAACCCAGTTGGAAGAAATACCACTTGGTTTATTGAATTAAGTGTTTTAAATTAAGAAGAATCTTAGTTGTGCAAGGGAAGAATACTGCTTAGCCAATCTATGGATCTTCGATCTAAACAATGAACATTCCTTCCTCTACAAAATTCACCAAATCCTTGACGGCTAACACGATCATTACAAGGAAGAAAGATCTAGAGATTTTATTCTTTTCTATTTTTGTGGTGACTTAAAGAGAGAAGGGATCTCTATGTTAGAATAGAGGCAGTGACAGGCACTGGTGTGGTGTTCCATCAGGGATGTTACTGGAAAAAACATGGTATGTTATATGTCATAAAAATTTAGTGTTACAAGCGTGAGTGGCATAGATTAACATAGATAGTAATGAGAAGATGTCAAATGCCACCACGTGTATAATCTGCATGCATGTTGTAAAAAACTGTAAGTGGTAGTTGAGTCTACAGGAGCTTCATGTGTATGTTTTGAGGTATCCCTCTTGAATTTTTTTGGTACCATAGATGCATGGAGATGACGTGTTGGCATACTTCAGCGATGGAGATCTATGTCATTGAATGGAACAACAAATGGCAGCGGGGGCATGAGATTGGTGTTGTTCCAATGTAGTAGCAACACTAAAACTTCTCATTATGCCAAGAATAATTTTTAACTTCTAGTTGGCTAGGACCAGATGGAATCTTGTAGTTCCTTTTGTAAATTATGATTTTGAATCATATTCATATATAATTATATAATATAGTGAAATAAATTTTGTTTCAAGTAAATATGGTATTGAGTATGTATCATTTGGATACATTTAATAAATTTTAAATGAAAAAAAATTTAATATTTTGTGTGTGCTATATAAATGTAGACAACTACGTACAAAAATTAATAAAGTAATATTAAATTTTGAAGAGGTAAATTGTAATATTTTTTACAAATATTTAAAGATATTCTACAAATAATTATTGTGGAAATCAAATTGTAGCTTCCACCTACAAATTTGTTGTGGTAAATTCAATTGTAGAAAAAAATGTTGAAAGTGCCACAAATATCATATTAAGGAGGTATAAAAACTTGTAAATTGTGGAATATTTACAAGGAAGAAATATATAGACAAACTACAATATTTAAGAAATTGTGGAAAATTGACAAAAACAAAAATTGTAAAAAAGTTACATACATTAGAAATTGTGGAGGATATACAATTAAAAAAATGTAGATCAGCTATAAATTTTATTAATTGTGGATTTTCCATGATCTAAAAAATGTAAAAGAGCTACAAAAACCTATCAAATTGTGGATGAACTATACCTCCAATGCCACATTTTAATTTTTGTAATCCCCCTTAACCACAAAAATATTGTTGAATAATAATAACTAAAAGCCCAAAATGTTGTAGTGTCAGCTCAAGCTTTTTCAGGTTATGGGAACCATGTGAAAATCCTTGGGTCTGCCACGAGATGGTTTCCCAACTTCATATCTCAATGTCCGACCATTTACTCAGGGACGAATTAAAGGTCAGGAGTGCCCTAGGCAATAGTTTGAGTGGGCGCCCTCCTCAAAAATTTATTTAATATTTTTTCCATAAAGTAAATAAATAAAATGTCTATATTTTTGTATTTTTAAATTTACATCATGGTCATAATAAAATAATAATAAAAATATATTATTAAATTATCACGGAAGAATGAAAAATATACTTTGCAGATGGAAAACATTAGTCGTAGGAGATGCTCGGAATGCAAAAATACAATATTTAATACAAGGCTTCTTATAAGTGTGATTTAGCCATATCAGTAGGTGACAGAACTCTATCATAAAATAAAGCACCATTTTTAGCAAAGAAACAAAACCGAGCTTATGTAGCTCCCATGGTTTTGTGAAGAGTCGTATTTGGACCTCTACTAGATACACTATAAAATGTTATAAAAATACATTAACATTTTCGTAGAACAAATTACACACGTACATAATCTGGAGCTACATCGAGAATGAGAATCAATACCAAAAAAATCATCATATGTTCTTCTAAATATGTGATATTTTCAATTACCCGCAAAAATATTATAATTTTTTTTTATGTGTATGCATGAAATCTATTTTACTATACAATAATATCTATAAATGGGTTGTTCAATATTAAGTCTTGAGAAAAATTATTTTAAAGTTAAGTTTTAAAATTAATTGATAAAAAATTAATCGATAAAATTTAGATTCAGCGCCCCTTGATTGTTGGCACCCTAGGCAATTGCCTAGTTTGCCTAAGGCTTAATCCCCTCTGCATTTACTACCTCATGTTTAGTGTTCAACTTCCCATGATCAGGTCACTGAAAATTTTAATTGGAGGAATAGGTGAGCAGACAATGCACAACCATCAATGCATTACTTTGGCCAAAGTTTTCCATTGTGAAGGTTACGGCTAAACTCAAGACAACACATTAGTCTTATGAGTTTTAAGTCTTTCGCCACCTCACATCTATCCCTTTCACAGTTGTCTAGATCTTTTAGTTAGCATTTACTTTATTATCAAATTAAACTTATCTAAAACATTCAAGTATATAATGTCTTGAAGTGTTATTTACTAGCTTAGGGATTATAATTATTATCCTCCCATTAGTCATTTAACAAAATTCATTATATACAACTAGGGCTTATTTAAAATAATTAACTTCTGGTTACTTGCTCCCATTCCCAAGTAAATACACCACAACAAGTCATAAATAATTGAATTAATTAAATAACAGAAGGATCTCTAAACAATTATTTAATTAACTCAAATTGAACATCTGTAATATTTATACTTGTATTCTAGTTTCTCTTTTCTTGTTGTTCAATTTTTAACTTCAAATTACCTTTTCATAACGATACTCCTTCATCCACTATGTAATAGAATTTACATCTTAACATATTAGTTCAAATTTATGGGAAAGTTGAATTAAATATATATTAATATATATTTAACTATTCCTCCAATTTATCTATGCCACTAAAAATCCATTTAATTTAGAAATTAAAATACACTTGAATGTTATGATAACTGTCCATTTATCAGCTACGTACATTGATAAATATTAAATAAATATATCCTTTGATACTTTTGTTTAAGAATTTACGATAAGTAAGTTTTCACAATTCCAGTTTTTATCATTTACTCATATTGAGATATTAATACATACAATGTAATCATCTCTTTATTAAAATCATAGAATACATATGCCATTAAGGCGAAATATATAACTAATATAGTAAATCTAACATAGCGAGGTTTAAATATTAACAATGGATCCAAGATCCCAATAATAACTTGATCAAAATCTGAGGATAACATCCTTCTACAAATTGAAATCCAAGTAACTCATATAGTTCTAAACTGCGATAAAACTTCAAAAGACATGAGTTTCCACATATCTAAATGTGGTGGCTAATTGTTCGCAAGATTGGAATAGTGGTATGATTTTATTTGAAAATGAACTCACATGAATATGGCCTCCGTTATCTCGATGCAATTATTAAATAAAATATGAAAAGATATATATGTTGTTTTATCAACAAGCACATGGTAATACAACTGAGAATGTATTACTACATATTTTCCATAAAGTTACAACCGTGGATACCCACTAATAGAACAACCAGTTTCTATTTTAGTGATCATGTATCCCTTAAATCATAAGGATAAAGATATCCTTGTTTCAGCTTCGGAAAATAAATATTCAACATTTAAATTTTTACATAAATCGTAGGAAAAATATGATTAAGAAGAGTACAATTTTTTTAATAACTACCATCACAAGAGAGTAATCAAGCCATAATCGTTCAGCATCCAAATTCATATTATAACTACAAGAAAATCACGCTTTACATAGTACAAATTTTAAGTGTTATTTTTCTTTCCTTCCAATCAACGAGCAACTTAACAAAACTGTCCAAAATCATCATTACCAAAACCAATCAAACATATTCTTTCTAGTTAATGAGCAGCTCATCATATCATCCAAGAACATCATTAACAAGGAAAATAAAACATATTATTTCCAGTCAATGAGTAGCTCAATAAAATGTCCAATAACATCATCATTTCAAAACAATCAAAACATTTTTTTTACAAATGAACAACCCAACTTAACAATATAAAAACACCATGATTACATCATTTTAACATGTTCTTTCTTGTAAATGAACACCCCAAAAATATTGTCCAAAAATCATCGTTACCATATCACATATCCATGTTCTTTCTTCCATTTCCCTTTTTTTATCATGTAAATCCCAAGATCTATAAAGGCATCGACCTATTCCATTAAAACTAAGGATTTTCATTACCCGAGTGAGAACCCATTAATTTATTTTATTTTATTTATTCAACCATGAAGAAAACACACTCAGGAAGTCGTATATCACAATAGCATAGCCAAAAAAAATCCCATAAACTAGATTTACTCATATACCACAGGCCTATAATGTTGAAATCGATTTACATACAAAGATAACAATATGCTTCAAAAACTTCTTGCAACAAATTCCTATAAAATCCAACACAATTTTTTCAAATTCTAGAAAAGAAAAGAACTAATGGAAAATCATTTTGCACATACCCAACACATTTTTATTCCAGTGATAATTTTTTTTGTTAACAATTATTAAAATATGGAAGCAAATATATTACGAAAAATGTAGAAATACCAATAAAAATGTAGAAATACCAGGAAAAATGTTTTGCACACTACCCAAAATCACTTTGCTCATACAAATAAAGTTTTGTTTGACTGTAATAAAAACCCAGAGGCAGAAATCGATTTGGAATACAGGAATTGACTTATCTCAACAAAAATCGACTTGGGTATCACCGCATCCACAAAAGAATAGCAAATATTGTTTTGAGACAAACAAATTTACAAAAAAATTTCCTTCTTCCAGTACAAAAAAACCCAGCTCCCTCTTTTTCTTCTGGGTACAAATTATTTTTATACAAAGAAAGAATTTTTAAAATTATTATTTTTGCAGATTCAAACCAAGAACCCCATCTATGTTTTGGGTTTAGCTGAATCCACACAAAGAAAACTTAAAAACTAGAATCCATCAATTTCCTTTTAAAAATTACATTCATTCCTCCAAACAAACAAATCAAAAATTGCCCACAAATTCCATTGATTGCCATTAGAACAAAAATGCATATTTCCACAATTTTTACTAAATAATGTAACAGAGAAGGGAGAAGATATTCATGCCTGGAAAGAAAACCAAAATCAGCAACCTCCTACTCTTCTAGCTCCATTAAGATCAATCCCTCCTTCCTCCAAAACACACGCATATCTCCCAGAAGGGAAGAGTGAAAATAGTCAAAGGAGAAATTAAAGGAAAATGATATGAAATAAACTTTAGTTGGGCAGCATATTGAGAAAATTTTGGGCTTCTCAATGCTGACACATGCATCAAATGCATGCCACATACTTGGTGCCATGTGAGGGTGTTTCACTTTACAAAACCTACAAATATTAGATATTATTGTTTAATATTTTTAACAACTTTTCCTTATATGGCCAATCCTTATAAGATATATATATATATATATATATATATATATATATTTACAAGTTAATATTGCATTTTTTAGTTGTTACCCAACTTAATGGTTAAGTTAAAATTAATCATCATAATACAAGTCCACATATTACCATAATACATAGTTTGAATTGCTAGGTTCAATATAAAGCATTTTAATAAATGAAAACACCATGTCCGTAAGTGATAATTCAAATATTCTCATAAAGTTGGCTTGACATAACATTGTCAATTAAAACCGAGTCACTTATTATCAAGGGTCATAACAAAAGTCAAACAGATCAAAATAATGACAAACTGATTAAAAGAAGGTAACCGAAATACAAATAACCGAAAGATTCATTATCATCTATGAAACATTTTAGCTACTATCAATGCCTAATAATGTTTAGGCAATATCATTAACGTGGGTGTGGGGTTACCTACTCAACATTGTCATGCCCGTGGTCAAAGTTGTGGGTCATGACATAACGGACCCAAATATACTCAAACACACAATGATGATCCCGTCTAATCCTCGATCGACTTAACCGTAGTTAATTTAACCTTTCCAGAAATTTGGGATGTTACACAAAGAACCAATCACATAAGAAATATAATCACAAAACACTTATTTTTAAACACAAATAATTCCCAAACAAAGGCTTATAAAATAGCCAAAAAGAGATAGGAAAAATGGGGGTGTCCTTCTCTCCCCAAGAGTTTGGATGCCCACCTCTAAAACCCTCCAACACAAATTCAACCCCTAGTCTCTTATGCCTCCTTCACAATAAACTATTTCTCTTATGCCTCCCTCTCTCTTATGGCTCCCACTATACATAACATAATAGAATAGAAAAAGGTGGGGCATCCAAAACCCACTCCTCAAACCCAACAAAAATATCTTATGACTCACAACATATTTCATCCCCATATCCAAATCTCAACACAACCAAAGGTAAAAATACTACCTAACATTTCAAGCAAGAACAAAATTTCATACAATCACATAACATGCAAGAATACAAGGATAAAAACAAACAAGCAAGATCCTTTTTGAAATCTAGTCCCAAAATCGTTAACAAAAGAAACTTTCCAATAACTATTCAAACTCCAAAAAGCAACCATCCAAGAGAAAGAGCTCCAAAATAAGTGAGAAACCCAAAAACCTCCCAAAATTTTGAATAAATAGAAGAGATGATGAGGAAGATTAATGTGGCTCCAAGTAGGATGCCACATCCTTTCTCCTCCACTCCACATCACCCAAGTCAAACCCATACTCCAATGAAATTAAATGGGTAGTTGATAGGTATGACAAACCTCTTACACACACCATTCCAAACCCATGCCCTATTAGGACAAGAAATTAACATATGTAAGAAGGTGCGATAAAAATTACATTTTATCTTCCCAAAACACATAATGGGGTATATTTTTACCCCCAACCCATAGGTAGGATTGGTATAGTAATTTAAGAGGTTTGAGACAAGTTTAAGTTGTCCCACAACCTCCGCAATTGGCCCTTAAGGCCAAATCCAGATTTCTAAGGAGAGGCGGAGTGTACAACACTCAAGATCTTGAAGCACTCAACTTAAAACACATAAACCAAAAGAGACATCTAATCTATTAAATGAATTGTTTTATCCCATGCATGATTATTTTAGAAACATGAATAATTTACTAATCCTGACACAAATTAATTAATTAATGAAAGGGAAAATACATCACTATAAAGTCACATACTAAAATTAAATAAAGGAAACAATTTAAAAGAACAACATATAAACACCTTGGTCACATTTAGAGATTATCGCCCCCATGGGGACCCCCTAATAACAAACAAGACACACATAACAAAACACAATTTTCCATGGTGAACCTTATTTAATTCATCCGGTATTCCGATATGGTTGGTCTCCAATCCCCCGTTGGTTGTTGTTTTATATTTTACCTACAAAACATACAATACCTCCTTTGGCCTCGTGGCCACATCAAAAAATCCAAGATAAAATATAGAATATAAATCAACAATCATTGAAATATAAATTGAATTAAATCATCATCTAGACAAGTAATTTTACTATTTTCAATTTCTAACAAAATCTCAATTCTACATTTCAGCAATATCAATAGGATCACAAGCTTAGTTCAACTGCTAAGGCCTACTCAATATGATGAAAAACATGAATGTCAAAATATATAACCATGTTGAAAATCCATCATCATCAATATAACATATCTCTAATAATTCACACACTTAATAATATAAATCAAAATCCAACCATAGTCCAACTAACATAATCATCTAACATCATGCTAAGTTAAAATGATTCTATAATGTCGATATGTATAGACAACAATATCGAAATCAAAAGTAATAGGTGTCGAAGATAAGTAGGCACAACACCTTTTAGTATTGAAGTGTAATTTTAAATTTTAATTTTATTTTGAATTGTAAATGTTTAACCACCCTTCTATAACAAGTTGAAAGATGTTTGTGTAGAGCCCACTTCCCTTTGACACCTTTTATTATTTATTATTATCATGTTGACTATATTATGGACATTATTGTAACTTTTGATTTAGCATGATGTTAGATGTTAGAGCATGGACATTGTTGACTTTGATTCATATATGATGCATGTGGTTTACTAGAGACATTTTATATTTATTTTGATATGTTTTTAACATGGTTCCAGATACATATGTTTTCATACATGTGATATTTTTTCATATTGAGTAGATCTAGATGATTGAATTAAATTTGATGATCATATGGTTATTGATGAAATTGAAATTGATATTGTTGTTTACCTTGATGATGTTGTGATTCATATATATATAGATAGATAGATAGATAGATGATTTTGTAGTTATAATGTATATTTGTTGTGGATGAATTGATGTGGCCCTAAGGCTGAAGGAGGTATTTTTGTTTTGGTTTTAAACATGTCACAACAAACATCGGCGGACTAGAGACCAAACACATTGGAATTCTAGATGAATTCAACAAGGGTCAACATGGTAACTTGTATTTTTGTTTGTGTGTATTTTTCTTAGGGGTTCCCATGGGGGGAGAGACGGGGGTGGGATCACCTTCAAATGTGATAAAGGGGCTATGTGTATTCTTTTATTTAATTCCTTTGTTTAATTTTTGTATGTGTGTTCATTTAGTGATGTGTTTCCCCTTTCTATTTAATTAAATTATGTGTAGATATTATTAGTAATCATGTTGTTGAATTAATTTATTAAATGGGTCATAAGAATGTAATTATTAGATTAGTTGGCTCTTGGATCAAGTGTCATAAGTAATGTGTAAGGGATGTGTAAGTAAACCTTTGAGTGTGAAACACTTCACCTCCCTTTTTAAATTCAAATTTGTCCTTTGAGGCTGATTTTGGAGGCTTGTTGGACAAGTTAAACTTGTCCCACACCTCTTAAATTTGTATACAAACTTTACCTATGGTTGGGAAGATAAAATTAGTCTTCATGATGCATTTTGGGATGACAAGTTGTAAAGTTTTAACTGCACTTTCTTACATGTAATTAATTTTGGTCCTTAAAGGGTGTGGGGTTGGATTGTGTGTGCAAGTAATCTCTCATTTTATTCAGCCACTTATTTATTGTACCTTGGAGATTGAAGTTGACTTGTGAGTTGGAGTTGAGAATGAGTGATGTGACATCCTACATGGATCCACCTCATTCTCCTCTTTCCCTCTTCTATTTATTAAAGTTCCTTGAATTTTTGGGGGCTTAATTCATTTTGCGCGATTTCATTCTAGTTAGATCATTTTGGCTTGAGCTCTTGTAATTTTGGGAGAGACTTGGAGATTTCTTTAATGCTTGTGGATTTTTGACCTTTTGGAATGTTAGGATTGGAAAAGCATGATGTTGAACTTTGGAGAAAACTCTATCATGGAGAGGTAGGAACTTGGCTCTTTAAAATGCTCTTCTTAATTTTATTTATACATATGTTAATGTTGTGAATGTTTTAGTAAATTATTGGTTGGTTGGGTAGAGGGCCTAGGTATGGTGTTGGAGAAGACTATGTAGATATCTTATGGGAGGCATAAGAGTTTTGGGGAGGTATAAGTGTTTTGTGGAGGGAGTTTGGGATTGGTTTCCATCTTGTAAAAGAAATAGCTTGCATTTATCTACTCTTTATGGGGTGCCATAAGAGTGTGGGGAGACATAGGGAAATCGGAGGTATAAGAGGAACTTAGGGGAGGCATTAGGGTATGTAGGTATTTTGAACTGATGTCTATATATATATATATATATTGACAGTTTATTTAATGTGGATACCCATTTCCCCATTGGGAGGCATAAGTAGCTTCTCCCATAGGTCTTGCTCCTTTGGTTGGTTCATGATGAAGCTTGAGTATTGTTTATTGTTTTTCTTGTGGTTGTAAACTATAGTATGTGTTTGGACTGTGTTTTGTTTTGAAAATATTTTTTGAGTTGTGGAAGCTTGTTTGTTGCCATGATTTGAAATCCATTTCTTATTGCATTATGGTTGGGGCTCAAGGGCCAATGAGGAGGATGACATCTCCTATTCATTATAATTCTTAGTTGGGTGGAGAGCGTTGCCTTTCCCTACTTTTTTTTGGGATCAAATTGAAAACATTGTGGATCTTCTTGTTCTTTATTCTAGAGTTGTATTTGAAGACAAATTTTGTAGTCCTTCCTTGGTTTCCTTGTTGTAAAAAAAAAAATTCCCACTTTAAGTGGATGATAGTGTAATATTATTTGTGGTGGAAAGTTACTCTGTTTTGGGCAATGAAATTCTACATTAGAATGTGAAAGATGTACTTTGTAATCTGTTATGTGAAAAGAAATGTGAAAAAGATATATTCTCAGTAAGTTGTGTTTGATGAATGGAAAAAAATTGTAAAGGAAATTTATTCGATTCAATAGAAGTTGTTTTAACTTGTTCAAATGACATTTTTTCATTTAAAATCTGTGTCTAAAATTTATTGTGAAATATCTGTTTGAAAATTGAAAAGGAAATATGTATGAAGAAATATTACATTTCTCTGCTCCATTTGAAATGCTTGATTTTTGGAAAATAGAACTGCATTCTCGTTTTCACATTTTAATTGAAGGAAATAGAACATAGTAAAATTAGAATGAATTCAAACACCTAAAGTATGGCAAGTGAAATGGCTTCATTCTACTTAAGTCTAATTTCTATTTTGATTCATTGTAAAACGTAAATATTTTTTAAAAAGTACAGAACACCCTATAAAAATGAAAAACAAAATGAAATATAAAATTAAACTTAGTATGATCAAAACGAATCCCAAATACACTATATTACTTATGAAATTTTCATAGAACTTTAATAATTAGGCTCGATAAAAACACCGATGTTTTTTGGAGTCAAAAGGGGCAAATTCATTTTGAAACTCAAACAATTAAGTAATCCCCAAAATTTGCCCCAAATTCTTCCAAGTATGTTTCTCTATGCCTTTTAGGCATGTTGAAGAAGGAATAATGGTGAATTGATTCAATTTTGTTGAATTAAAAAGTTCAATTCATTGTTTTAATAACAGAAAGACATTTTTTGTAAAATTTACACTTCAAAGTTAATAAAAAATAACTCTTTATGCTTTTTGTGCAAAGAGGATGTCTAGGCCTTTCCAAAAAATTCTTGTTTGCCAGAACCGAAGCCTCATTGAAAGTTATGGCCTTATGAAGTTTTTACTTTATTTTGGCTTCAAAAAATCTAACTGTCTAAAAAACAATTTGGAAAAATTTCTTAATTTTCCACACTACCCCATAACCAATGGATACCTGACACGTGGCTTCACGAGGCATTGGCAAAGTCATAGATTATTTTAAAACTTTACGCTTTTCTTTTCAAAATTAAAAATTTCCTAAGTCTTCCCAATGACACGCCACCCTGCAGCAAATGATGGTCTAACATGTGGCTTCTTTGGGCATCGGCGAAGGAGCGGGTGCTTTTAAACCTTTATATGTATTTTGGAAAATAAAATTTTTCTTAAGTTCTCCCAAAGGACCGCTTCCCCGCTTACAATGTCGGTGTGACACGTGGTGCCTCCGGGCATCGGCGCAGTGGTACGGATAAATTTTAAATTTTTGATTTTTTGACTAAAAAGTTAATAATTCTATGTTGTCTCCGACGACCCGCCATCCCGCATTGGCTTAAAACTTGCACGTGTCCTTGCGGTGTTAGGATTAAATTCTTCTTTTGGCACGAAGCCCCGCCACGGTCCGCGGGTGCATGTACAAGGAATCATAAATCACTCTTTTGAGTAAAGGTTGAAAGCACTAAATTCCTCCTTGGGGTATGCTAATCTGCAAACTTTCCTAGGTCCACAGCCTACCTTTATGAAAAATTTCTTCCCAAGCTCTCGTCGGCCCATAACTTTAGAATTATAAGAAATTAGAACTTTTTATATCACTAGAAAGGGGAGAAAATTTCCTATCTAATGGGAATGTTTTCAAGAAGTTTTAAGTGTGTGAAATATGGGGACAATCAAGTTGAAGTAAAAATATGAGTCCGAGAGTGGGTAAGAAGGAAATTACCCTTTTAACTTAAATGTTTACTTCTAAAGCATGGGTTGACCTTTATGGGGTCACCTTTTGGTGTAAGGGAATGTTTTTCTTAACCCTAAGTAAATAGGAACCTTGCAATTTGTCTACGCCTCTTGTGGAATTAAATACCTTTGTACTTAATTTGTTCTAGCCCCTTTTACCCTCTAACTTTAATTAAGAAACATTTAACTATAGTATTAATTTAATCAATTATTAAATTAACAGATAAGGGAAATTTAATTGTGCTTGGATTAATTTTACTCTCTTATTAATTAGATAATGTTGAATTAATATTTGTTATAATGGGAACTTTAATTATTAAATTAATTGTCCTTGAAATTGTGACAACTATAGTTGTGATGCCTGGTTTTGAAGAATTTTTAAAAAAATTGTTCCATTATTTTTTAACTAAACCTAGATTGTTCTTGGGTCTCAAGGGGGAGTTTTTAGTGGGTGTTACACTTGGTATCAGAGTAGTAGGTTTAAAATATTGGACCCTTGGTCACACTAGGAAACTTGAGACAATACCTTTAAACATAGTATAATATTAAACCTAGACACTTTTAAATTTAGAAAATAACTTTGTTTGGAAATTGTATATGTTAGTAAACATTTAAAACTGAATAAAACCTAAAATAATGAAGTAACTCTCTTCTTGGTCTCGAAGAGGTGTGGACTAGATGAGGATCCTTTCACATAGAATTAGACTTACCACCTCGATATTATGTTGTAGCGATTATCCTACCACAAATTTTGTAGATGTTTCAGGATACATAAATGCCACTTTACGTGGAGGGTCCAAAGGAGAACGTTTAGCCAGACATGATGGGAAGCCATCCATTGAGGCTCATGCATCTCCTCAACATAACGAGGAGGATAGAGTAGAGAAATCCCACGTGGAGTCAAGAAGAGTAGAGTCACTGCAGAGAGGACAGGGAGACTGGATTACTGGGAACAAGGATAGGTCTTAGATCCATAGGCTTAGGGGTCACCAAACTATAGTTGTTGACCACATCAAGAAGATCTTGAAGCTATGACTATCTCATTATTCTTAGGACACAAGTGGATTTCGGGAAGAGGCTGGTTGGTGAGCTTGAGCGGTGCTTCAATCTTTTCCTTTTTCTAAAGAACACGCAATATCGTGTTACAATCCATCTTCCGAGGGATGGAGCAGGATTCTAGTGGAGGACCGAGGAGCGAAGCTCCACATTGATTCGAGAAAGTTACCCGGAGCTCTTTGAGGAGTAGTTTAGGAGAAGGTACATATCTCGGAGGTTTATACAGTAGAGGATAGATGAGTTTCATGACCTCCGACATGCATCTTTAACAAAAGATGGCGAGTATGAGAGTAGATTTCTAGATCTACTCGAGTATGTCGATTACATGCGCAGGTGAGCAGTACGGATCCATAGGTTCATTTGGGGCCTAAATATAGACATTGGAGGTGTGGTGCATATCCACTTTGTCCATGACATTAGCCGAGGCGGTTAAGAAGGCCTATATAGCATAGGAGACTTGAGGAAGACCAGCGAGGCCAAAGACCGAGTCTAGAGCCGTATACACAAGATGCAGGACAAATAATTGAGGGGATCACCTCCTCCTCCTTGTGATGGACAGGGGTTCATCATAGTCATCTTTTAGAACTCAACAATAGTAGTCCCACCCACCTTATAGACGTCCATAGAGATTTGATGCATAGAGGGAGAAAAGTATGGGGCCTCATCCTAGGGATCCCATTCAGACATAGGGTGCACCTAGAGCTCACTCAAAAGTAAATCGCCAGAAGAGACCTCAAGGCAAATCCATAGTCGGATCATTAGGATCCACAGACAACCCTCTAGAGCATTGACTAGAGCTGATACTCAGGGAGAGGATCGAGCAATTATTTTGGTTGTGGTGTTTCGGCTTTTTGGAGAGACTACCCATAAAACCCTAATAACAAGGGAAAGATGTAGATTTGAGCCAACTATTGGTGACATGGGGCGTAGTCATCAGATCTATGCAGTGGTTGAGAAGCTCGCTAGGCTAAGCATCGAGTACCTTGCTTGATATGAATGTAGCATTGATGGTATTCCTACCTCCATTTTGTTTGATTCTGGTTCTTCTTATTCTTTTATCGTACCATCTTTAGTAGAGTGATGATGGTTGGTGGCGATTAGGTAGGGTCTTATTTGGGATGTTGAGATGGATTTTGGAGCCAAGATCTCTGTGGACTCTTTAGTTAAGGAGTGTGTAGTGTATTTGGGAACTTTTACCACTACCTCATATCTTTGTATCCTTCTGTTGGGTTCTTATGGAGTCATCTTGGGTATGGACTAGTTATTCGCACACGGGGACAGGATGGATTGTTACCATAAGATTATATCTCGTATATATGATCTAGAGACGAGTTAGTGATTTAAGGGGTCAAGATACCCATTTTCATTTGCACCATCTCCGTTATGCAACTTAAGCGGTGTGTGAGACAGGTTACTAGATGTATGCTATTACGCTTAGTGACAAATCGGAGGATGGGTCTAGTGGACCATCGCTGAAAATCATCCCATCTTGATATATTTTTGTGATGTCTTTCTAGGGGAGCTACCGAGGTTATAACCCCCATGTGAGATATATTTTTACATAGATCTAGTTCCATGAGCGAGCCTATCTCACTGTCACCTTATTGGATGACCATCCCCAGCTCTACGAGCTCAAGTTGTGAGTTAGAGGGCCTTCAGAGAAAGGCCTAATCCCTCCTAGTGTATCCCCTTGGGGTGCACCTATGACTTTGTGAAGAAGAAGGATAGATCCTTGAGGTTGTGTATTGATTACCGTCAATTGAACAAAGTAACGTTGAAGAATCATTACATTATTCCATGCATTGATGATTTGTTTGATTAGATGAAGGGGGTACATTTTTCTTGAATATAGATCTTAAGTCAGCTATCATCACCGAGGATTATGGAGGTGAATATTAATAAGATTGCCTTTTGTATGAGATATGGCCACTATCACCACAGTCATACCATTTTGTTTGAAAAATGCCCCCATGTTGTTTATGAGCTTGATGAATGGGGTGTTCGAGAACATTCTTAGACCACTTCATGCTCATCTTCCTTGATGAAATTTTGATCTACTCATGTATGTGTGAGGAGCACGAGGGTACCTTTTCCGTGTTCTTCAAAGTGTCTTCATGAGAAAGCAGATTTACAGAACCTAGAGAAGTGTGCATGCTTTCGATAGAGAGGTGCGATATTTGGGTCACATCATTTCTAGAGAAGGTATCACATTTGATCCTTCCAAAATTTGATCCATTATGGATTGCCAGCACCCACCAGTGTGATAGAGGTATGCAGCTTCATGGGTTTACTAGGATATTGGATAATATTTTTTTCAGACTTCTCTCAAGTTACACAGCTACCCATCACTTCCTTTCGGAGGAAAGGGAAGAAGTTTCTTTGGTCAAACAGATGTGATTAGGCCTTCAGGGATACTTGAATGGATGCCTCACAATAAAACCTATTCTTGCGGTGCTAGATCCACAAGGTGAGTTTTTGTATGTGAATATGCTTCTTTGGCTAGACTTGGTGGTGTGTTGATGCAAGAGGGCAGAGTATATTCTTTTAAGTCTCAAAACTCAAATATTATGAGTTTAATTATCCAACTCATGATCTTGAGCTTGCGGCTATTGTGCACGCCTTGGTTTGATGGAGACACTTTCTTCTAGGGTGGAGATTCAAACTCAAGACTGATCACTTGATTCTTCGCCACCTCTTCACGCAGCCTAATCTCAACACTCAGTAGAGGCATTAGATGGAGATGATTTTTGAGTATGATATGGAGATAGAGCATGTGAAGGGAAAGAAGAATGTGGTTTCAGATGCTCTATGCAGATGAAGACATGTGGTTATGGCCACTTCAGTGGGAAAAAATTTGTGGAGTAGGATTCTTCAACATCTTCCTCATGAAAGTTTCTAAATTACATCTAGAGAAAATATCGAGTCTCGAGACCCATTGAGGGGAATTTTTGATGGTTTTTCATTAGATTGAGATGGCCTCCTCGGACATAGAGGCCAGATTTATGTTCCCAGAGATGGAGGCTTGACATAGGATATTCCGATAGAGGCACATCATGCACCCTATTCAACCCATCCTGGGGTGAAGAAGATGCATGCCACTTTGAGATAGTTGTATCATTAGAGGGTACTTTGTAGAGATGTGGTTTAGTTTGTGTCATGTTGTTTAGAGTATAAGAAAGTGAAGATGAGCATCATCATCCAGGTGGCCTTCTCTTTCCTCATGCTATACTGAGAATGGCGGTGGGACACCATTTCCATGGACTTCATTATTGGGCTACTAATGTCGAGAGACCACCACAATGCCATCATGGTAATGGTAGATAAATTGACAAAAGTGGGCCATTTTTCTCCGTAAGAAGACCACTTATACAAATGGCTAGTGGAGTGGCATGGGTATATCCGGATGAGATTTTTAGGTTGCACAGGATTTTTGGAAGCTTATTTGCGACCACGATCCTTTGTATGCTTCCCACTTTTAGACTACCATGTAACATGCCCTCGGGAAAAGGATAAATTTCAGCATGGGATATCACCCTGAGACAGGATGGATAGGCCAGTGGGTGAATAATATTTTAGAGGACATGCTACGGATGTATGTTATGGATCATCGGTGGTGGAAGGAGTCCTTGTAGACTTGGAATATTTTTCCTACAATAATATTTTTACGAGTTCTATATGCATGGATACTTTCCAGGAACTGTATGGTAGATAGTTCAAGATACCTCTTATTGGGGACAGGTTACAGAATAGGGTTTCTCTTGGACCAGCTTATTTACAAGACATGGAGTAGTAGGTAGCTTTTATCAGATAGAGATCCAAGATACACATAATAGTAGAAGAAGTATGCGAGATCAACATAGGACCGACCGTAATTTTGATGTGGGCATGAAGTTTTTGCTTTGTGTCAGGAAAATAAGAGCCCTATTCATTATGGAAAAGGTTCTAAGTTTTACCCTAGATTTGTTGGTCCCTTTGAGATCTTGGAGCGTATCGTCCCTTTGGAGCTGCTGTCTAGCGTTGACACCTAGCTTGTCTCGCATCCATGATGTGTTTCATGTTTTATTACTTAGAAGATATATTACGATCCTTCTCATGTGATGGATTAGACCTCATTAACAATGTATAGGATCAGGTTCAAGTGATGGTGGAGCCCATTCACCTTATAAAGTGCAGGACCCTACGTCTTTGAGGTAGAGATTGAAAAGGTTCAAGTGTAGTGTGATAGATATGATGAGACTGTGACTACATGGGCGGATGCTATAGTGCTACGAGTTAAGTTTCCACACATGTTCGAGTGACTTTGAGGAGGAAGTCGAGTCTAAGGGGAGCGGAATGTAGTTCCCACTTCCCTTGACACCTTTTATTATTGATTATGATATTGTTGACTATATTATGGACATTATTGTAACTTTCGATTTAGCATGATGTTGTATATTAGAGCATGTATTGTTGTTAACGTTGATTCATATATGATGCATGTGGATTACTAGAGACATTTTATAATGATGTTGATATGTTGTTGACATGGTTATAGATAGATATGTTTTGAGACATGTGATATTTTGTCATATTGAGTAGACCTATATAATTGAATTATATTTGATGATCATATGGTTATTGATTAAATTATAAATGATATTGTTTTTGCCTTGATGATGTTGTGATTCATATATATATAGATGCTTTTGGAGTTATAATGTATATTTTTTTTCGGATGAATGGATGCAACCATGAGGCCGAAGGAGATATTTTTCTTTTTGCGGTAAACATGTCACAACAAACATTGGGGATTGGAGACCAATGACATTGGAATTCTAGATGAATTCAACAAGGGTCACCATGGAAACTTGTATTTTTGTGTTTGTGTGTATTGTTGTTACGGGTTCCCATGAGGGTATCACCTTCAAATGTGACCAAGGGGTTATGCGTATTCTTTTATTTAATTCCTTTGTTTAATTTTTGTATGTTTTCATTTACTTGACGTGCTCCCCCTTTCTATTTAATTAAATCATGTGTAGATATTTTGAGTAATTGTGTTGTTGAATTAATTGATTAAATGGGTCATAAGAATGTAATTATTAGAGTTGTTGGCTCTTGGATAAATTGTTGTAAGTAATGTGTAAGTGATGTGTAAAAGTAAACCTTTGAGTGAAACACTCCACCTCGCTTTGAAATTCGAATTTGTCCTTTAAGGTTTATTTTGAAGGCTTGTGGGACAAATTAAGCTTGTCTCACACCTCTTAAATTTGTATACCAACCTTACCTATGGTTGGGGAGTTAAAATTAGGCTTCATGATGCATTTTGGGATGAAAAGTTGTAAGTTTTTAATTGCACTTTCTTACATGTAATTATTTTTGGTCCTTAAGGGTTGTGGGTTTGGATTCTGTATGCAAGTAATCTGCCATTTTATTCACCCACTTATTTATTGTGCCTTGGAGATTTAAGTTTGACTTATGAGTTAGAGTTGAGGATGAATGATGTGGCATCCTACATGGATCCACCTCATCCTCCTCTCTCCCTCTTCAATTTATTCAAATTCCTTGACTTGTTTTGGGGTTAATTTATTTTGGGTAACTTCATTTTGATTACATCATTTTGGATTGAGCTCTTGTAATTTTGGGACAGAATTGTAGATTACTTGAATGCTTGTAGATTGTTGAAATTTTGGACTATTTGGATTGCAAAAATTTCTGTTGAACTTTAGAGCAAACTCTTTCATGGAGAGGTAGTATCTTGGCTCTTTAAAATGCTCTTCTTTTATTTAATCATATGTGAATGTTGTGAATATTTGTGTATGTTGTTGGCTGGTTGGGTAGATGGCCTAGGTATGGTGTAGGAGAAGACTATGGGGATCTCTTGTGGGGAGGCATAAGAGTATTGGGGAGGTATAAGTGTTTTGTGGAGGGAGTTCAGGATTGGGTTTAACCTTGTAAAAGAAATATCTTGCAGTATTTATTTACTCATTATGGGGTGCCATAAGATTATGCGGAGGCATAAGGAAATGGGAGGTATAAGAGGTACATGGGGGAGGCATAAGGGCATGTAGGGATTGTGAACTTAAATATATATATTGGTGGGTTTATTTAAGGTGGACACCCATTTCCCCATTGGGAGGCATAAACAAATTCCCCATAGTTCTCGCTCCTTTGGTTTGTGCATGGTGAAGCTTGAGTATTGTTTATAGTTTTTATTGTGGTTGTAAACTGCAGTATGTGTTTGGTACCGTGTTTTGTTGTGAAAATGGTTTTTGTGTTGTGGAAATTTGTTTGTTGCCATGAGTTGAAATCCATTTCTTATTGCATTAATGGTTGGGGCTTGGGGGCCAATGAGGAGGAAGAATTCTCCTCTTCATTTTAATTCTTGGTTGGGTGGAGAGAGTTCCTTTTCCCTTGCTTTTGTTGGGATCAAATTGGAAACATGGTGGATATTCTTGTTGCTGTTCTAGAGTTGTATTTGAAGACACAATTTTTTGTCCTTCCATGGTATCCTTGTTGTAAAAAAAAATCCACCTTGAAGTGGATGACAGAGTAATATTATTTGTGATGGAAAGTTACTCTGTCTTGGGAAATGAAATTCTACATTTAAATGTGAAAGACATACTCTATAATTTATTCTATGAAAAGAAATGTGAAAGAGATATATTTTGTAAGTTGTGTTTGATGAATGGAAAAAAAAATTGTAAAGGAAATTTATTTGATTTAATAAAAGTTGTTTTATCTTGTTCAAATGAGATTGTTTTTATTTAAAATCATGGTCTGAAATATATTGTGAAATCTTTGTTTAAAAATTGAAAAGGAAATACGTATGAAGAAATATTACATTTCTCTGTTCCATTTGAAATGCTTGATTTTTGGAAAATAAAACTGCATTCTTGTTTTCACATTTTGATTGAAGTAGAACATTGTAAAATTAGAATGAATTGAAACATCTAAAGTATGGAAATTGAAATGGATTCATTTGAGTTAAGTCTAATTTCTATTTTGATTCACTATAAAACTACAAATGTTTTTATAAAAGGTACAAAATGCCCTACAACAATGAACAACAAAATGAAATATCAAATTGAGCTTAGTATGATCAAAACGCATCCCAAAGAGACTATATTACTTAATAAATTTTCGAGAACTTAAATAATTAGGCTCGAGATAAAAACACTAATGTTTTTACAGTCAAAATGGGAAATTCATTTTGAAACTCAAACAATCAATTAATCCCCACAATTCATTCCAAATTCTTCCAAGTACATTTCTCCATGCTTTTTTGGTGTTTTGAAGAACAAATAATGACGAATTGATTCATTTTTGTTAAGTTAAAATGTTCATTTCATTATTTTAATAACAGAAAGACTTTTTCATAAAATTGACCCTTCAAAGTTTAGAAAAATAAATTTGTATGCTTCATGTGCAAAGAGGAAGTCGAGACCTTTCCAAAAATTCTTTGTTTTCAAAATCGAGTTTCTAATCAAACATTATGGCCTTCAAGATTTAACTTCATTTTGGCTTAAAAACAACTAATTGTCAAAAAACAAATTTGTAATATTTTCTTAAGTTTCCCCACCGCCTTGTCACCTGTAACCAATGGATGCCTCGACATGTTGCTTCACGAGGCGTCGGTGGAGGCACGGAGGATTTTGAAACTTTGTGCTTTTCTTTTCTAAAGTAAAAATTTCCTAAGTCTCCTCGATGGCCCGCCACCCCGCAGCCAATGATCCTCCGACACGTGGCGTCTATGGGCATCGGTGAAGGAGTAGGTGCTTTTAAACCTTTAGACCATTTTTGTAAAAATAACAATTTTCTTAAGTTCTCCCAAAGGTTTGCTTCCTAGTTACAATTTGGGCATGACATGTGGTGCCTTTGGGTGTTGGCGAGAGGCGCGACTAACTTTTAAAAAATTTCTTTTTCGAAGAAAAAGTTAATAATTCTATGTTGTGTCTAACAACCCGCCATTCTCGTTGTCTTAAAAATTTCCAAGCGTTCCTTGCGGCCTTAGGCTTTAATTCTTCTTTTGGTGCAAAGCCCCGCCGCAGGTTCACGGGTGTGCAGACAAGGAATCGTAAATCGCGCTTTTGGGCAAAGGTTGAAACGCTGAATTCCTCCTTAGGTCCATCGGTCTGAAAAATTCCCGGCCTGTAGGCCTACCTTTGCGAAAATTTTCTTCCTTAGGCTGTCTTTGGGAAAAAATTCTTCCCCGTGCCCACCGCCCATAACTTGAGAATTATAAGGAGTTGGAGGAATTCTTTATATCATTGGAAAGGGAGAAAATTTCCTATCTAATGGGAATGTTTTCAGAACTTTTAAGTGCATGAAATATGGGAAAAATCAAGTTGAAGTACAAAGATGAGTTTGAGAATGGGTATGAAGAAAATTACCCTTTTTATTTTAAATGTTTATTTCTAAAGCATGGGTTGACCTTCACGGGGTCACCTTTTTGGGGTAATGGAATTTTTTTCTTAACCCTCGGTAAAATAGGAACCTTGTGATTTGTCTAAGCCTCGTGGAATTAAATACCTTGGGTATCTAATTTGTTTTGGCCCCTTTTCACCCTCTAACTTTAATTAAGAAACATTTAACTAAAGTTTTAATTTAATCAATTATTAAATTAACACCTAAGAGAAATTTAACTTTGCTTGGATTAATTTTACGCTCTTGTTAATTTGATAATGTGAAATTGATATTTGTCATAACGAACTTTTATTATTAAGTTAATTTTCCTTGAAACATTTTTGACAAGCTGTAGTTACTGAATGCCTTGTTGTGAACACTTTTTTAAAAAAAATTACTCCATAATTTTTCTAACTAAACTTAGGTTGTTCTTGGGTCTCGAGTGGGAATTTTTTTTTAACGGGCATTACGGTTTGAAGGGCATTGATGACTTCAAATTTGATCCCTACAAGGAGAGAATAGTCTAAAAATTAGATTGTGGTGCATGGATGGTTGACTTGGATCTATACAATCAATGCAAACTATTTGTGGAGCCACAATTTATTTAATTACATTAACATGAAACATGAATATGATTATAAAAATCACATTTGCCCAATGAAATGAGGTTTGAACACACATAAATCATGACTTGAGGAATAAACTTGGTTTATTCTTAGGTTATTTTTGTGTTGCTACGAAGTATATTATTTAAGTTAAAAACGCGTTTGTGACTTGAAAGCTTGAAAGCGGGTAAGTTACAAAGTAAAACTTGGCATATTATTTTCACCTAAGATGACGTCCCAAATGGAGCGGTGTAGCAGAATACACATGTAAACCAATTGCTATTTCACCCAAAGGGGGATTAAGCCTTAGGCGAACTCGGCAATTGCCTAGGGCGCCAACAATCAAGGGCGCTGAATCTAAATTTTTTTCTTTTTATCGAATAATTTTAGAACTTAACTTTAAAATAATTTTTCTGAAGACTTAATATTGAACAACCCATTTATAGATATTATTGTATAGTAAAATACATTTCACGCATACACATAAAAAAAAAATTATAATATTTTTGCAAGTAGTTGAAAATATCACATATTTATAAGAACATATGATTTTTTTGGTATTGATTCTCATTCTCTGATGTAGCTCCCGATTATGTATGTGTGTAATTTGTTCTACGAAAATGTTAATGTATTTTTTATAACATTTATAGTGTATCTAGTAGAGGTCCAAATACGACTCTTCACAAAACCATGGGAGCTACATAAGCGGTTTTGTTTCTTTGCTAAAAAATGGTGCTTTATTTTAGGATAGAGTTCTGTCACCTACTTGATATGGCTAAATCACACTTATAAGAAGCCTTGTATTAAATATTGTATTTTTTGCATTCTGAGCATCTCCTATGACTAATGTTTTCCATCTACAATATATTTTTCATTCTTCCGTGATAATTTAATAATATATTTTTATTATTATTTTATTATGACCATGATGTAAATTTAAAAATACAAAAATATAGACATTTTATTTATTTATTTTATGGAAAAAATTAAATAAATTTTTGAGGAGGGCGCCCACTCAAACTATTGCCTAGGGCACTGACCTTTACTTCGGCCCTGTTTTCACCCACACAAAAAGAATGCAACCGCCAAAAATAAGATGGGTTCTGCATGCTTTGCAATTGCGAAATCTACACACGTGTTTAATATCCATGAAACCATCTTTCAGCATTTTTGTTTCATTCGAAAACAGTAATAAAAAAGACGAGTGATACAGGACAAATTTACTTGCTAAAAGATACTCTATATTAGTTACAGTCTGGATTTTATCGGAAAATAGAAGGCATGGGCAGAATGCACCGACTCCCGGAGACAGAATCTAGTAGTATTCATACCGCGTGACTCGTATATATAAGATAAGTCCCTCAACTAACCTATCTATTGAAAGGACTTCTATCCATGATTCACATTTGCGCCGCAAAATTACAAGATGATATTGTAAACGGAGGATTCAAGATTGTCAAAGTATTTAACTTTTGTCAATTTTACATATTTACCCGCGCCGTTCCACAGGCTTGCCGCTTTGCATTCGTTTTCGAGGTGATTGTAAATAATCCCACTGTATCTCAGCTCTCCAACATTCATTCCATCGTCGATCATTCCATTCATAAAATCTATGTAGCAAGCGAAGATGAACGCACCAGGTAGATCGTATCTGAAGATGGTCCCTGTTCTTTGTCTTCACCGCCTTTTGGATTAGTATCGTCCACAAGTGGAGCAACAACAACGGACTCCTTTTTTATATATGCAACCTTCAACTGTAACGCATCTTGAACAGAAATGACAATGATTCTGAACAAGAAAATGTTTTATTTTGATGAGGTAACCATTTGGTTTTAACGAGACCAAAAATCCAGTAGTACACAAATAGAGAAGATACATCATAGAAGAGCCAAGAAAACACCTTTACCAGTGGCGAAAAAGACAACAAGAGAACACAAATAGCAACACGACCAGTCTAAAAGGATAGACCAAGACAACCAAGGCTGGCTAACAGATGAAAAAACTACGTCGAACGAACTTGACATAGTTCCTCATGATTCAAAGCCCGAAATCCTACGACGACGACTCCTCATTACACGTGCCCATTTTTTTGGTTGGACCATAGTCTACCCTCCTCATTGAACCCAACCACCAATCGCCCATCCGCCAATTCACTCCTCAACAAACCGACCGGAGCCTAGGACCCAACCGCATTGAAGTGGGATTTTGAATTTCAAGCCCGCCCAAGGGAGCTGTGTGACTGTTTGGCTGCCACAGCACCACGGTACCACCCGATGCAAAGCCATTTGAATTTGGAATTTCTTATCCTGCTTGTTCCACGTCAGAGCCCACGTCACCCTTCCATCTGTTCGCAAAGCTTCCACAGCCTCCAACAGGGCTCGGCCAAACATTCTCGTCCACCATGCATGAAGCTATCACAGAAACATTTCCCGCATCCACTTCTTCCGCATGCAGCTCGTCCTTCTTGGAATCGTCGTCGAGTTGGGAAAAAGGAAACCAATCAGGATTATTTTCCTTCTACTCGTGAGTCGGCTTTCCTTCACGGAGGGACTCCAGGTGCAGGTTGCCAAAGAGCCGGGCCGCCCATGAGGTCTCAAAATATACAACATTCTCTTCGCTTGTCTCGCGAAGACAACTCATCCTTACCCAATCGCATCAAGCTCACCGACTTTGGCTAGGCTTCCTGCTTTTCTTCAGGGGATCTACATTTTATTTTCTCTATTTTTGTGGTCAAACAGGGGAACCCACACATCATCATTGCAATCTCTCTGCCATTGGCCAAGGATTTTATTTCAGTAAAGCTACTTTAAACCCTGCCTTTCCTCCCTAAATTTGACCTTCGAATGAGAGAAACCCTAAGCCGCAGGTTTGGAACACCTGACCTAAAACTGGCAGACACTCAGGGGATGCATTCCGCACTTTCTTTTTACTTTAAACTTTGTAAGTTGTCTTCTCTTCTCTTTTCCAATAATAGTTGGGGAAATGAAAATGTTACAGGCGAAAGGATGAGAGGAATAGTGGGGACCCCCTATTACGTTGCTCCAGAGGTTCTGCAAGGAAGAGAGTATGAGGAGAAAGTGGATGTGTGGAGTGCAAGGATCATTCTGTACATAATGCTGAGCGGAATTCCTCCATTTAACGTTGAAATGCCGCAACAGATATTTTTTCCTGTAAAACCATACAGAAATTTGACTTGCGTGATTCCCTGGATAGGGATTTTCACCGCAACGAGATTTCCAGTTTGGAATTGCTGACGGGCTCTCATCTACAGTTTTACAGGTGCTGTCATCGGGTTCATCCTGCTCTGTAGTTTTGGGCTCTGTTACTATTTGTGGGCAAAGATGCAGGGCAACACAAAGCACAAGTATTTCGTGAGGAGGAATAGAATCCTCTTAAATTGCACCATGAATCCCAGCACCGGTGCAGTGTGGTTTGACATACAAGAAATCAAGGCCGTAACGGGGAATTTCAGCACCGCCAATGTGATCGGGCACGGCAGTTTCGGGACTGTGTATAAGGGTACCCTCCCTGATGGCCGCTACATCGCTGAGAAGAGAATCAGAAATTACACTTTTGAGGGGGATTCTGAATTCATAAATGAGGTGAAGATCATCAACAGCATTAGGCATCGAAATTTGGTGGTTTTGAGAGGCTTTTATATTTCCAGCGGCGACATGATGAAAATAACTTGTTATTTCTGCTTGTGGTGTTTTGCTTCAGGGGTGACGACTGGATCAACTGGTTCATTCTATTTGAGAAACAATCTGTTGTTGGACGTCGAGGAGGCAACAAAGGCTTTGGATCTCTCTTCCTGCTCTGCTTCAACACGTCACTGCATACAGATAGGGTGAGTATTAAAACTCCTTTTCATATTTTTATTTTCACAAGCCGCATATCGGAGAGGCTCACCTAAACATGAAAAATGGTGCTCTTCTTGTGGGTATAATGTTATTGTGGTTACAGTTTCAATCTGTTCTCTAGAAAGGGCTGCATTGAAAAACCCATTTAGGGAGGATGATTCTCCATTGTTTCCCTTCCTATGCAAAACAAACTCCAATCTTGACCTGAGTTGAGACAACACATCCCTGAAACCATTCTTGGAAGATGTCAGACACAAGCCGGTATCTTAAATGTTGGATGAAAAATCCCCAACAACAATAGGAAAATCTGAAACCTCTTCCTGTGTGTTGAAATTAACAAGCGTCTATGCTTCATTTGCATTTGTGATAGAAAGGCATCCCATACAAATGGCACGCATGATATTTCTCCTTATAATATCTACTATCACAGCCATGTGCTTTGTATCGATTGGAGACCAATCTTTGGCTGCAATTTGAGAAATGATGAGTTTCAGATTATCATAGGTATAATCTATTTTATTAACTATTCGTGCTAGTTCACTTAAGGTCTGCTGATAGTATTTGGATCTGTTGTAAGGAGCCATAGTTGTGATCTCCGCCTTCCCCCCATACATTTTTACAATGAAATTTTCTTTGGATTTACTGCATATTTAATAAATTTTCTCATCAAATTCTTGTATGTGGTCCTCTACGTCAGATGCATCCTCATCCTTGATGCCAATGTAGAAGAGTTTGAAAAACTTTTTGTCATGCTCCACTAAATTGATCCCACTCTGAAAGCGCCTGAAAGAAGATTCTGTATCCTTATCTAAGTGAAAATCCTGTTGCACTGAAGAAAAATTAATAATTTTCAAATATGGATTTATCACTAACTCAGCAAGGCTCGAAGAAAAATTAATAATTTTCAAATATGGATTTACCGCCCACTCTCAACAAGGCCTTAAATTTGAATCTAGATCTAAATAAAATGAGAGTATGATGTTCAGACTACCTTCCTTTTTGTTAAATATTGTGAGATTCTTGTGACAAAGCAAAAACTGCTTGAGAACAGAGAGAAGCATATCCTCTTGCTCACTTCGCTCAAACTCGCCCAGTCCCTAGAAGTCTAAGAGAATAGATGACACCTACCATCACCCTCACCGTGTTCTTCCCTTGCTGTAATGGTCATCCAAACACCATCAGTGCCCCTGCCACCTGCAACATCAAGTAAATACCCTGATAGATGGTTCAACAAATAATATTTACCGCTACATTGTTTTCCCATGGAGGATATAACCTTAATTTTCCCCTTCCAACTGTTAAGAACAACATCATATAACCCAAAGTGTATTAGATTTGCAAGAGACACGATGTCCCCATAGCTAACATTAGGGGGGATTTGAATCCCATCCCTCAATGCAATCATTCCATTCTTCTTTGCACGAGCTATTTGAATTGGCACAACGAAAACAAGCTTACAAACCCAAATTCTCATTTTCATCCTAACATTGTCATCTATGGGAAGTGAATGCTAGCAGTGAAGTGTTGTTGCCCATATTTCTAAATTTTCCAACTGAAACTGAAGCTTCATATTTGAAAAATCTTTCTCTTCTTTCCTTAAGTTGTAGAATGAGTGCTTTTTAATACCTGATGCATGCCTCTCCATTGTCGGGGTCTGTGCTGCTTTCTAGTATCACTTTGAAGGTGACGTCCTTCTTATCTCCTCTTTATTTGTGCTTTTCACTTACTAGTGTTCTCTCGCAAATGGTGGATGTTATGTTCCTACATATTTTGAAGATGCTTTGTATTTTTAGCCTTCAAGTAACCTCTGAAAAACTCAGTCCAAATTATCTTTATAGTGTTTTGAGTTTTGTTTGTTGATCCTTCTGAGGCATTGAAAATACTTTTGTTTGGGAAAATTTGCATAATTTTTTTAATCTAGATATTTTTACCGCAGATTTGAGAAGTGCAAGGAATTCCCGGATCTATTCTCCGTGGCCTAATCTTGACTTAATATCAGGGAAAGATATTGTTTTTAAAAAATATTCCTATATTGAATTATTTTTCTCACCAATAATATTATTTAATAGTTCTTTAGTATTATCTTAAGGATAGAAAATTGGTCCTTGAAAATAGTTCTAGAATCATTCTCTTTCTTCCAATCCAAAAAATATCTTGTATCTTGTCCACAAATTCACATTTATCCCTGTCATAGGCATCATATTTTATCTTTTGAAGAGAAAAATGGTGTGAAAACCTCATGGCATCATCATAATGTCAACCGCTCCTTATTGTAGGTCCTACGAATTGTTGAATATTGGGGATCAATTGTGATCTCTAACAACAACTAATTGCAAGGTTTTTTGAAAAGAAGAGGACTTAATTGTTGTCGCAATGGCGTGGTTCTGTGAAAATGTCAGCAGATTCATTCTTCGTATGTTGTTACCTCTTGCAAATTTTACTCTAAAATATTGTGGTGTTGAATTTCAGTAGGCGATGGCCTCCACTCTTGTGGTAGATCAGATATCTAGGATCTTATATGCAGAAATTGTAGTCTGGTCTATTACAATAGCATATAAGAGGGGAGAATATTACAAGAGGTAGAAGTTTTCAATTAAAATAAAGAACAAGTTTCTCACTTGACCTCCAGTGATGGTCACCCTCTTTCAAAATTTTAGAAATAGTGTTTTACAGATGTCTTTTTTGAATGGAAAGGATCCATAAGGGCTTGGAAATATCATTATTTAAAGTAAATTTTATAATTTGTCTAGAGGTTAAAAAATAAAGAATTCTTATGCCTACATTAGAATTACTAACCATCACATGATTCTTTTCAGATATATGATCTACGACACCTCCTACTGAAAAAGAAAATTTATAGATTCATTAGGATACTTGGCCTGCAATGAAGTCATTAAGAATAATTTTAAGTCCTTGAACCAAAGCCTCTGCAATAGTTATGGTCCCTACTTGCAAGCGCATTCGAGCCATCTATAGGATTACAAACAAGCACAAATAGGAATAGTATAACAAGATTCATTTTAAATAATTTAAATTATGAACTTTCTTTTGCATTATAGAGAAATTTGATGATTCTTGACATGACCCAGACATTGTAAGTTGTTGACCCTCTTAAATTATAGTTACATGTTTGGATAATGGTGATTTGCACCCAGGTTTTATATGGTTACAATTGTTCCGAATACATGATGTTTTTAATATAAATGTTGTGTTTTTTCTTCCATAGCTAAAAATTACAAATTAAGGAATCTAAATTCATCCTTGCTTTCATTTTTTTGGTTTACACATGATAGATGGAACCCAAGGATGTGGATAGCGACACAATATACATGTTTGTTCTATTGCCTGGATTTTTAGTGTTTGGCTAAGCTAAAAACATATAATTTGTTTTGAATACATTGTCTAGCTTTCTTCCTTGATACTAAACAAAGAACTAATCATATGCCACCTGAAAGTAAACGAGAAGAAAAAAGTTTCAGAAATGATTTTCCTTTGTAGTGATGGTTTGTGTAACTTCTCCTGTATAACATGGGTTGATTCGAAATTATATATATATTAAAAACATGTATATACCCTAACACACACTATATAGAGAGATAGAGAAAAAATGAATAATTCTTACAAAGATACCAACAATAACGCCTCAAGAATCAACATAGTTTAGAGTACTTTTATAGGATATGAAATTCCCTTGTTGTAATGCTCGTGCTAATAGTAAATTTTTGGGGTTCATTTTCCTATCATTATTTTGTATCATAGTAATGTTAAGAATACATCATGTGTTGTGCATGCATTGTCTTGATGCCCTGGTTAGTTGGAAACTTGCTTGGTGTTCTATACGCCTTGCATGGAATACTTAACCATAGGTTGGATAATTTAATACCAATGTATCTACAAATAATTGATGGTAATGATTTCATTTCCATCTTTCTCGAGCACAGCCAAACCTTGCAATGAAAAATTGAGCAAATGAAAGTATATATTCAGTTGCAGCTGAACAAGACGGTGATTCCAGAGCTGTATAGGTTGTCGATGACAAAGGAATGGAGGCAACAAGTGGATGATATTTTTGTTATTTTTCAGGGATTCATGGAAGAAAGGATGCTTAAATCTAGCTGAAATTATCTATGTGTGTATGCTTAAATCTCCTACTAAGTGTCACTATATTGGCTTATCTAGGAAATTTGTTGCTTGATTATTGGAAATCACTTGGTTTGTCCATAGATGGAAAGTGAGAAGCTGAATTTTAGTCTCTTCTTTCTCGGTAGGAACACATTTTTTATGGTCCAGTCTTGCACATCTGTAATTACTGCAGATCATGAAAATTGCACACAAGAGTTCTGGTTTGGTTTTCTCATAAATTTTTGTGGTTTGCATCATGGATAGATTTTCTATGACTATTCTACTCAAGTGTGAAAGTATTTGACTTTCAAGCTTAATAGTATATGCCTTTTTTATTCTCCTTTGTACCTTCAGGAATTTGCAGGTGTGATGACATAGCAATGCCTATTGTATCAAACATATTTGATAGTGAAGAAGAACTATCAGCTATTGTTGCAGATGTGGAGGTAGTTGTAAGTTGGTATTTACTATGTAATTTTAATCAAGTAGGTTTCATTGGAATATGTATATGATTTTCTCTTATGCATTTTAAGAATATGGAAAAAATAAACTATTGCATTTCCAAACTAATGTCTTTGTGATCTTCTTCAATGATAGAGACAGAGGCTTAACAAAGAAATGGATAAACCAGTTTAGTAGCTTTATTGGAGCTGCTCCTCTATTGATGGTAAACATTTCTTCCTATACCTCGTTTAGGTAGTTTTGCCCCCAACCTACCTACATCCTTATATACTAACTATAGTACACAACTACAAGGACTTATTATTACACATTCCCGAATTCACTAACCTAATGCACCACCCACTTTTTCTCACAAACCTATCCTATCCTATGCTCATTTAACTCACACTATCCTAAATTTGTGCCCTATGCTTTTCCCAGTGCGAGTCTAAGACTATGATCCTTTATTGACAACACTCCCAAGGCCATCCTTAACATCATTTTTTTTCAATATTCTCGACCGCCACTATTATTTATGTTCTACTTGCTAATAAAACCCCAATGCTCCTCACCCCTAGTATCAACCCTAAGATAGCCATGGAATTTTGTTAGAACCACATCAAATGCTTTAACTTTTGTGCATTAAACCTACCACAAATTACAATTAATACAATTACTCTTACCACACGAAGAGTTTCTGAGGCAGGTTTCCATTATTGCACACAAGTCTGCAGTTGATTGTACATGATCAAAGATAAATTGGGAAATCAATGGAGGAACATCTATACTGTTAGGTTTTGTAATTACTGTCTGGCACTTTTAGATTGCAATATTAATTGCTAATTGTGTAGGAGGTGCTCATATGTCAAGGACATAAATGTTGAATGGGTTCAAGTGGACAAGGGCTCACATGTTGTATAAATGGTAGCAGTGGTTGGTTATAGATTTAAGGCCAAGAGCAGCGTTCTTTCACTGGAGATGAGGCCTTTGACCATAATCTAACCCATACCAACAGCTCCTAGTTATGCTAAACTAAAATACAAAAATTCATTAGCAGATTCCCACACTTTCTCTCAATTGGTTGCATCGGTTTGTGAAAGACATTGTTTCCTCTTGCAGTCAAATCAATAGACACCCACTCAAGCGAAACTCGATTTCCTACCAGCTTTGAGGCTCAGAAGTAGCACTAGACTTCAACCATGGGCTATAAAAGGAAGTTGGGATTTTCCAAATGCAAGCGTGGAGGAAATCCCAGTCAGAAGCTTCAAGTTTATAAAAGGAGGGCTGGTTAAATAAAAATGAAGATAAACACCACTGCTTCCCAAATGAAATTTTTTACAAAAGTGAAAGCTTAGAGAAGCAGATATGAATCAAAGATGCATTTTTGCTGTTGAGCAGGCTGTGTGTAGGCTTGTTTATCATCCCACTACACACCAGTTGTTGGTGCCCCCTTTTAAAGAACTGAATTTAACCGAAGTTATGGCTTCAACTCGTGCATTACCCCTAGAGTGCAGGAAAATCTCCCCCCTATTTATCCCAAGCCACCAATCACATCACATGCTTTTCCTCTGGAAGATATTTATAGCAAGCATGCTAGGGCCAGAGCCTCTTTGGGCTCTACCTGTAGCATATTTGGAATATCCATTTCTGCTCCTTTGTGTGGCTAGAATCGGTGTTAAGGATCCCTTCAATTCCAATGGAATACCACTCCTGGCCTTGACAGAAATCTTGCTCACAACATTCATCCACATAATAGTAAGCCAACTCCAAATGAAAATGCAGAAACTCACAAATGTGACCTAACTCTTGTTTCTGCTATTATGGACCACTTTTTCTTGATGAAAATATAATCATACATATTGAAGAGAAAGGACTCCATAACCCCTCTATGGAGAGTTGTTTGACTAGGCTTCTTCATTTTGTGCGAAAAAATTGGAGAGGATATAAACCATAGGAAAAATGCATTGAATACATGGATATTTTCATTTAACAACATCAATAGAAGCTTGGGGCCATTGAAGTCCTCATTCAAATTTTAAAAAGAAGATTTTTTTTTTGATTCAAGAGCAAGCTCAAGTGATGGCAAGGTGGATTTTGTGTTGAATGGATCAAAGTATGCAGCTCATGGTTGGATCAAAGTATGAAGCTCACGATGACAACACAAGATTGGAAGAAAACAACTTTCTTTCATTCGTTTTTAACATCATATGGAGACGTGACATTCATACTCTCACCCTCGGCTTTGCGTGATTCTCGGTGGATGTCTTTCACTACATGGCTAGCCTACCTTCTATTCTATTTGCTACTCTGCACCCATCTTCCCTACTCACAATATGCTACACTATTCTTATTCTAGCTACTGAACCCCCTTCGTTTGAAGTCTCTCTTTCTACCAGGTGGAACCCCTTACATAATCTTATGCATGCCATGTATTGGCAAAGATGCATTACAAGAATTTGCTGATATCAAGGAGTTCAGATTGCCACTTGAATTTTAATTACACATGTTACAGAAATAGTTCAGAAGAAATCGATCGATTGCAGCAAAGATTATGGAATGGTGTTCGATTCCTGCCATTTTTTTTTAGATTCCTGACATGTTTTATTACTGGAGGACCAATGCTTCTCTGGCAAGCTGTTGATCAAAATTTTCTTGCAAAGAAGTGGTAGATTACATTACACCAGTCATTGCCACATTCTTTGACCTGATTCAATCTCTGTGCATGAAATTGATGTAACTCGAAAGCTTATGTTGTGAAATTAGCCATTAGCTTATGCAGCCGAAGTGCCATAACACTAACATTGTGGAAGGTGTCATGGTGTTGCAAAGCTGGTGGATTTTCCTTTAGACAATGAGAATTTGCTGAAAGAATGTTGAATCATCAGTTCTTCAAATTCCTATAATGTGGAACATTCACAGTCAAAGCAAACTGGCTGGCTGGCTGGAGCCAACACAGTGTAAACAACAAATTTGAACTTTGCACGGTTGCAAAAGAGGCTTGCAAAGTGGAACTGGGCTTGTGAAGCAAGTCTTATTTTTGCACAGCTAATCCAAGCTTACAAGCTCTCCCAAGTTTCTGAAGTGGTTTCAAGCTTGTGCACATCATTAGGCTTGTGAAGCAGTTTCAAGTTTGCACAAATCTTTAGGCATGCAAAGCTTTATAGGATTGGAAAGTTCGTGTAGGGTTGCGAAGCTTGTAGATTTACAAAGCTTGCCTAGACTTGCAAACCTCCTTTAAGTTTACGCGGCGCGAAAATGAACTACAAAGCTTACAAATCTCAGAATAGTTTTACTAGGCTTGAATTAAGCGCTGAAGACAAACTTCTTGCTTCTTTCTTGTGGAATCTTTGCCCACCGATGCTTAACTCTTCTGAAAGGGGATCCATCAACTCCACACGCAGGATATCTTTCAGATACAGGGATGCTCCCAGATCACGTGGCTAGGAGAAAAATGGTTGAAATGAGACAGGAAGATGTTGAGTGCCACCAACATCATAAATGCCAGGTAGATTTTGTAGAAAGTTCAATAAAGATCACCATAATGGGTTTTCCCTGTGATGTTTCTCTAGGTGTCCAAGTCGATGCTTGACTGGAAGAAAAGGTACCTCGAAATATACTCAAACAACCCCTCCCTTTCCATGAGCCTCTAAATAGCTGGTTGAATGATTATTATTTTTATACTTTGATAAGGTCTTGGATATCATTTCATACGTGGCTTGCTAGGAACACAACCATGTCTAGTAACCCTGCGAAAATACAATTCCAATTATGTATCGATTTTATATTTCAACATGTTTGAGATGGTCATTAGCAATATGCAGTCTGTATCAGCTAGGAGGGACAGTGTTTTTAGCAGTATTATCGATGCAATTTTTTTTCCAAAATGTGGTTCTTGATTATGGACTATATGTGCTAATCACTATAATCCTCTATGCTTTGTACAATGCAACATCTTGAGGATTCAGCAATGTCCTTGTGTGTTTATCACTCAGGAGACCATTTGTTTTTAACCCAATTTTACTTCATTAATATATACATGATTCAAAAGAATACTGCTAGGGATTTTAACTCTATATAGAAGTTCATTTTCACTCCAAAAAGGACAATGGAATTGATTGTCATGTCAAATTTTTGAAATTTGAGTTTTCTCCTTTTATGTGAACTGCTTTGTTATCTGAATTTCATTTTGAAATTCTATTATATTTAGATAGGATTTCCTTCAAATTACAGAGTCAATTTACACTGTTATGGGTACCACTTACCAGGCACTTTGAGTTCTTGAACTATAATGTTGATTTACTGACAGTGATCATTTAAAGGGTTTAGCAATCACATTTGTATAATATATTTTTCTCTTATAAAATTTCAATTCCTTGTCTTTGCAATTCGAGCAATACTACTTTCAGGCTGTATTGGTAAGTTACCTTACTTACCACTAGGTCAAAATTTGAAGAACCACATTCTCCTTTTACTGCTATGGTTGTTGGTACTTGGTAGTACTTGCCTAGTTTTGGTTATTTGTAGACATTAATATGATGTCACTTGATTTTTTGTTTTATTTTTGGCTTCTCGGTGTTGAATTTGGATGGATGTGTTGTTCTTTTATCATATTATCTTTTTAAGTCTCTTGTTTGTAAAATATCTTGCGGGTTCATAGTTTGGAAATGGAATTGCAGATAAGGAAGGGTCACAATGAAATATTCCAACAAGATATCATTGATGCATTGGATAAATGATTATTTGAAAACACAGGTTTCCTCATGACGGAGGAAGAGCAACGGATGTATGCAAGGAAGGTATGCCTCTTATCTGTTTTGTGACATTAATCTTCTAGCGTCACATATTGCTGTGCAAATTATTAAAAGGAAATTCCCTTATTAAATGAATATCCACCCTGGTTTCTGAGTTCACTAATATTGTTGTGCTTTTATTACAATCATTTCTGTTTCTTTGTAAAAGAGTAGTTCATTGTTAAAAGCAGGTTCCTGTTGAGAATATAAGGTTGATGGCAGTACATGAAGCTGGTCACATACTTTTAGCTCATTTGTTTCCTCAGTTTGATTGGCATGCTATCACTTTCTTGCTTCCTGGTGGCAAGGTAATGTTTTCTTGAAAACATTTTCTTCAATTTATGTTCTTACACTATCAAAAATCTTTCGATGGATGTTTTCCCTTCCTCAAATGTGTCTATGCATTAATTATACTACGAGTTGGCAATTGTTTCTTTTTGCTAAAATACACAACATTTAGTATATCTTAAGCCCTGTTTGGAAATGCATTTTTGAAGGCATGGATTACTCTTGTACAGGTTTCTGGAACTGATCTGATGATTTATAAGTGTACTATAAAACCAACATTTGCTGAGATTAACATTAGTATACCAACTTGTCACTCTGTTTCTGTATTTTATAAACAAATCATTTGTTTAATAAAAGAATGGTGTCATAGATGTGAGGTACTTGTGATCTCTGTTTTAATATTTGAGATAAATAATAATTATGTCATAGAATATTTGAGTCGCGTAGAAGCAATAGAAAAAAATCTCTTAGCCACCAAACAAGTAAAAGGAGGCTTGCTGAAATACTTCAAAACAGGATTCACAATGAAGCTGATGCCAAGAGACAAGCAAATCAGCTTTGAAAGTTTGGTGGATGCAGCAAATCGGAGGGACTGATTAAAACTTACCCCCCAATGAGGTAGATGCATAGAATGGCTGCTTATTGCTTTTTAACCGAGACTCCTTTTGCTTGGCGAGAACCCGCTAGAAATTTAAACACAAAAACCATGAATACATTAAGATCATCTACCAACCTCGAAATCCTTTCTCTTTTTCAACTATTTTGTATTTAAAATATTCATACCTCTTCACTCTCCAAGGCCTTAGAAAAATCAGCTGCATTTCTAAATCTATCGCCCTTTGATTTATTATGCACTGCTTTGTCAATATAAGATCATACTACTTAACCTGATTTGTTCATACTATGCGGTAATCAATTTTTCGATGAAGAAAAGATTACCTTTGCTATTTTGAAAGTTTCTTTATCTATAAAGAAATGGTGGATAACTACTGTACAACTCACGAGGTTGACTTAGACTCTGTAGATACTTGTATCAGTTTTGTAGAATCTTGTAATACAAAAAAATGGTTTTATCTTTAGTCCACCTATTACTTGAATTAATAATCCAAAACTAATAAAGGGCAGTCCTAAACAGTCCTAAACTAGTGTAAATCATGAATATTGACATTAATGCTAACTAGAATTTGAAAAAGTGTAATTAGGATTAAGGGGTGATAGAGTGCTCAAATTGTGTGCAAGGGTGGAACAAAGTGTCATCAAGCTACTCAAAAATAATAGGACCTGGCAGTTTGCGCTTGTCGGGTTTGTAGGAAGCTGGACAATATAGTTGTCGAACCTATCCTGAGGGCTACAAACTTGTCCTCTATGTTTTGTACTTGCTTGCTCTTTCTGTGTAGGATCACATGTGTTTGCTCTTCTACTTTCTTGATATAGAATTTGCAATGAGTGTTTGAATTAGATATGGCTACCTCTTCTTCAAAGCCTAGCTTTGTGTCCTTGACTTGAAGAATGGTTTAGTGCTTTAGGGCTTGAAACCTCACCACACACCCACAATGTGGTGAGTGTTGCCTACGTACCATTACTCTAGAGAGGGATCAAGCTGCATGTCGTGGAAAATCATGGTAGACTACACGTGGAGGCAGAGACATCTGCTGTGAACAGGAAAATGTTAGTTCGGTGTTCGGTGCCCAGGTCGTGACTAAAAATGTATGCAAGTCCTTGGATCAATGTTTGTAGGCATTTTGAATCAGTGTTTTGTGCTCAAGAGTATTCATTATGTTGGTACAGACCTGCTGCTAGATGATTGAGGTTTGATTTGGAGGGAAAGCTTTAAATCTTGCTTTATAGTGCCTCTCGGTTTACTGTGAAGATTATGATGTCGGTCGTGAATTGGATGACTTTGTTACTTTTATTAACGAACAGGCTAATACAAATTGTGATGCACAGGGCCACCTAACATCTCTTGTTGGGCGTAAAACATTCATCAACTGTATAAAAATCAGATCTCATTGAATAATATCCCATCATGAGGTTCACTCCTCATTATACTCCTTACAAGTCATGTTATTCCCATCTAGAAATGCTAACCTCAAAAGGAGGTCATGCACAATATGTAAACCAAGTATTGGAGCAAATTTAGAATCAATGAAATTATATGTGCTACTTGAGTCGATCAACACTATGAATCGTCTCCCCTAATCCATCCTCCTACTCTCTAGGTATGGTGTTAAGACAACCTTTTGATAATAGCCAAAGATGCAGTGGGCTGGTCAGTTGGCTCTCTTGATGATGTATCCTCTAGAGGTAGCATACTCGCATCAACACGAGCTTGTTCATCTCTGCTACTACCTGACTCATCTAACATTTCAACCAAATGAATTTTCCCTTAGCCATGCACCTGTTCCTCAGCCCACTTCTCCTTGCATGAGAAACAACAGGATTTCTTACTTAAATCTTCCCTAGCTACTTTATTAGCATAAATTACAGCATTGGGTGTGGCCACCTTGTATCCATATTCAAAGTGTTCTATTTGAGCTAGGATGGTTGTTAGGAAGTGTATAGTTTTATAGCGTGCTTGCTTCGGGTCTTACTTCTGAGCAATTTTTATATGATTTGGCTTATGCAATAGCTCCATCCAAAACAGCTGGTTTAAAAACCTCAACGTATCCTTTCAATTCATCATTAAAAGTGTCCAAAATATTTAGGCTCTGTCTAGTTTTTGGGATATCATGAATCCGCAAATACAACCTTCTAAACTTTCTAATATAATCATCAAAAGATTCTTGCCTGTTATGATGTAAATTATTCAACTCTATGTAGTGGTCATCACTAGTCTTTTTATCAAACATGTCAAGGAGAAGAGAAGAGAAATTGTACCAGCTAAGGATCTCATCATCGATACCCTCTTGAATATACAATTCATAATGATGCTCCCAATCATATGCAGTCACCTTCAAGTGCAGTGACGCAAACTGAATTTTCTCCAAATCAGCCATTGGATGCATGTTAAAGTAAACATCAAGTTTATTGATCTATACATGTGGCTCAATTCTTTACCGCTCCGTAGAATAGAATTTTCCATTGGAATCCTCAATCAAATGAATACAATGAAGCATGTTACAACTATAAATTTTTAAGCATGGATGCATGACAGATGATTATGATATATTCTAGAATCTAGATTAGTGTCTTAAATCTGAAAAACACCTGCTGTGCTTTTAAATAAATGTTTTAAATCTTAAAAATTTGTGGGAGAGGGTGCCCTTTGAGCCACCTCGTACTATCCTAGCTATCATTCTCATGTTCCATAATTAGTCCAATAGAGGGAGCTGTGAACTGAGCATTGTATACATTTTGAACTGAGATTGAGGAAACTTATAGAAAGCTTTAAGGTTTGTCCATTCCATCCACTTCCCAAATATGTACAAGTCATGTAATATTTTTATTCCTTTCTCAAACCAAAGAGGGAGAGCAGCCTTTTTCAAGGAAAGGATCCTTTCGTTGACCAGATCCTTGCCTTGACAAGAGGCTGCTCTGCCCTCCTTTGGTTTGAGAAAGGAATTAAAATATTACATGACTTGTACAGATTTGGGAAGTGGATGGAATGGACAGATCTTAAAGCTTTCTATAAGCTTCCTCAATCTCATTTCAGAATGTATACAATGCCCATAAATGCTTTCACAGCTCCCTCTTTGAGACATTTCTAAATCCTTTTCAACAAATCCATTTTGTGCATAGCCTAAAATTAATGTTGTCCTCGTGAACACATCTCTTCGAGACATTCTGTCAAACAATTCATTTGTCTTGTCTATTCTTCCACATTTTGCATGCATGTCTACAAGGGCTGTTGCAACTACAACATCTGAATTGAGCTGGTACTTATGTTTTTATTTTGTTATGATCAATCAAAGATGTTTTTGGAAGAACAGTTGGGTGGATTTTATCATCTCTACTTTGAAATCTTGAGCCAACTCTTCTTTTTCTAGAAGCAAGGGTGTTATATCAACTTCGTATTCCAACATTGATGGTTTTAACTGATTTAGAAAATCTATATTAATTATGGAGTACATGCTCATATAACTGGGAATTTCCAACTTGATTTTTCCCTATATTTCTTTGGATAGTTCGATTGGACTATATCTCTTTGCCTAGAGCTTCTTTCCTGTCCCTTTGAGATGGTCCTTACTCAAATATGCCCACAATATGTTTTCTATGAGCTGTTTGGAGACAATTACTTTGTCATTTTTCATTGGCTTTAGCTTGAAGCAAGTGCTCTTGTACCTACTTTTTAACTTGCTGAGTTATTTCCATGAACATGATGATGGCTTGGACTTTTCATTGATCATTCTCCTCCTTCCCCGCTCCATCTCTATCATCTTTCCTAAATACACATCAAATGGTGTCCGGACAGGTATTCCAAAAATGTTTGAAAGTAGATTTGTTCATCCTCCTTTTTAGCTATATGAATGTTGCAGAAATGGCAGGCTCTCAGTCCAAGTTTTGGGTGTTTGTGATTGTATCCTTCGAGCATATGAACAAATGTCTGCTTCATCTTTTCATTTTTTGATCTGTTTGTAGATGAAAGGCAGTGTCATGTTTGAATTTAATGTCCATTGTACACCGAAATATACTTCGAAAGCTGCTTTAAAAGATACTCTTACAGTTAGATATGATCGATTCTAGCCATGCAAAATATACCCATTCATTTTCAAAGAATAATTTGGTTGCTTTCTGGTTTGTTATTTTCTTCCTGCAGGGAATTAGGACAACCACTTTGTTGAATCTGTCTACCATTACATATAAACAATTATGTCCTTGTCTAATTTTATGCTCCTCTGTGCGCAAACCTTCGGAGTGGCAAACCACGAGCTCATGGATGCGACCCTTTACCGAGGGCTCTTCATGCTCCTCCACAACCCTTCCCATTAGATTTCTCTGGCTAAATGTGGTGTCTTTGCTCCTCAAGCTGGGTCAAGACAAGGAAATCTCCAAGGTGGCTAGGGTCTATCTTGTTTTTCTGCTACCGTATCTGGTGGTGACCTCTATTTTAGCACCGCTGAGAATCTATCTAAGACCCACCCCAAGAAATATTGGAGTAGTAACCCACTCCATGGAACCATGTCCTTGTTAGGATCTTACCTTGAGTAGAATCTAGATGTGGGACTATTTTTTAAGCTCATTTGAGAAAAGTTCTTATATGTAGGGCTCTTGAGTTGGTAACTTGTGTTTTTGGGTGAACATTTTTGTAGGCTTGGATTATTTGTTGTTGTTGCTACTGTTGCTTCTTGTTTCATTACAATGGTGAGGGGATATAGTGAGGAAGCGGTGATCATGCCCTGCCTTTCCTGTAAAGACCAATACAATACATCTTCAGCTGGAACCTATAGAGAATGCACTATGAAGAGGCAAGTGAAACTCAAGAAGAGCTTAAGAAAGAGATTAAACAAAGAAACAAAAGAAACTCAAGTGAATGCTTCTCTTATTTTGCACAACCATTTTAATTTATAGACTCAATATTTTTCTGTGACTATGAACAAAGAAACAAAAGTTTTTCTTGGATGGCAGGTACAGATGATCACCTGAATATTTGTGTTGGGAATGATAGGAAAACATGGATTTTATCATACAGGTATATGAGTGCACAACTTAGCTTATTAGTTTTGTGCGAGGTTTTAATTATTGTCCTAGTTTAAATGTAATTTGTGAATACTTTTGGTAGAACTGGAGTAAAATATGTGTTCTTAATATCTCAGAATCTAATGCACCTTTGTTGTTATCGATAATAGATAATTGTATCAAAGTTGAGACAATTAAAGCGAAGAACATGAAGATGACAATTGTCGCCAAGAGGCAATTGCTCAAAATAAAAGTAAAGAAAAAGAACCTCAAAGTAGAACCGAGAAAAACAGACATATCGCTTGAAGCCGGGTGGTGAGAGAAGGTGTTCATATTGTATGCGAAGGGTTAACGACATTTAGGCACCCTTTTCTATTTTATCATTGTATTTAAAGGGTTAACTGCATTTAAACACCCTTTTGTATTTTATCTTATTTGATAATAATAAAATGTTTGTGGACCCATTTGTTGGGCACAAAATTCAAATCAAATTGTTTTTAATTTCTAATATTAATTATCAGCCCGCACTGACATCATAGACAATATGTAGCCGTCGATTGCACTATATGATATTTGATTATTATTTATTCTTGAAATTCAATTTTTCGTTCTTTAAATTCGTATCGTCTCTAGAGAGACAATAAAAAATGAAATTAGTATTGTCTCTGGAAAGACAAAAAATTAGTATTATGTATTGTCTCTAGGGAGACAATAATGATATTGTCTCTCAAGAGACAAAAATGATATCAATCTAAAATGTCTCCGGAGAGACAATAATTAGAGACAATATTAGAGACACCCACTTTGAGACAATAATAGAGACAATATACAACTTTTTTATCGTCTCTATTTGAGACAATTTGGTCAAGTATTGTCTCTATTATTGTCTCAAAACACCTCTCCTTGTAGTAGTGTCGGTAATGATTCTGAACAAGAAAATGATTAGTGGGTAGGAAACATAAGAAAGACAAAGGGATATACGGATACATAAGGGTTCCTTGAAAATGGCTGCAGGTGATGGTCTAACAGCGACTCATCGGACGTATCTAAAAAAACATTTGTCACCTTCGCATATCCTTTACGTAATGCGTGGGACAGCATCACTATATCATTATGCTTCCTTGACAATAAAATTAACACACGTTGATAAAATTTGTGCAAAACTTGGATAATTCCATGATTAAATGTCATCTCTCCGAGTCTCCATTCTTACGCCGAAAGGCATGACTACAGCTACGTCCAGGCTGCAAGCAGTCTGACACATGCCAGGCAGATTGGTAGTTGAGAATGCGCAAATGACAAAGACATTGAATACGATTAATGCTTAGTCTTCGATCTTAGAGGATGAATATGGAAAATGGATAGGGAACTAAAAGGCCTTTCAGGTTCGAGAGAGGCTTCAAGCCTGGTGGACGCCAGATGGAAGACTGTGCAGGCAGGGTTTACAGCTTGCAGAATGCAGGTCTGAGTTTCGTGTTCGAGGGGATTGACATGGCTTGCCTACAACAGCCTAACAACGCGTCGAACATGAAAACAACGTCTCCACCATTTCCTGCATCGAGATCTGGCAGTCTCGATAAGGATTTGGAGAATTCATGTGCACTGAGATTCTTTCACCCTTAAATATGTCCCACCTATCCGAAAGTCCACTAAAATCGTAACAGCGTTCATGTGCCCTACTTTTCACCAAATCCCACCCTAACAGATTGATCTTCTTCCTTGACACTGGAGACTCTTCTCCTCTCCCAAAAAAATTGCATTGCAAATTCGCCTTCTCTGAAATAGAATTCGACTTTCCGGGGAGAGAAAAAGAAGCGCTCAGACGTCAAACCACTAGCCAAACTGGCTAGGCCTATCCCTCAGGTAAGTTCGCTGGGAGTGGTGAGGTGGCTGCTGACTGGACACTTTCCAATGTTTTAACAGAGTTAAAAAAAAATTAATGGAAACCATGTCATTTCAATACTTCCCCGTGACTGCTCAACTCTACCTGTCTATTCACATTTATTGCTATGAATTTGCTGCGCTGCAGGGCAATACATCATTTCAAATATTTATGGAGTGGTAAATTATATCCTCTACATTAAATTATTTACTACATTTTTTGGTATCATTGCTGTGTTTTTATTTTTACATAAATGAATTTATTTAAGTATTGCAAAAAAGAACAATGCTCATATTTCATCCAATTTTATGGAAGTTAAATGAGATTTTTGAAGGTGGGCTGTGAGAAAGAACATTGCTCAGGACAAGCAAGTTTGGAAACAATTTGTACATTGCAAATCAGGTAAGAACATTACATTTTTTAAAATCAGTAATAGCTAGTTGGCACAGATATCATGAACTGAACTTTCTAATTGCTACCGTGTAAAACTCTCAAGACCTATACAATGCTAGCTTAGAGCTAATGTTCGATGATGATGCAAAATAATTTTAAAAAAAATAGAGCAAAACAATATTATTATATTTTCAATTCTTGCAAAGAAAACCACATAAAAGCTCTTCTTATCATCCTTTATTCCTGCTAAGTCCATAGAGTTTATTGTTTTGTCTTTTGTTTCATTCAAATGAAGATTGGATAGTGCAAACTTTATTGTGAATATTTATTTATAATAATTTCATATTTTTAAGTCAATTATTAAAGCCTATGTTCAAAATATTCCATTTTTTCCCCCATAAAGTGAATCTCTTTGAGGCATTTTGTCAAACAGTTCATGTGTCTTTTGTATGTTTCCACATTTTGTATATGTCTATTGGGGCACCTACAATTAATTTTGTATGCTTATTTACATGGAAGAAAACTACCCTACTCACACAATGAATTGTCCAACACTACACTTTATTTCCAAATATATTAGTACCATTTCAACAAATTTCATTCCTATGAAATTCAGTTTCTCTCATACTTATAGCTATATATCATAAATTTCTTGTTTGTGTTATGTTGTTGTTATGGCAGACTTTGGTAGTTCATTTTAAAAGCTATACAAGAAACACCAAGCTCATAACAATGGCTACGGAATTTTTTTCTAGAAATTGATCAGTTGTCCATGGATTGTGTCAAATGTCATGAGGGTTAAGAGATGGTAACCCCACCATCCCAAATGTAGCCTAGTCTGGGTCTTTTTATCCATAGTCAACATTTGAACATAAACACAGAGTTATGATGTGCCTAAGGTAAAGCCGAAGATTATTGATTTACAATGCGCAAAAGCTAAAGCCGAAGCTGATTTTTTTGCTTCAACCCAACATAAGTACAACTCATCTTGTTTATTAATTTATTAAGTTTTTGAACTACTTTGCCAGTCATTTACCACAACATCATTATATAATCATCTATCAAAGATGAAAGGAATAACAATTCAGTTAGTGTTTGCTAAATTTATTTGAAACAAGGCTAATTGAAAACAAAGATATTATAAGTTGAATGGTGATTTAGATACTTAAAGCTAATATTCAAGGTAAGATTTTTCCGAGAGAGTATTACTTACAACAAGTACAACATATTACATTATCGCCCAAAATAAATGATGGAACCCGTTATTTTTACAAGCTATAGTCATTATAGTGTATAAAACTACGATGCCACATTTTTATGTGCTATGGGATCTATATAAAAGTAGGTTGCTTTCCCATGTAATACATTATTGTGTCAATGACATACATTTCTAAATATTATTTCACACATCACGGTGTTATGAAACTATTCAAATTTGTTTCATTCAATTACTTTGAAATTAGTTCAAATTCATTCCCTCTATTACGAGGACAAAAATTAGCAACATATTACATTGTTACCCCGATAATAATTATCGACTCGTTGTTAGGTTACAAAAGATACACTTATGTACTACATGAAACTATAATTTCAGATCTTATTGTTCCTATAGGATCTACATCAAAGTAGGTTGTTACTCAATGTAATACATTGTTACTTTGACGACCTACATTTTTAATATTTGTGTTGCGATAAATAACGCTCCAAAGTTATTTCATTCAATTAAATTGGAATATTTTCCAATTCATTCCTTCACGCTTTAATTACAACAGTACAACAACGTATTACGTTGTCACCCAAACTAAATGATGGAACACATTATTTTTACAAGCTATAGTGATTATAGTGTATAAAACTGCAATGCCACATTCTTATGTGCCTACATGATCTATATCAAAGTAGGTTGCTTTCCCACGTAATACGTTGTTGCATCAACGACATGCATTTCTAAAGTTTGTTTTGCACATCACAGTGTTATGAAACTATTCAAATATGTTTCATTCAATTACTTTGAAATAATTTCAAATTCATTCCCTCCTACTATGAGGACAAAAATTTAGCAACATATTACGTTGTTACCCCTGATAATGATGATCTGACTCATTACTAGGTTACAAAAGATACACTGTACTATATAAAACTATAATTTCAGATCTTATTATTCCTATAGGATCTACATCAAAGTAGGTGGTTACTCAATGTAATACGTTGTTACTTTGACGACCTACACTTTTAATGTTTGTTTCTGATAAATAATGATCTAAAGTTATTTCATTCAATTAAATTTGAATATTTTCGAATTCATTCCCTCACACTTTAATTACAACAATGCAACAACGTATTACATTGTCACCCGATCTAAATGAATGGACATGTTATGTTTACAAGCTATAGTCGTTATAGATTATGGATGATTCCTCTTATTAGCTTGATGATAATGAAGTTATTCTATCCTATGTTGTTTACAGGTGGTGGCATTTTTTGAGACCTAAAAAGATTTCCATACTTTTATATAATACTTTTAATGATTTGTAATACCCTTGAGAGATATTTTTGGGTTGATTCTCTCCTATAAGGCGAGCTGATTTTAAACATTCTCAACATTGAATAACTTGGAAAAGATACTCTATTATCTAATCTGATGATTTGGTTCTTCGCAACCTTTTCCTATTAAGTTATATTCACCAACTTCTACGTGCATCTATAGTTTTGGCTTTCATGAGAAAAATAATAGATCATGATCTACATACTTAATGTTTCTTTTTCATATTTCCTATTAGTGCATTCATACTTTTTCCTATTGAAAGCATGAGTGGAAATCATTGAGGGAAGTGCAAGATGTTTTAATTTTTGAAGAGGAGCTTTTCATTTTGCATGTTTGAGATTTTAACCTTTAGGCTACTCATTGAAAAGAAAGACGCAGAGATCATGTGAGGGAGAAGGATTGGTTTCTGATAAACAATATTCAAATAATTATAGTTTTGTTTGACTGATATAAGAGTGAAATTAAGATGGCTAGCTCAATTTTATGAGATTCTTGATCTTTGTTATTACTCTTTTTGTTGACCTAGATTTTTTTAATAAATATCATCAATTTCTTGAACATTTTTTAACATAGGTATTATCATTTTAGTGTCAGCTATAATATAAATTTCAAATGGTTAGTGTTATTGTCTAATTGTATAGTGTGCTATCTTGAGCATTTTTGCAAATTTTAATAATTTGTATTGTTATTAACATCTACATATAATCGAGAGAGACTCAAAGTGGAAGTGCTTGTTAGACATTCCTATCCAATTTCCACCAAGGACCGTTCTCTGCATCAAATGTAGTTTGGAGTAAAGTTATAGATAACCGTGAAGTGGAAGGGGATTTCGTTGCATGGGTAGAATTTCGACGAGTAGATGATTTTATTAAAGGGGAATATTAGTGGACATCATTTCCAACAAGTTATTACAAACTTTGGAGTCATTCATCCCCCATAAGGAAAGTACACATCGGGTTCGAATTGATAGCACCATCAATTATATAAAGTACGATGTGTGAATGTTAGGTGATGTTTTTAATGTATTTTTAAATTTGTTGTTTATTGTACTATGACTCACTTTTAGTGATATTTTTCAGATATTGGTGTAGCTTTATGATCTGAAGACTTTAAATAAGAGGATGATTTACCCTATCATAATTCCAAGGTTGTAACTAGAGGGACGGGGAGTAGAAGTGGACGTAAACATAGAAAATGTTGTTGTCGATGCAATTTTAATGTGTGCATTCTTATGAAAAGAAGCGAATATGTACTTATCACAGATACTCGGATCGATCATGTGGATAACAAAAATCATATATGCCATTGCACAAAGAAATACGAATTTGAAGGGACACAAGCTTATTATGTGCCACATATTAGTAAGGAGTTACTGAGAATGGGTAGAAAATTTATTTTTATTAGGAACGCCAATTGATATTGTGATGAAAAAGCACCGTGAAATGGTTCATGAGAAGCTAACCTTGTTTGATGGGTAAACAAAATATGATGATTTCTTGTCTCGCACATGATGTTCAAAATATTCATACAAAATTAAAAGTAGCAAAGTACATGTATGATATAAATGATGCCAAAAGTGTGAGAGTATGGCAAGATACAAATCCAAATATATGTTTTGAATACCAAGAGTATGAAGGACATGTTGAGGAATATTGTCACGTGCCATTTATCATGGGCATTCAAATATTGCAACAACTTGAGTGGATGTTAAAATATGGCCATAAAAACATACTTGTAATGGACTCCACTTTTGGGACTAATGAAATGAAGGTATTCTCTTTTACATAATCTTATCAATAAAAATTTCTACAAAAATATGTTACATTATTTTACTATAATGCCCAAGCAAAAAAAAAGAATATAAAATAAAATAAATTTTAAAAAGAAAGGTGTGTCGGTAGGTGGGAAAGTGGGTGAGTGGGGTAGTTGACTCACCCACCACATGAAGGCACATGGGAACCATAATAACCAATCCGGACCGGTCATTTCACGACAAAAAAAAAAGAGTCGATGAAATTTGAGATCTCGGGGCTTAGACCACGCACAAACCCATGGAAACGTTGTAAATTTAGCAGTTTTGGAAGGATGTAGAGCTGATCAATGAAGACGTGGCCATATTTTCCTCAGAGACATTCACACTAGTTCTCAATTCAACAAACAGGTCTCCAACCTGATCAGTTCGGATTTTTTGCATACTCCCGACTGCGCCAAAATATTAGCTCCAGAATAGAGTATGGACATACAACAAGGTATAAAGATACAATTTTTTTTAGATGTTGTAGTTGCAAATGATTTGATAGATGTGGATGCAAAATGTGGAACCTTATGAAAGGAAGATGAAACTAGTTTAAGGAGATATCGTGCTAGAGAGGGAAAATTAGCAGAGAATAAAATATTGTTGATTCCTTTCCTTGTTTATTTGTGCATGAGTTTTGAATTGTGTCCATGATTATGTTTATATAGTGCCCTTATTCTTTAGGCCCTACACATGCCTATGAGTGAAGTGACATATTCCATTGCCACCTAAGTGGCTCCCAAATTAGTAAATGTAACCTATTTGGATAATAGTTTTTGTGAGAAGATGACTTCTTCCTCTTTGGAGGATCTACGGAAACACTGCAAGTTCCTCACACATTTTAGTAGGAATATGTCTCCACAAGGCAATCGTCATCCAATCGATAAAGGATGATGAAGCATTTTTTATTTCTAAGAGGATGTCTTGCTTGAAAATTTTGGCGTTAGCTTACGGTCTACTTACTAATGCAGGTATGGATGCCCTTTTTCACATGTGTGGGTACTTGGAACACCTAGATATCTGAGGCTATTGGAATGTAGCTATGTTCTTGAGTGATGCCATAAACTGAGGGTCTTATAGGCCCTGTTGTTGATGATTTAGTTTGTTATGACCTAAAATATTACAACTCTTATGATGATGAATATGATTTAATGTTGGACTATGAATATGACTACTATCCAAGGGAATATGAAGAAGAATTATATGAAAGTGATGATGCAAAGTGTGGGTGCTTTAAAAAAAAGGATGGGGGCTATGGAGTGGTAAATTTTATTGGGGATACCCCAACCAAACATGGTCTAACAGATGATCACAGTGGAGAATACTCAAATCACTTTGTGGAACGAGTATAAAATCCTTCTAGAAAATGCAATGGTGGAAACATGGATACACATGGATTGTCTGGTAGAATACCTGGAAGAGGGATAAAGCCTATTAGAATGTGGGTGAACCTGCCTAGGGGACCTCTTGCTCTATGAACATTAAAATTGTTAGGCATGGTCTCCTTACCTTGTCTTTTATAATTTTTTATACAATTTGGTGCTTCGTTTACAATTTAATAGAAATAATAAATTCTGGATAAGTGTACAGTTGAGTATTTTAATTAGAATGTTAGTGTGAAATGATAAAACTCTACTTGGTCATCTACGCTACAAATTTACAAATTGATCGTCAACCATGTTATTCAACAACCTTCTATGTGCTAGACTCGAGTATCGATAATAAGTGTTCGTTTACATTTTTTTGGCAAGAGCTATATGAGTTAACTAAAACAACCATTTTTTTATGGTCATTGCAAAGTTAGAAAAATACTATTTTCAGAGACTTGCAAAACAACTCTCCAAGCCCCGTAAAAGAAATGTCAAGCATCGTATGTGTTCCCTGTTGTGTAGAGATTCGTGTCAAGCTACTTATTACCATTTTTGCTATCTTTGTCGCTCCTTTAGGAGTATTGTTACCTATTTTTGCACCGAAAGATGTTAAAAATGAAAAGTTATTTTTCATTTCAGATCGTTGTTTGAACCCTGAGAAAAAAATGCTTGTCCTCTTTCGCAAACCTCTAGCATTTTTTCTAAGCAATTGCTTGGAACATTCGGTTTGGGGAAAAACACTCTTCTTGTTAGTTTGGAAAATGAATTTTGTTTGCCATGGGTTTTACGTTTGACTACATCAAACTGGCTCTATTATGATTTGTGGTTCTCGGAAAACTTGTCGCCATTTGTAACTCGTTTTCTAGTTCTCAGCCCCATCAACTCTAATGTATCCTCTATATATAGGAGGGCATGTAGGAAACTACCCATAGAGATTCCAACCATCGGAAGTCAGTTTCCAGATGAGGGTTCTTAACCCTCGAGCTAAAATTGGTTGTTGTTGCAACTAGCCTTATTACAAATGATAGTCCCATAAAACTAGCCGCCTATCGTAAACCATTTGCAAGTTTTGAATTACATTAGTTCCTGTGAACTTTGGCTATATATCTAGATAGGTAGGAATTCACCCATCATGAATTTTATTATTAGAAGACAAGTATTCAAACACACTTTCTTAGCCTCCGAGCCAAAATTTGGGCATTTTTGTAATTAGCAGAAAAATGTAAAAGAAAGTCGTAGGACCCTAGTCAAGTTAGCAAATCAATGTGGAAACTTATTAACACTTGTAAATAATTTTGAAACTCGACGTGTAAATTGTGTGAATTTAAATTTTGGAAAAATAGTGTTTCTCTCTCTCTATAGTACCCACTTCCCTTTGACACTTTTTTATTACTATTTTTCGATCTTGTCATCGTGCTACACTTATGGATATATTATAGTATTTTGATATAGTATGTTAGTAGATATCCGAGATAATGAACTGATTAACGATTTGAATCTTATATGATACATGTAGACTACTAGAGACATTTGACGATGATATTGATATACTTTTGACATGGTTATTTATCATGTAATTCGACATGTGATATATTTAGTCATATTGAGTAGATCTTGATAATTGGACTAATGCGGTGATCGTTTTGACATAAATGAAATGGGAAATAAAAATTTTCTATAAATTGTAATTGATATCATATTTGCATAGATGGTATTAATTAATATATAGTTGATTTTAAATTTATATCGCATATTTGACTTGAATGCTTTAATGCAACCGTGAGGCCGAAGGAGGTATTCTATGTTTTGCAAGTATATTATATTCACAAAAATATCGAGGATTAGAGACCAACCACATTGGAATTCAAGAAGAATTCAACTAGGGTCACTATGGTAACGTGTAATTGTGTGTGTGTTAGAATTATTTGGTTAGAAGAAAACTATGACCTAGGGGGTAATCTGTTATCACCGAATCACAGCACCCCTATGTTTATACAAGTGTATATAATTGAACTCACAGTGTGATTGGATAACATGGGTACTATCTCCAAGTTGTGGGACTTGCTACTTGAGATAGACCTCCAGAGAAAGTTGGTTCTTGCTCCTAAACTACCTGCCACAATCTACTCTAATGCAGGATAAGCTAACTGTTCTAATCTAAATTTCTAAGGGACCAAGGAGAGAGAATGCATAAAATGAAATCCTACACTAAAGCGGTGATACACCAGAAAAGGAGGGTGGGAGAGTAGTCTCCAAATGTGTGAAATACAGAGGCAAAGTGCACACTAGAAGAGGTGATGACAGTTCACCATAATCTAGCAAAATGCATTCACAACAATATTCCAAGCATACACAATGATAATGAATCCCTGCAAGAACATAATAAATAGACACAATATTCTTATAGAAAGATTAAAGGGGCAAGAAGAATGCAAGAAAACACAGCAGGGGAAGATACATCCACAAACTGGTATTTTATTGCTTCATGATATGCACAGTTCAATCTATTACAAGATAAGGGCCTGGATCACCATGCAAGGAGTCCACTACAAGGGCCTACAACACACTAGCTTCACAAAGCAATTTTGGTAGAGCTTTGCTACCCAAAAACTCCCCCTTACAATGAGCCCAACACTCCAATTTATAGAAAAATGAGAAGAGAGAGAGAGGGGAAAATGGAAATCCTGAAATCTGTCCTTCAACCACCTGTAAGAGGCATTAAATTGAGTGAAATGATTATAAATTACTTTCAAAAGGCTCCCCATACTGTCCCATGTGCTGCAGCAGAGAAAGAATGATGACCATGCCTCTTAAATGCACTCCCAGCTACCAAATAAACACTGTTACGAACCCGGCCACGTTTTCTTAAAAAAATTAATCAATTTATAATCAAATATGGAATTTCTTGATTGCTGTGCATCGAGCTCGGAACCATGATTCCAACGGTACTGATTTTGTGTGATTTCGTTGAGAAATACAAAAGTTATGGCCTTCTGAGTGCGGGCAGCTATTTTGGGCCTGAGCAGGCGTTTTCTGTCATTTGACGGGAATGAGCATTAACTGACTAGAGCTGAATATGTTTCCTTTCATTAAATATATCTACCCTCATTAAAAATCCAATTCAGAAAGTCATGCTCGTTCCAGAAAGTCCAATTTTGTGAAAATCGGAGCTCGGAGTCAAAAGTTATGGCCGTTTGAAGTTTCACGGGCCAAACGTTGACTTTTCTTCTCTGCCTTCGGCCGCTTCGGCTTTTCGCGTCCCACGCGTCCCTTTGTCCCAAATGTCCCAGTGCTGCATGGGACAAATTCTTCCGAACCGCCCGAAATGGGCTTCCATGTCCCTTTTCTGCCGGTGACACGTGGCATGATCTGATTGGCTTTCGGCTCCTTCGGCTATCCGCGTCCCGCGCGTCCCTTTGTCCCACTTGGCACAGTGCTGAAATTTCCGTTTCAGCCAAACCAGCGATTCGCATACTCTTGTCCCGCATGTCCCGGACTGTTTGGGACAAATTTTCCCGATTCGCCCGGTTCGGCCGGTTCGCGCCCTTTTGTCCCAACTGTCCCGGTACGAAAGTTCTCATTTCGGCCGATCCGGCCGGTTCACGTACTTCACGTACCTTCGGCCCAACTATTCTGGGCTGCCTTAAGTCTTTTTGGCCGACTTGCATCCTCCGCGTACTAACTGCCTAGATGTCCCAGACTGCCTGTTTCAACAGTTAGTCAATTTTTTCCACTTTTCGGCCAGTTCGGATTTCCGCGTCCCGCGCGTCCCTTTGGCCCGGATGTCCCATTTGCTTTACTGAGACCACCGGTAGCCTTTCGGCCGGTTCGCGCCCAGATGTCCCTTATGTCCCGACTATTGCGAGGACTAGGACTTAGCCATTTTTCATGATTTTTCCTGGCCCGAACTTGTTTTTTGTAATTTTTTCACATTTTAAAACTTGCTGGGATTTCTTCTTGGACAGAAGAGTTAGAAAGAACCCGAGGGGACCCCAGAAACATGATTTTTTGCCTTGAATCAATCTATTTTCCTGGGACTAAAGAATTTGATGCATGTTATCAAAATTTACCTTGAGGGGTGAATTTTGGATAACAATAACTACGTAAAACGGGTAATGGTTGAATATGGGGCCATAGTTAACATAGTCCCCTTATCTTTCCTTCAAAAGTTAGGGTATGGAGAAACCAATTGTTCCACAACTCGAAACACGCTAAGAGGCTATGACAGCCTTAAAGCCACTTCGATAGGAACCATAATACTACTAGGTCACCTTAGGACCCAAAAGAATCTGATGAGTTTTATATTATAGATCGGAAACTAGTTATAATATGATCCTCGACCAACCATGGATACACTTTGAATGAAGGCAATACCTTCTACTTTATTCCAAGAAGTAAGATTCCTGCATCTAGGAAAGGTATTTGTAGCCAAAGGTGATCCAAAACCTTTCGATATACACCTAGCCGACTTAAAGAAAAGACCAGGTGTGCACTCAGAATTTGAACTTCCAACAAACCAACTTAACAAACCCACTAATCCAAAATCAGAGGAGAAGTTGGTACCTACAATGGATCTTGAAACTATCAGCATAACCAAAACAATCCCAACCCCCAAAGATAAGGCTAGCACAATTGAAACGGTATCATCGGGGACCACTTTGCAAATTTTTTTGAGTTAATAGAACAAGATTTACCAATGTTCTTACCATTTGATTCGGTAGGCATAGGATATTCCCTAGGGTTGGTTCTCTTCCAATGAGAGGATCTCTGCATGGTGGAAATAGAGTGCGCAAACACATCAAATACCCCAACATCTATATTCCCAGCTAAGTATTGGACTCTCCATTTTTATGGGGCTAGGTGCCGTTATGGAGCGGGGCGGGTATAATTCTTACTTCGCTCGAGGGAAAGTCATGCCATTTTCCTTTCAACTAAATTTCGAATGCACAAACAACGGTGCTTTGAGTACGAAGCCCTCCTACTTGGTCTCGCCTTAGCCAAGAGAATTGGTGTTGATAATATCAGAGTCTTAGGAGACTCACAATTAGTGGCAAACCAAGTCTCTGAGGTATATGAAACTAAAGCCGAACACTCGCAGCTTTACAAAAATGCCGTATTAGATTTAAGTAAGGCATTCAACTTCATATCTATTGAAGCAATCCCATGAGAGAAAAATATTCTCGCCGATTCGATAGCAACTTTAGCATCACATTTTACTCCAAGCAATGAGTTAGAAGATACTCATTTCACAGTGTCCATTCGTAATGAACCATTGATAAAAACAATGACAAATCCCTTTTCAAGCGAAGTGAATCTACCACCCCAGGACCATGTTGATAATGATATGGCCATTTTGGAATATTTAAACGCCTATGCGGCATTACATCTCTCCTATCATATGCTAGATTTGTCCTTAATTCCACATTCGTCTTCCTATTTCGAAATCCCATAATGAGTTTTCCCTCACAAATGGAACCCAACATATACGCGTGAGAAAATGGGGATGATTTGGATTTACCCCAGACACACTTTGAGTTTGAAGAGGGTAACGCCTCTTTGATCGAAGAAACAATTGATGTCAACATCGAACGGAAGATGAACCAAGAATTTTAAAACTAGGATCCTCGTTAACCCCGAAGAGGTAGAAATACATACTCGGATCCTCAAAAACATCGAAGGCGTTTGCATTTAATTATTAGGAGATGGCAGGCATCACACCTCACATCGTGGTACATAACCTCGTCACTAAATCTAATGCAAAGCCGGTTAAACAAAAATCAAGACCCATGAAACCCAAGGTAGCTCTCATGGTAAAGGAGGAGGTAACAAAACTCCTCCAAGTAGGATTTATCAAACCAGTTGACTATTCCCAATGGGTGTCTAACATCGTTCCGTTCTCAAGAAGAATGGAAAGATACGCATCTGCATAGATTTACGAGACAACAACAAGGCATGTCCTAAGGACGACTTCCCGTTGCCATATATCGATGTCATTGTTGATGGAGCAGTGGGTTTGAACTTTTGTCTCTCATGGATGGATTCTCGGGATACAATCAAATCAGAATATCCGAGCAAGATCAAGCTAAAACTACGTTTATAACTCCTTGGGAACCTATTGCTATGTTGTTATGCCATTCGGTCTCAAAAACACTTTAGGTGCTATATACCAACTTATGACATATATATTTCACGATATAATTCATAAAATCATGGAATCCTACGTAGATGACTTGTTGGCTAAAGCCAAAAGCACTTTGTGACCATCCGAAGTACTCTCGCATAATTCTTTCATGCCTAATACAATACGAGTCACACTAAAACTAGAGAAATGCGTCTTTGGTGTAACAGAGGAAGCTCCTAGGTTATATCATATCGTCACGAGGAATAGATGTTACCCAACCAAAATTCGGTTTGTCCTCGAAATGGTTCCACCTTTAGATGAATCTGGAATCAGGTCATTTCTCGAGAAAGTTGGGTGCAATCCAAGATTCATCCTAGACTTGAGCTTCGCCATTCATCCAATCAACAATTTACTCAAGAAAGACTACAACATTGATTAGACCGAAGATTGTAATGAAGCTTTTGACGCAGCTTAAGCATTTCTTGTTGTCACCACCTACGCTAATGCCACCTAAGCCGATCACCCGTTAATTTTATATTCACGAGCTACCAATGTCTCGTTAGCTTGTATGTTGGCCCAAGAGGACGATGACAAGAGAGAACGCGTGTGATTTATTTCATTAGCCAAACACTTGTTCGACTATGAAACATGCTACGCACAAGTAGAGCGAGAATGCCTCACCATCGTCTTTGACAACCAAATGCCTAAGACATTATATGTTAAATCAAAAACAAGGGTCATGGTAAAAACGGACCACTCACAAACTTTCCTCACACAAGGGTCCTTGTCTAAAAAGGCTAGACGTTTTATAACCTTAATGGGAGGATTCAAATTAACGTTGTAAATCAAAAGTCAATTAAAGGACAAATCATTCTGATTGGTTAGCTGATAACCCATTAGATGGAGGTGATCTAGTAGATTTGGATTTTCCGGATGAGTGCGTGTACCACATCGAAAACCAACCCTCTATCTCTCGGTGTCCCTGCAGTGCACGCTGATATCATTAACTATATCATGGGCCATACATATCCGGAAGGAGCTACACCACAACAAAGAAGACGCGGTTGTGCATTATCATAGCTAAATACGTCATTATAGAGCAAGTTCTCTATCGAAAGTCGTTCGATGGATTGCTCCTAAGATGTGTCGACACGGAAGAATCCAAGAAGATTCTCCATGAATCCCATAGCGGAATATGTGGAGGTCACTTCGGTGGCCACGCCACTGCTCGAAAAATACATCGAATGGGCTATTTCTGGCCCACTCTAGAACATGACGCAATAGAGTTTGTACGCAGGTGTCATAAGTGCCAAGAGTTCTCCCATGAGATCCACATGCCGGCACAAGTCCCGTGACCAATCTCTACTCCGTGGCCCTTTTCTACATGGGGCCTAGACTTAATAGGGAAATTCTCTCCCTCATCCATAGATGGCCATAATTTTATAATCACGGCCACTAAATATTTCACCAAATGGGTAGAGGCTATGCCTCTTACCACCGCATGCTGGATTCTCGTAATCGCTAAGTTCATTTTGAACAAAATCATTTGTAGGTACGGTATCCCACAAATCGTTATCTCGATAATGGAACTTCTTTTAAGAATGAAGAGGTTCGCGAGCTATGCAATAAATTTAAGATAAGCCATCATACTGACTTCCTTATATTACCCTCAAGCCAACAGACAGTGAAGTGACAAACAAAACATGAAAAGCCATTCTCCTTAAAACGGTGAAAGAAAACAAACGAGATTGGCATTTAAAATTATATCTCGGCCTTATGGGCCCACCGAACCTCAATAAGAACACCAGCGGAGCCACTCCTTTTTCACTAGTGTTCGGGGCGGCGGTTCTCCCACTCGAGGTTGAAATACCCGGTCTCCACATTTCATTACAAGGATCCTTGATGAAGACGCTTATAGAGAAGCACGTCTTTCCCATCTAGAAAGCCTAGATGAAACTAGGTTAGATCTTTGAACAACGAAATAGAGTCTATGCTGACCGGATGTGCCGAATTACAAAAAGAAGGTCTATGAACGCGACATATACGAAGGTGATCTAGTTCTAAGGCTTTGACAACCGGATCGATAAGAAGACCGGTGAAGGAAGGAAATTATGGCCTAAATGGTTGGGCCCATCTTGAGTCATGAAGGACTACGGAAATGGTGCATACCTCTTATGTACACTAGAAGGGTAGGAGTTTGGTGAAACAATCAATTCCCTGCACCTCAAGCATTTCTACGCGTAAGCGGCTAGCACTACTTATATATAACTATCTACATTGCATTTTCATACGATTAAGATCATGTTGTCCACTCGTTTCTTACACAAATTGTGATCAAGGAATCTATTCTCAAAGCAATTCATTACAAAATCATGATGTTGTTAGCATAAAATCTTTAATCGTACCTCTCCATTTTCATGATATCATCAAAATATCTCGAATCTTTTATCAAATAAAATCAAACATGACGAAGTCTTAATGGTAAACATACCAAGAACTGCAAGTTTATTCTCACTTTGATTTCTTCTTAGGACAGGTGTCTTGCCTATGGTCTCTTCTAGAAGCTTCATGGTGTCACATCTATCCCATATACATATCTCTTTGGGAATAAGCACATACTGACATTTTACTCAAATAAACAAATCAAATGTTGATCAAATAGAAAATTTTAATTTTACACATTTCCTTGCCCCACCAACCTTCGGTGATGAGCTTGTGTCTCTTACTAGTGACGTAGGGTTGGAAAAGGATGGAAATGCCCTTACTCACCTATACTTTGCCCATGGTGATAAACCCACGCTTCTTACTAGTAGCATGGGGCAAAGTGTAGGGGGTCCTCTTGACAAATAAATGCAAATGGTCATATGCAAACAGTTCAAACTTTCAAACTTTGAGTCAAAAACAAATGAAACAGATGATGCTCAAAATCTCAAAAGAGTTAAAATCCTAAAAACCCGATTTTGTCTACTATGTGGCCATCTATGGGTCTAAGTCCGGATAAACCACAAAGCAAGTTGCATCCAAAACTATGAATTCACTCGAGTGGAGTCGGCTTGTAGCTTCCAATTTGGTTCTGTAAAGCTTTTTCGTCTTTCATCACTATCATTTCACCACATTTCATAAACTTGCGCCCTTCTTGGCTCTTGGTGATGAGCCCTCACATCTTACTAGTTGCGTGAAGTTAGGAGTGGGGCAAGTTAATCTTCATCATCTTGGTGATATTCATCACTCTGCAAAACAAACATGAGGTGTCCAAATTGCTCACAGAAGCTAAGATTCAAAATAACAATGTATCTACATTATCATGTATCAGCATCATGAAATATACAAAAGAAAAACAAGCATTGATATCATTTGTTTACCATTGCATATATTCTACAAAGCATAAAAAACATACATCGTAGTATACACGAAGAAAATGGAAATAGAAAGGAAAACTTGAGTGCCAAGATTTTGATCCAAAGCGAATGCATATATATAAATAATCAATGTTTATATACAATGCCATCATGCACTAGGCATGGTCAAAGCGCTCAAAGAGCCCGTGATATACAAAAGAATATATAGTACAAAATACACAAGAGCCAAGTGACCTCTCAACCCCTACGCGATCCCTCCCAGAAGGTGCATGCCCTCGCGTAGGACTCCGGCTCACGCCGGCGCTACGAATGTACGGAGGGCTCAGGGTCTCGAGGAGTAGCCGCAGTCTCACCATGAGAATGGCTCCTCATAAGACACTTAGCCATCCTATAGCGCACTAACTCTGTATGGAGGGTCGACACCATCCTAGCCACATGCCGAGCGGGAGTGAAGACATCGGTATGCCTACCAGCTATTGAAGGCTCCCCCGATGTCTACCGATAGCTCAAGTGTGGATCCTATCCATGGGGATCATTAGGGAATCGGTACATACCCTACGGATCAAATCCTACCACTCACAACAGGTCTGCAAATAAAGAAGAAAGAAAATTAGAAACTAAGAAAGAGGCTAAAAGATACAAAAATAGCAACTAAGGAGAGCCTACAAATAAACATTGAAAGGAAGAAAGGGTAACTTACTCGGATCAGGGCCTCCAGGATGGGTTCTTTGGGGCCGGCACTTGCCGCAGATCCCGGCTGCCGGCCGAGGGGTGCTCTCTATGGCGGGAGCAACATGTTGCCACCGTAACGGACTCATCCTCTCCACCATGGCCACAGGGAGAGTGACTCCACCAAACTAGAGTCACCCTCTCTGTGCTTTGCTCAGCCCTCTCTACTGCGCATAATGTCACGAGTGTCATGCCACTCGGGATCACTGCATCATCGATCTGGTCCTCTAACCCTCCCTCTGTGAACTCCTCGGACTCGGAGTAAATATCTATAGGGTCATCGCTGCTATGGGAAGGACCCGCGGCAATCCGAAGTAAAGTTTCCTCAGGCACACCAGCTCTCCCTCTAGCACGAACTATCCTCCTGACTGCAATGGGAATGCCAGGAGTGACCACTGTCTAACCTCGGCCTCTAGGCCCCTCTTTGGCCTCACGAACTGATCTATAAACTGGTGCCACTGGGGGAAGCATACCCATATATTGTAGGCCGAACTGCTGAGGAACTCGGCCATAAGGATGCACCTCCACTTGTCCCACTCGATCAATGAGCTACCCTGTGGTGGAGCAGGAGATCAGGGTAAGAGTCTCCTCACCCCATATGCCGGCCATAAGCTAGTACGGTGTCACCTCCATGTCTGCGGTAGTAAGGAGAGGCTGGCGATGAGGTGCTCTAAGCACCGACATATCTATCCATCCGGCTTCCTCACAACCCTAGGATCTACCACCTCCACACCCCGCCATAAGGGATGAAATGCTCACACACCCAACTCATGACTAGATTCGGGTGGCTCGGTGGCCCCACTGTAAGTGGACCACCTGTATAGATCGTGGTAGGTGGTCCTAAGAATATCTATACCCTGGCATATATCCGGCCATGTCCCTCTATCTGTCTATGCATAATAGGGGCCCAACAAAGATAACAATGTGTCCCCTCCCTTGTCCCCGATCGGTCTCGAGGCAAGGATCCCCATGATAGCTTTGGTGAAGTAAGGGGATAGGAAAAGAAGGAATGGATCCCATATATACGCCTTGTGCAATCTATGCCCATGAGCTTCTTTGTCTCTAATGTAAGTCACCTCCCAGATGATCGAGACCCCAAAATGCGGTAGACATCCTCTAATGTAATGGTCCACTCACCACGAACCCTGCGATTGGAAGGTGTTCCGATCTACATCCCAAGATGAGAATAAGTCACAAAGGATGTCACTAGATGGTGCAACATGGGGTACATGCGATATACGTAGTATACCAGCCCTCTGGAGTGTGTCCTCCTCATCTGTGAGAGGGCATCTAGTACCCCCGAGAGCCAATCATACTCTCTCTCTCTGCTCCATCTAATATACTCCTCTCTCACTGCAAAACACCCAAAAAAACACAAAACAGAGATAAAGTTAGTATCCGAACAATACTTGAGAAAGTCATAAAAACACGTAGAAATGCTAAAAATATAAACACAATCTCAAAAACGCAGGCTCCTTTTGCATTACATTTCGTGTAAAACCGCATACTGAGCGGGGGCGGTTTTATAACTCGTCGCCTTAAAGGCGGTGGTTGTGTAACCGCCGCCATACTGAACAGGGCAGGCTGTCATGTAACCGCGGCCATGGTCGGGGTGGCGGTCGTGTCCAAAAAACCTACGTGCGTTTTTAATCTAAAAACACCTAGAAAGTCCCAAAACGACCATTTAACCTAAAAATGGAGCCTACCCAATAGGCGCCCCCACTGATGAACCTTTTAACACTAGCATTTTTGAAAATGACCCCCATTGCAACAAATTTAACATTTCAAATTAAAAGGGGGAAAAACACAAAATTGAAGAAAACCAACCTGTGATCTAGTGGGGCGGTGTTCCGCACGTGGAGGCATGATCATGATCTCACTGCGGACGTTTTGACTATACTCACGCAAGAAACCGTCACCATGGGTCCCAGAGCTCAAAAACAATCAAATCAACTCATGCAAATGAATAGGAAAATGGGCCCACTTTCATATATATAGCACTCTGTTTCATTTTAAAATGACTTTTCACAGGTTTGGAGCGCTGATGGAGGTAAGTTCCTATCCCCGCACGAATGGTACATTCTCATTCCCTATTATTTTAGCATTTATTTTCCAAATTATTGTATCTATCTACACTTGAGTTCTGCTTTCATTTTGTAGATAGCGGGAATTTTGGATGGTGTCATTTCAACACATGGACGTGTAAGGTATAACTTCTAACTTCCCATTTGGGATCGCCATAATCGACCCACCGTTTTACGCCTCTTCATGGCTGAAATGCTTCTCCGAGGGGGCAATATGTACGTACCCAAAATTGTAAGGTACTTTCTTTGCGCCGCAACAATGTGACAAGTGCCCCAATGATGATACAGGGCTCCTCGCAGTGTTTGGGATCCGAAAAGCTCTCAGTATGCATTAACATCCCGCATGCCACGCTTAGCTTCCGCATGCCTTACTTTTCCTTTCTTCCTCTTCTTTATCCCTTTTCTCTTTAGTATTGAAACCGCCACCCCGCCCGGTGGCGGTCTCGTGACCGCCCCATCGATCGGCGGCGATCTGTAACCGCCGCCCGCCTCGCTCGGCGGTGGTCCTTTACGCATTTTCCGAAGGCTATTTTTACACGACTCATGTAAATTCAATGATTTACCTTTCTTTCTTTTACTGCCATGAGCTTGCATTTATGGTTTTGATTCCTGGAATAATGTTTTGCCATTGTTTATAGTTTAAGAGTTCTATTCGGATTCTACCTTGGGTAAATGCAAATGCTATAAATAGATGGCTTGTGCTCAAGCAAATGGCCCCTCATTTTCACTTCTCATCTTCTCATTTTCGGTAGTTCAATTACTTTTATAGGATTCATAGTTTAGTTTCTTTCAATGCATGCTTAGTTCACATTGTTTCTTGTTGGTAAGCCACAAATCCATCTTGTGCAAGCAGTGTTGTTGTTTAGTTCATTGTTTTACTATTGGTAAGCCACAAATCCATCTTGTGCAAGCAGTGTTGTTGTTTAGTTCATTGTTTTCTGTTGGTAAGCCACAAATCCATCTTGTGCAAGCAGTGTTGTTGTTTTATCCAATCCATTGGAGTAGAATAGCTTAGGAAGCCATTAAAGTTGCAGGTTTTCTCCTCAAAAAGGATTGTTTTAGGTTGGATGCTTTATATTGCATGAATCGTAGTAAATCCCACTAGGAATTGCATAAGCCAAGCTCGTGCTCTTCGCTATCCCTCTCCTACTTGCATTGTATTCCGTGTGTATTCTAAAGCTACCTTTATCCCAATATCTACTTACATTGATGCTAGCATTACACGCTTCTCTGGATCCACGTGAACACAAAAGAACGAGGAGATCACACTTGAGGGGACAAGATCGCACACACCATCGTTCGCCAATGTTCTGCGGAATCCAGTTCTAGCTTTCAAAATTCTAGTTATAATCGTATCAAATAGAGTAGTTAATTACTTTATTTCAAGAAATTCTATTCTTGATAGTGCCGGGAAGTGTGGGGATTGATAGTTTCGAGAAACTATGATTCACTCCTCACTTCGAGGTAGGATCGAGAATCTTGCAAATAAATTAGGAAAGTTATTTCATTGTTTAGAATAGATCTATAAATTGCATAGACAAATAGCTACACTAATTCGGCTATTTTGTTTGTTTTAAATTATTATTTAGTTATCATTTCTAGATACTTTAAATAGCTACTTTCTTAATTTCATATAGTTTGTCGAGAAAATTAAAAAAATAGAGAAATCATATATACTATAGATATATTGCAAATAGTTAACTTTCATTTTATTACGGTTTGTTTATATTGTTGCTTTCGCATGACCATCACGGGACCTAGAGAGCCCGGGGAATACGTATTCGAGAAAATCGTACCCCAATCTCATCACGGAAATAACTGAAATACATCAAAATCTTAGGATTCAAGTCTTACGAACAACGGTAATATTGCAAAAAATCAATTCCCAGGTTGAGAGGATTGAATAGAGAAGACGACCAAGCATACACGTTTTGGTCAAATCAACCGAACTACTGATTACCCTAGGAAAACATTCATATGACTATAGGAGGATTAGAAAGAGAACAAACCTTTGGTTGTGATCCTTTGTCCCACAAGTGCGGAGATACCCTCACGAAATAGATACCGGTTTAAGGATCCAGTTCAGCACGAACACCGTGAGATATTCTCGAGAAAATCACACAATTATTGGTCTTGAATATAGAAGCTGAGAAAGCGTACGATTCTCGGATATTAGGGATTAGGAATTGATTTCGTACATGACCATAGTAGGACCGCATAGCGCCAAGAGTCTACGGTTTTGATCCACAAATCCTACAAACAGGCGTATGAATCCACAAGTCAATTAGACATAGATCTTTGGCCTATGCACACTAGTATTCCAGTCTACTCCACTTCCACCCGCCATCATCGAACAATTTTCCTAACTCGATATAGCAGCTAACAAAGCTAGAGAATTCTAGACTAGGCCGGAGAATCACTTGTAAGTCAATTATATTCACCATCCACCATATGACCTTATTTGGGGACTTACACGAAACTATCCTGAGTCATTTTCCATGTATTCCACAACCCATAGATCGAATCACGCCAGAGCTCGATATTGATTGGAGCCTTCGAGTAGTCATCCTTGCCGATCGATCTATCACACCAGTCTAAGTTAGAAGGGCCTTCTTTACCTTAGATTCGTAGATTCCATTAGTGCGTGTCAAAGACATTAGATTGCCTAACTATTTTTCTGCATCCCACGCATATTCCATCCCCACTTTGGCTGTCTCGGAATGACCTCGGGAGGCCGGGTACATGGAAGAGTTACTCGTAGATTCCCACGCTCGCTTGTCGCTTTTCGGTGTCTGAGACACACACACACACACACACACATGTGTGTGTGTGTGTGTGTGTGTGTGTGTGTGTGTGAGGATTACTTTTTTTTAGCTTATATACACATGGTTATGAGATGATGTACCTTATTTTTATTGTGTTCGATGCATGTGACATGAGTGGGTGAAACACCCTTTTAGAAATTACTCTATGTTGATTCTCATTGCATGTTTCCTTTGATTGATTCAACACTTATGGATGTGTTGTGACATGAGTGGGCATATTTTGATTCAAATTTAAGGTTATGTGTTTTGATTTAGCACTTATGGATGCATTATGATGCTATCTAATTTTATACATTGTATGTATCTATTTTTCATGTTTGATGTGTACATGTGTTGTGGATGTTAGATGATAGATCCTTAGATGATATCAAATGTATTTCTCACGTGTTATTGTGATGTATATGGATGGGATGATATGATGATATTGGTGTGGGGGATATATTTTTGATATGCGTAACCCCTCTTGCCCCCATAGATGATAAAATATGTGATGATTAGCTTAACATACATACATTATGTAAAACTTAGCATATTGTTTATATATGATGTATAGATGATGTTAGATGTGATGACAATGATGGTAATGTGATGTGAATGATAAAAAAGAGATCACATGCAATAAACACAACTAAATGCTAACAAATGACACCAGGAATTAATGCAATACACCATGATTCACCATGCTTTATTAACATGTAACAAACACAACCAAATGCTTAAGAAAGAACATAATGAATTAACACATTACATCATGATTTTCCAAGATTCACTAGCATGTAAAAACATACTGCAATATGCACAAGCAAGAATAAATATAATCTAAGCAAGAAAAGATGAATCCTAACAAAGTATGCCCAAGCAACAAACAACCCAAAAGTAAGAATACAAAACAACTATACAAGCAACAAGAAAAGCAAGAAGCAAAACAAAGCAAGTAACTATTTTTTTGTAAGATTTCCTTTTCATGCACCAATTTCTATTGTTTTGGTTTTTGCGATACAATTTTCGATTGTTTTTGTGTTTTCATGAAACAATTTTCTATTGTTTTTGGTTTTGCGAAACAATTTTCTATTGTTTAGTGTTTTGTGAAACAATTTTCTATTGTTTTTGTGTTTTCATGAAACAATTTTCTATTGTTTAGTGTTTTGTGAAACAATTTTCTATTGTTTTTGTGTTTTCATGAAACAATTTTCTATTGTTTGTGTTTTCTAATGGTTTTCCAGAGCTATGTGTAGGTAACCAAGAAAGCGTGGATGCCCTCAGTGTTAGATGGGGACTATACAGAGGCGGAAGCCAAATGCTTATGAATAAGAAGGTGAAGTCATTGAATTGCCCCTAGCATAAAATGGGAGATAGTGAGAGACCATACCCCTCACAGATGAATAAAAGAAGGAAAATCCGGATCAAGGCTTGACAAGATGGTGTGCACAGGGAATCCCAAAGGTAGAACTAGGTCTAGGCCAAAGAAAACTACCGTCTGACGCAGATGCTTGTGAACAACGAACCCTCTTGAGGCACCGAAACTGGTTTTCACCCAAGAACCTATCCAAAGTGCCAAAATTGCATGGTTTTCACTAGTAGATGACCCTTTTTCTATTTTCTTTTTCTTATTTTTGGATTTTTTAATTTTTTTTTATTATTTTGATTTTTTTGACTTCCTTGCACCATGTTTAAGTATAGAACCGCTTAAGATGTATGGAATTCATGGGCTCTTGGAGCTCATCACCATTGGGGTGAGCCATTTTTATTCCCTTGTGTCATACTTGGTGACTATAACATAGGGTCCCAACCAATGTGGTTTGAACTTCCATTTCTTTTCTCTCTCTGCTCTAGTGTTGAACTTGTTCTCCTTCATGACTAAATCACCCACCTCAAACTAACGAGGGATGATTATATTATTGTAGTTTTTGGAGACTTTGTGTTGATACACTTTCAGGTGATTAAGAGCACGAATGCACCTCTCATCTAGTAGCTCTAACTCAGCCCGATCTAGCCACTCGATAATCCTCATCCTTATCCGAGATAGTCCCGAAGAGAAATTCTCGGGGATGGAAGTTCGATCCCTAAAGGGATGATAGATTCTATCCGAACACTAGGGAATATGGTGTCGCACCCATAGGAATTTGAATGGATGTTCAATAAGCCCAAAGGGATGGATGCATTTGTAGGTGCCAGTTTCGACCTATTTTACTGACCATTTTTTCCATTATCCTTACCAAAGTCTTGTTTGTTTCCTCAGCTTGTCCATTACCCTAAGGGTAATATGGCATGGACCATTTTAACCTGATTTGGAACTGCTAGCAAATACCTTTCATATTTTTGTTCTTAAATGACTTCCCATTATCTGTAACAATGGCTGCGGGAATACCATATCGGAAAATAATGTGATTCATGATAAATTTAGAAATCATGCTCTATGACATAGGTTAAAGGGACAACATCCACCCATTTTATAAAATATTCTGTAGCTATGATGATATGTGTATGACCATTAGATGAGGTAGGAGTAAGTTTTCTTATTAAATCAAGTCCCCACTCACGAGAATGGCCATGGGGTAGTGATAGGTTTCAATGGTTGCAGAACGGAGTGTGAATGAAATTTCCATACTTTTGGCAAAGTACACATTTTCTAACATAATTACAATAATCAGTTTCCATGGTAGGTCAATAGTGACCTACTCTCAATAGTTTCTTAGCCAAGACCATTACATTTGTATGTGCTCTGCATACCCCTTCGTGCACTTCTTTGATTGCCTGGATTGACTCCGTCACATCCAAACAATGTAATAGATTCCCATTGTAGCCACGATGATAAAGTGTACCTCTTAAAAAGGTGTAACAGGCTATTTGATGAATCAGGATTTACTTTTAAGAATGGAAGATGTCAAGAGGGAATGTGTTGTCCTTAAGATAGGTAAAAATGGGTTCGTACCATGGGGAATTGGCACCAACAACCTCACAATCCAGGCAAGATTCGGGCATGTCATATGCGGGATGGTTTATATTTTCTATGAATAATGGAATATCATTATTCCCAGGTGGAATACAAAGCATAGAACCTACCATTGCCATGGCATTTGCCAATTTGTTCTGCACTCTTGGGATTTTCTCAAAGGTGATGCGCAAAAATACTCCTTTAGAGTTTACACTAACTTTTTGTAAGGTATGGGATTATCATCCTTAACCTTGTATTCATCATTAACATGTTTGATGATTAAGCGTGAATCACCTATAACCTTAACATGATGAACATTCCACTTGATGGCTAGCTTCATCCTGTAATAAATGCTTCATATTCTTGAATTTTGTTTGTGCAAGGAAGCCCGGTGAAAAGTTTGCGGTATAGGATCACTGAAGGAGTAATAAGGACCACTCCTACACCTAAACCATGAAACAAAAGGATCCATCAAAATGTATCTACCACACGGCATTGTTCAATGTAGAGAAAGGAGGCATCTAGCAGATCTAGATTCAAAGGTTCCATGTTTTGCAAAGGTGCTCCCATTAACTAGTCTATAAGTACTTGTCCTTTAAATAATTTTTGATGGAAAAATTCCATGTCAAACTCACTAATTAGAATGATCCAATTAGCCATTCTACCTGTGAGGGTGGGTTTGGACAATAAATACTTGAGTGGGTCAACCTTGGATATTAGCTTGGTCTTAGTATTCAGCACGTAATGGTGAAGTTTTTGAAAAGTTAAAAACAACAGCCAAGCAAGCCTTTTCAATCTGAGGATAATTGAGCTCATAGGCGATGAGGGTGTGACTCGGATAGTAAACCACTTTCTCCTTATGACCAAGGTCATATTGTGTGAGCAGTGATGCACTAATAGCAAATTGTGTAGCGGAAATATAGAGCAAGAGTGGTTCTCCCAGTGGGAGGCATGAGGATGGGTGGATTAGCCAAGTACTATTTAAGAAAGAAAAGTATTTCTATTTTTCGGTCCTTAGATGAAAGTGATGTCATTTTTAAGAAAGTGGGTGAATGAGTGACATTTATCGTAAGATGTGAGATGAAGTGATGAAAGGCTTGAATTTTCCCCCTAAGTAAGGCTGCGTCGTTGCTTGATATTCTCATGTGGAGGCATTTCAGTGATAGCAAACACTTTAGTAGGGTCTACCTCAATACCTCATCTTGACACAATGAATCCCAATATTTTCCTTGATAGCACACCAAGACACACTTCTTTGGATTCATCCTAACTTTGTATTCATGTAGGCGTTCAAAGATACGCCGCAAAATGATAGGATGATCCTATCTTGTTTTGGACTTTCCTAGGATATCATCTACGTAGTCCTCCATGATATCATGAATCATATCATGAATAATCACTGTCATGGCCCAATGATAGGTAGCTCCTACATTTTTAAGTCCAAAGGGCATTACCTGATAGCAGAAGGTGCCCCAAGGAGTTGTAAAATCTATTTTGTGTTGGTCTTCTTCGATGATCTTGATTTGATTATATCCCGAAAATCCATCCATGAGTGATAGCATTTCGTACCCTACTATTGAGTCAACAATCATGTCAATGTTGTGCAGTGAAAAATCATCATTAGGAAAGCTTTATTGATGTCCCTAAAATCAATGTAGATTAAGATACCAATAGGTTTTTTTGGACAAGAAAAATGTTCGATATCCATTCGAATAATTGATTAGCTGATGAATCCTACTGCAAGCAATCTTTCTAACTCTTCTTTAACTGGGGGCTACTCTTGGGTGCATCTTCCAAAGTTTCTATTTGATAGGCTTGGCGTTTGCGTGCACAACTAGGTTATGCACAACCAAAGTCAGATCTAAGCCGGGAAAGTCTTTGTAAGACCATGCGAACACATCAATAAAATCTCACAACAACATAGTGAATGTCATTTGTTCTTTAGCTGAGAATGATGCTCCCAATTTCACTATATTGGGATCTTCTTCGGTACCAATATTGACATCAACGGTTTCTTTGACTAGCAATTTTGATAAGTCCTTTATATGCCTAGGATCGGGAGGTAGGTTGAGATCTTCATCCAAGGATGTCTCCACGAGATTTTCATCCTTGGTGTGGTCACTTTGTTTGTCATTTGATTTTATTATTTGATTGTCAGCTAGTGCCTCAAATAGGTTTTCACTGTGTGACTTGGACTTAAATTTTTTTCTCGAGGCTTTTCTTTAGAACTTTTTCCCTCACTTTTCTTTAAATTTTGCTGGCCATGAAGTTCAGCCTCTGGCGGAAGTTTGTACATGTATCTAAGTCAATAAATAAACCTTTCTTGTGGTCTCCAATGGGAATTATATCCACTGATACCCATGAACTCTGCGATAGCCTCATCGTTCTCGATATATATAGTGGCATGTGATGTTTTTTTCCCATTAAAAAAGGGAAGGGTATACAAGGTCAAGGTTTGGTTACGTGGGGTTTATAGTTAGGACAACTTTGTTCATGAAAAGTTTCGTAGAGGCCGAGATCCTCATATTGGCTACAATGGGAATATGTATCACTGTCTAGATAGTCAGAGTTATCCTCATGCTAAGAGAAAGTAGCATCTTGATCATTGGGGTGCACTCCATAAGGGTGAATCCCAATGCCATATCTTTCTATTTTGAAATGTGAAGAGGGACCGGTTGTCTTTCTCCGTGTTCGTTCCTCCCACATCATAGGCCTTTGTAGCCCATGGAGTACATCATTATGCTAGATTTTTCATATTCCGGGGTTTGATAACAGGATGGCTGAGTATCCTTAGGGACCCAAGTTATAGGTGGATCAAGTAATTTCTCCTTAGCTAATAAGCCTCCAGGTAGGAATGACCCAATAGTGTGTTCCTCTCTAGGTCTCATGAAGTGGTAGTTGGGTTGACCTCTAGTCTTGGGTGACAATGAGAGGTCTAAAACAAAGAGCACTTGTTGTACATTATACTCCCCGTAGCCATATTCAAGGATTTTCATCTCCCATGAATCAAATGGAGATGTTGAAGTAGATGCCCCATGAGCGCAAGAACTAAGAGAATCCAAACCCACCTGGGATTCCATGGACTTTTACAGGAGAGGGACAACTATATTTGTGAAGGGACATGCATATGTACCCTTTCGTGTAAAGCTATTGAGAGCTCTACAATGAGAAAAGGGCTTGGAATCTCCTTGTATTATAACTATATGTCCCGCATGATTCAACTTAATGCATTGATGAAATGTTGATGGCATGACCTGCGTGGCATGAATCCATTATCAGCCTAGAAGCCTGTTATATGGAAGTTCTAAGTCTATGACATGAAACTTTGTTTGATGGTAAGTGGGGCCCACCTCCATGGGCATCATGATGGTTCCTGTTGACTCTCTTTCCGCGTTTTCGTATGTGGTGATGGTGATAATATGGGACTCAAGATCTTCCTCTGTATGTCCCAACTATTTGACCAACTTGAGCATGGAAATGTTCAATCTAGATCCGTTATCCACGAGCACCCGTTTGATTTTCCGTGGATGATAACTACCTCAATGTACAAGGAAGATTATGTGTTTGATTCTTAGTAAATATCTCCCTATGGTTGAAAGTGAGATGTTCACTTCGTGTAATGTTTTCCACCATGGCTTGAAGGTGTGTAGGATCGAATTTTAAAGGAACTCCCGACCCACGAAGAGTTTGGTACAAAATGTCCTTATACGCATTGGATATCTTAAGAAGATCTAAGATCAAAATCTTAGCAGATGTCTTTTTGAGTTGTTCTAAAAGATTATATTTACTAGTTTATGGGGTTGTGAGAGAAGGTTCTAGAATCACGAGGTGGGCACAACTTGTTACCGCGATGTATTCCTTTCCCTTGATCCGGATGGTATTGAAACGATCAACAAGAGAGTGAATACATCCAATAAGTGAATCATAATGATTTTTGTCTCTTTTGGTTTACAATTAATTCACGGTTTATAAGTTTGGAATGAATCTCCCGATCCGGCTTTAACTTTTCTATCTTATCATTCTTGGGGAATGGTTCTTTATAAATCCCCATTCTCTCGTTAGGTGTTTGTTTTTTCCAGGGTTATCCACCCCTATCTCCCCATTTTCACCGAGGTCCCGAATATAATGGCGAAGCCACGAGACATTTGTCTATCTTACGTCCTTTGATGAGATGCATTTCGCAATATTCATGCTCTTTGTACCATGAAGGTTTCAGAGCATTGTTGTCAAATGGTTGTGTTGTAGGATAGGTCATCATGTGGGCCACATCCAATTATTTGAGAATAAGCTGACAAAGGTTCATTGAGAGAGGTAAATGTTATTCACTTTGGTGGTGGTCGAATTGGGCCCTTGGTTAGTTTAAAATATTGACCACTTTGGACCATTTGAACACGTTTGGAGTCGATGATTCTGCTCCCACCACATTTTTGTTTTTGTTAAAGATCTTTAGATTTTCCGTGGTTTTGACATTTTGGCTATCTTTGGATTGGGTTTTGAGGGTGCCTTTAGCAATGAGAGCTTTTTCTATCTGAATCCCTTTCTAAATAACCTCCTCAAAAGTGTGGACACAAAGCATTTGGAGGTGGAAAGCTATATCTGGGTTGAGATTGGGAACGAAAATACTGACCAGCTATTTTCCAGGGAAAGCACAAGGGAAGCGACTAGCTATCCCTCTCCACCATTGGAGGAAGCTGGTGAAAGTCTCATTTGGGTGTTTCTTGGTGCCACATAAGTCTACCATGGTGACATCACTCTCTATGTTATATGAGAAGTGACACATGAATCTTTCTGCCAATTCTGGCTAGGTGAAAATTGATCCTCATGGTAAGCATGTAAACCACTCCAATGCCTGACCTCCGAGACTCTTGGGAAAAATTCTGATGAGGTAGTTGTCACTATAAGACACCTCTTGACATGCCATGTAAAAATATTTAACATGATCCCATGGATCTCCTTTCCCTTTATATTTTTCAAAATTTAGCATATCAAATTATTTTGGAACGGGTTGAAAGGTCATTGTCTTCTCAAAAGGATAGGGGCATAATTATTCATATTGATATTTTATAATGCTCCCTATATTTCTCTCTTTTAAGATCATGGGTATTTCTTTCATAGACTGCACTTCTTGTGTGAGAAATTATTCTTTAGTGGGAGAAGTAGGGATTTAAACATGGTGATACCCTATGTCTTCTTCTCCTTGGTTTTCTCGATGGAGTTCATTGATCTTAACCTTAGGCCTCAACTTTTGAAAAAAAAATTTACATCTTTCTATACATGGGAAGTAAGCAAAGCTAGTTGTTGGCTTAGATTACTGGATTTTTGTTGGATTGTGGCTTGGTTTGTAGCTTCTTCTTCTAAAGGTTCCTCCTCCTCATATTGTATAGGTTCTTCACCTATCTCATGTTAGATGTTGTTTCTTCCTGGCACTTTGATAAAGGGTATTCTATGCCCTACCACTTTATCATGTTCGTGTGTTAAAATATATTCCATATTGATAAGGGGACGTTCTTCCTCGGCATCGTCATTTACGGGTAGTATTGTTTCATTCTCGGTGGGTAATTTTTCCCCTAGTTCTATGACTGTGCCAACACTCTATCTTTGTTTCTAAGAAGAAACTCATCTAGTAAAGTGGGGTCAAAATCAAGTTCTGCGTGTGGTGATTCTAATTCATTTCCACTATGATCGACCATCTCTTGATTTCCTTTTCTACAGAAAACAACGGTCCTAGGTCATGTCCAATGAAGGGGTTTGACCCTTGTCTATTAGAGGTTTCCCAAGCTTGCACTTGTTGTTCCTCGTATGTTTGTTTCTTTAATCCTAGACATGTTTTAGGAGCCATGTTTTTGTGATATTTTCACTAGGGTAAGTTGTAAATGTGTTCAAAGCTTAGTGACCACCCCTAAGTGAAATGCAAGATGTATTTGTTAAGAGTATGAATAAATCAACAATGTGAGAATACCAATGTGATAGAGTGATAAATCACCAATGACACAAGTGTTTGGTATCGAAACCTATTTAAATGAAGTACCTCCTAGACTATGTTTCAAAAAGTAGTTTCGCATTGCAAGATGATTAACAAGATGTTTTCACTTATGCCAAGTTCAAGGAAATGAACAAAACGTAAGTAAATACAAGAAGTCAATGCGACCTCCCAATCAAGATATACGATGATCCGGATGAAACACGATTAAGACCTATATCTCAAAAAGTGCCAATTACAATTCATGAATGACATAACAATATCACCAAGATATGTTAACCCACTTTGTGAGAAAGTAAAGTATTGATATCAAGGTTTTATTGATATAACACGCATAAATGGTAACACCTAACACTTTTTAAAATCGAGGTAATAATGAAATCAAACTAAAAAGCTCAAAGTATAGCTAGGAATAGTTAAAAATGTGTGCAACGTAACCTTATAATATAGATATTTATGTCGAGTTTACAAGAAACAAGATGTAAATATTGAAATTGTAGTGACACCATACAAAAAAGATAACTTTTCTAAGGAATTCTGTGGTGATGAACCACACCTTACTACAAATGATGATCTTGACATGGGTATCAAGATCACAATGGCTACCAATGATGTGAATACACCTCTGCACACTTTATATGTTTAACTTACCTAGCCAAAAACATGGATGGGTGTAAACGGACATAAAAGTGACAAAAATAGTCAATTGGAAACAAAAAGGTAGTCACCCTTCTTCCGATAAAAAAATTGTCAAAACAATGTGAAGGAAGTAAATAAAAAAGGATGAAAAATGCTATCTTCACTTCAGAAAAGTTTCACCTTGCCTAAGGCAAGTAAAAACTAGGCGAAAGTAACTCATCACACATTTCACAATGAAAATATGGTTCACAACTCAACACTGTTTTAGAATGGTCAAAGTGGGCTCCTGGAAAAAGTATATCTTCCTAGGTGGTTCTCTCATCGTAGGTGCTACAAATATTATCCATGAGTGGGACGATTTACCCAAAAAGTCACACTGACTAGTTTGGGAGTATCTCGACTTTTCCCCCTTCAAGCACAGTGGGCATCAGATGCATCCATCGTGTACTTAAAAGGGTCACATAGGGACAACTTGTAGCTCTATCTCATAAAGGATTTACTAGTCAAATAGGTAGTGTGGAGCACTTCTTGTTTCGTCCACAAGGTTCCCTCTTGCATGGACTACTTTGGGGTTCCTGGAACCACCCCCATTATTGTAGCTTAAGGTGTTATGCCAAAGGGGTTATGTTCCGATTGAGCGAGAGAGGGACGTAACCTTTTCCGAAACCTGCAATATAGTGTTTTGAATATGTTGTTCTTTTTATATTTTTAATTAGATGTGGTTGTCTCGAACACTTTTTAACCTGTATAACAATTGTATTAGTAGTTTTCTGAATTTTGTTTCGATTCCTCTGTTCTTTGACAAGAATTTTGGTCCTATATGACGATGTTTAGTAGTTTTCCATCAAAAGAGAAGGCATCATTTCTAATTCTCTAGATCATCCAAGGACACAAGAGTAGAGCATATGTGATTTTCTTCCAAAATCTAAAAATATATCAAATGGAAAAACAATTTCATTCAACTATGCCAAATTAACCAATTCCAACTCAAATACTCTTAGCAATTGAAGCATCAAAGGACTTAAGAATAATGTATGATTCCCAATATCTCCCCAAGGGATGCGAGGGAAGAGCATACGCGATCCTTATTCCTATAAGTAAACAATGCAAAATATTACCTAATCAAATACAAACATGTAAAAACAGCCTGCAAAGACAAATATATGATTAGATAAACTGCGAGAATGTTAACACAAAGAACACTTTAATTTAAACAATGCAAAAGGACACATGTGCTCCTTTTTTTTAGTGCGTGTGCGTGGGTTAGGGCTTATGTGCCACTAAATGTTGTTTTCAACTCATAGTGTACTGCGCCACACGAGATATGTGTGCACCAAGAAAGCAGTGCTTTCACCACTAAAATAGTGTCGGCGCCACTCGTTGTAATTTTAAGATTTTTCAAGCTCTGCACCACTAGAGAGGTGTGTGCACCACAAAAACATTGTATGCACTACTCTAAGAAAAACAAATAGAAAAATAGATAGAACAACCGTATTACTGCGAAGAAATGTGTCTCGTGCCACTAAAACCACATGTGTGCCTTGGTTAGGGTGTGTGCACCGATCTGACATGTTTTAGAATGTAGTGAAGGTATTGTAAGAAATGACATCTCGTACTGGGTTAGAGTGCACTGTGTGTATTGGTTAGGGTGTGTGCACTAGGGTTAGCACACATGTGCCGGGTAGAAAACTAGAGTAAAAAGTTTTTAGGTGCGCCTATACCACTAGAGAGATGTGTATGCCATGAAAACTGCACCTACACCATGAAAATCACACTGCGCCCTAAAAATGTGCACTAGACCTATAACCAAAATATGACAAAAACACACGGAAAACTCACAATATCTAAAGTTTTGGAAAGTTAGCTTAAGAATGGCAATAACCATTAAAATTATGGCTATGAACATGAAGTTACACATATGAAATGATCAATTTTTTTGAGAAAATGGACATTAATTACTACATGTGCATATCAAAAGTTAGCCAAAACAATAAAACTTAAACTAAAATGCCATGGGACTAAGGGTACCACCAGGTGTGGCAAATGTGTGCAAGTATTTCATCAATTTAAAGTAAAAAACTACCACCTACAAATAGCTTCCTAACCTAGCTAAAAAAATGAGAAATGTGCACCATCATGATGAAGAAGCGAGCAAGTCCTACCATTAACATTAATAAATTTGAAATGATCAAAACATAATGTAAATTAATGAACTCTATTCTCCATTAATTGCCTAATTTAACATTAAAATGAACCTAAGTAGTTCTAATGGCAATCAAACTATATTTGTTTGCTTTGATCCTTCAATGGATGCTTGGGTGTGAGGCTTAGCTCTTCAAGAATGGAAGATGGAGATCTCAAGAATGACAAAAGGCTATTAGTATGAAACTATGTGCTTTATTGTGTCTCTTGAGAGATTTAGGTGTAAGTATAGAAGTAGAGGGAGGGTTGTTTATATAGCCCAAAGGATAAGGGATTCAACATATCCTCATTAATGTGGGACTAATGGAGATGTAGAGTTAGTTATGGATAAGGGGGTTTTGATGGGGTTGAGTTAACTTTAGGAGGGTTTAGTTTGTCCTCAATTGGCTCTCATGTGGATAAAGGGGGTGTATTAATTAATCAAGATGATTAATTAATACATGTGCAAACTTTTATAAGCTTTTAGAGAGATTTTAGTGTGATTTGGACCGTTAGGAGGATTAAACCAATTAAATAGTGAGTTATTGATTTAATGAGAGGGAGGGTAATTAATCAATAATTATTAATTAAACTAGATAGAAGGTATTTGATTAATGAAGGGTCATTAATTAGGGTATGTGTTGGATAGGGTCTTAATTAATTAGCGTAATGTAATCAATTAATGAAAATGGAAGAGAAGATGAGCGTTATTGACGATATGTCGTCAATTTGCGAGAAAGGAGATATTTAACACAATTTAAGTATTTAAATTGCTCAGAGCATAATTATAGGTGTCTCATGACTCTCTATATTATTTGATTCTCGGTTCTTGATTCATTTATTACACCATCCTTAGTAGAGCGTTACGGTGGTGATAGTTAGGTAGGGTCATAGTTGGGACATTGAGATGGCTTACGGAGCCAAAATTTCTGTAGAATCCTTAGTTAAGAGTGTGTAGTGGATTTAGGACGCTTCACCACTATTTCATATATTCAAATCCTTCCATTAGGATATTATGTTTTCATATTGCGCATGGACTAGTTATCTGCTCACAAATCTAGAGTGGATCAATTACCATAAAACTATTACTTACATATATGATCTTGGAGTGGAGTAAATGATATCAGAGTTAGGATACCCATTTTCATTCACACCATTTTCACTATGCAGCTTAAGTGGTTTGCGCGATGAGGTTTCCAGATTGTAGCTTTAACGATTAGTGATAAATCAAAGGATGAGTCTAGAAGACCATCCCATCTTGAGAGAGTTCATTGATGTGTTTTCATGGGAGCTACCGGGGTTACCTCCCCATGTGAGATAGATTTCCACATAGATTTGGTTCCAGTGCGAGAGCCTATCTCACGGGAACCTTATTGGATGACTACTCCCGAGCTATGTGAGATCAAGTTGAAGCTTAAGGGCCTTACGGAGAAGGGCCGAATCCATCCTAGTGTATCCCCTTAGGGTGCATTGGTGATATTCGTGGAAGAAGAAGGATGGATCTCTATGATTTGATATTGATTACCATCAATTGAACAAAGTAACGATCAAGAATCGTACCCCCTTCCACACATTGATGATTTATTTGATCGAGATGAAGGGGATATAGTTTTATCTAAGATTGGATATTCATAAGACCATGTTGCGTATGATATATGGCCACTACAAGTTCACGGTGGTACCTTTCAGTTTGATGAATGCCCCCTTAGTATTTATGAGTTTGATGAATGGGGTATTCAAAACCTTTCTAGATCACTTCATGCTCATATTCCTTGATGAAATTTTGATTTACTCACATACATGTGAGGAGCACGAGGAGCACCTTTTTGCTAAGTTCTTCATTCTTTCGTGAGAAGCATCTTTTACAAGAACTTGAGAAGTGCATGTTCTTTCAAACAGAGGTGCATTATTTGGGCCACATCATTTCTAGAGAAGGTATCACATTTGATCCTTCTAAGATTCGAGCCATCATGGATTGGCTAGTACCCACTAGTGTGACCGAGGTGCGCAGTTTCATGGGTTTAGCATGATATTACAAGTTATTTTTTTAGGAATTTTCTCAGATTACGCACCCCATCACTTCCCTTCAGTGGAAAGGGAGGAATTTTTATGGTCGATAGATGTGAGCAGGCTTTGCATACACTGAAGGAGTGCCTCAAAAAAGCACCTATTCTTGTAGTAGCAGATCCTCAGGGTGAGTTATAGGTTTACACAGATGATTCTTTTGCATGACTTGGAGGTGTGTTGATACAGGAGGGCATAGTATTTCCTTTTGAGTATTGCAAACTCAAGGATTATGAGCTCAATTATCTTACTCATGATATTGAGCTTATAGTAGTTGTGCATGCCTTAATGCGGTGGATACATTTTCTTCTTGGCCAAAGATTTACACTTAAGACTGATCACTTGAGTCTTCACCACCTCTTCACGTAGCCCAATCTCAACACTTGTGAGCGGCGTTGGATGGAGTTACTTTGTGAGTATGACATAGAGATAGAGCATGTGAAGGGGAAGGAGAATGTAGTTACATATGTCTTGAGTAGACGGAGACATGTGGCTATGGCCACTTCATTGGGCACGGCAGATTGCAAAGTAGGATTTTACAACAGATTCATCAAGATAGCTTCTACCTTACTGTACCCAGAGTAGAGATTGAGTCACAAAGACCCTCGAGGGGAGATTTGATGGATTTTCATTAGAGGAAGATGGCCTTCTGCATACACGGAGAGGTCAAATATATGTCCCTAGATACGTATGTTTGAGACATGATGTTTTGGTAGAGGCTCATCATGCATCTTATTCAGCACATCCTGAGGTGAAGAATATGCACACCACCTTGAGATAGTTATATATCCTGGAGAGGAATTCGTGAGAGATGTGGCCTCGTTTGTGTCATGTTGTTTAGAGTTCTAGAGGGTGAATGCTAAGCATCAACATCGAGCTGGCCTTCTCTTTCCTCATGCCATACTTGGAGTGGAAGTGGAACATTTTTTCCATAGACTTCATCATTGGAGTTACCGACATCGAGATACCACCATGACGCCATCATGGTCATGGTCGATAAATTGAAAAGAGTAGCTCATTTTTGTCCAATGAAGACCACCTATATAGCTAGTATAGTGGCATAGGTATATCTTGATGAGTTTGTTAGATTACATGGGATTCTACATGAAGATCATTTGCGATCGTGATCGTTTGTACACTTCCCATTTCCGGACCACCATGCAAGTATGGTCTCAAGATGAGGATCAATTTCAGCATAGCATATCACCCCGAGATAGATAGACAGATTGAGTGGGTGAATCGAGATCTTGGAGGACATGCTTTTGGGATGTACGTTATGGATCACTAGTTGAGATGGGAGGAGTATCTGTATTTGGTGGATTTTTCACCCAATAATAGTTTCCAGAGTTCAACAGCATGGATCCTTTTCAGGTATTATATGGTAGAGAGTGCCACGACACCTCTTAGTTGGGATAGGATTGAGGACAGGGTTTCCCTTGGGCCAACATTATTACAAGATATGGAGTAGCAAGTTGCCTTGGTCAAACATAGATTACAGGAGGCACAGGATAGGCGGTAGGAAGAAGTATGCGGAGCAGGATAGGAAATATTGTATTTTTAAGGTGGGCGCGAATGTTTTTCTTCATGTCGATTGCATAAGATCCCTATCTATTATGGAAAATGTTCTAAGCTTGCTCCTAGGTTTGTAGGTCCCTTTGAGATCTTGGAGCACCTCGGTCCATTGGCCTATCATCTAGTATTGCCACCTAGCTTATCTCATGTGCATGATGTATTTCATGTTTCTATGCTTAGGAGATATATTTCGACCCTTCTCACGTACTAGATCGGACCACATTACATGTACGGGATGAGGGGAAGGTGATGGTGGAGCCCATATGTAGTATAGAACATAGGACCTTAGGCCTTTGATGTAGAGAGATTGTTCAGGTTTGGGTCCAAAGTGGGACATATACAATGAGGACTGCGGCAGCTATGTGGAAGGATGCTACTTTGCTGGCAAGTGTAGTTTCCAAACCTATTCCATTGAATTTCAAGAGGAAGTCTAGTCTAAGGGGAGGGGAATGTAGTGTCCACTTCCATTTGACACCTTTTTGATTACTATTTTTCGATAATCTTATCGTCTTCACTTATGGATATATTATAGTTTTTTTATATAGCATGTTAATAGATATCGAGAATCGAACTTAAGTTAATGATTTGATTCTTATATGATGCATGTGGACTACTAGAGACATTTGATGATGATATTGATATAATTTTTACATGGTTATTTATTTTAATTTTGACATGTGATATAGTTAGTCATATTGAGTAGATCTTGATAATCGGACTAATGTGGTGATCGTTTGACATAAATGAAATGGGAAATACAAAAGTACAAGAAATTGTAAGTGATTTCATATTTTCATAGATGTTATTATTTCATATATAGTTGATTTTAAATTTATATCGCATATTTGGCATGAATGTTTTAATGCACTGACCACGAGGCCGAAGGAGGTATTTTCTATTTTTTGGTATATTATATTCACAACAATATCGAGGGATTGAGACCAACCACATCACAATTTGAGAATAATTCAACTAGGGTCACCAAGGCAACGTGTAATTGTGTGTGTGTTAGAATTATTTGATTAGGAGAAAATTGTGACCTAGGGGTCATGTGTTGTTTTGTTCTAAGTTTCCCTCTTTGATAATGTTAGTATGTGTCTTCCTTTAGTAATGAAATTTTCTTGTTATATTATTTAGATTTATGGATATATGTTTACCCTTTATTATTCATGGGTTGCAGTGTCTTAATTAAGCTAATGCAAATTTATCTTAAACTAATTAAATATGTGACCAAAAGGAGTTCATTTATTAGGCTTGATTTACTTTGGATTTTTGTGTTGAGTGAAGTGTGTTTGATTTTGAGAGTAGAACACTCTACCTTTCATGGGAAACTCGAATTTGGAAGCTTGTGGGACAAGTCAAACTTGTCCTACACCTCTTAAATGGCCATTTCAACCCTACCTTTGGGTTGGGGGTCAAGTTTAGGCTATTTTATGTGTTTTTGGGGGAAATAAAGGTAAAATGTTTATTGCACTTACTTTCAAATATTTAATTTTGTCCTTGGGGAGTGGGCTTAGATGGAGTGTGTAAGTTTCTTGTCATTCCTCCAACCACTTACTAATTGTGCGTTGGAATACGAGGTTGACCAAGTGATGTGGAGTGGAGAGGAAATGAGGTGGTATCCTACTTAGAGCCACATAATCACTCCCTCTCCTTTCTCTATTTATTGAATTCTTTTGCTTGTTTTGGGGTTGGATGTTCTTTTTAGTCTCTTGAATTTTTGGAGAGTGAGAGGATTTTGAGAGACTTGGGGATTTTTGGAGTTTTGTTGATACTTGCTTGGTCTTTAGAGAATCTTAGAACTTCATACTTGGAACAAGTTCTAACATGGAGAGGTATGAGCTTCACCTTAGTTTATATTATGTTATTTGTTTTATTGTATGTGTGTATATGTTGTGGTGTCTTTAAAATGCTTTTGGGTGTGGGTAAAATGCCTAAGTTGGGAGTTGGAGTAGACTATGGGGAGTTTTTATTTTAGGGAACCATAAGAGATCACTTTCTTGAGAGCAAGTTTGGGTTGGGTGCCCCACCTTTTTTTGAGGGATGCTCAGCATTTCTTTTTTTTGTTCTTGCTATGAAGGATACATAAGAGATGTAGGGGAGGCATAAGAGTTATGGAGGTATAAGGGGTACTTGAGGGAGGCATAAGAGTTGTAAGGGGAAATTTTGAATTACATTGTAGGATTTTGGGTGGGAACCCATTCCCATTGGGAGGCATAAGTGGATTCCCCATAGGTCTTACTCTTTTGGATTTCTTGATAAGCCATGTGATCTTGTTGCTTTGTTGTTTTCTTCATGTTAAGAAGTTGTTTTTGTATGTAAATGGAATGAATGTGAAATTATTTGTTAAGTATTGTGGAAGCTATTATTTGTCATGAATTTTGATCTTCTCCCATCAGTTATGTGGTTTGGGGCTCAGCCAATGGAGAGGATGGCTGTCTTCTTCCATTGGGTATCTTGGTTGGGTGGAGAGTGTTTCCTCTCCCCCTATTTTGTTGTGAATCAAGAAAATTCTTGGAAAATCTACTTGGTTGGAGTTTGAAGCATTGGAGTCTTGTTGATGAACTTGTGAAAGATACATTTTTACCCACTTAGAGTGAAAGAAATTTTAATAATGTATTCATTCTTGTAATTATATTTTGTATAACTTCCCACATCAAGTGGAGAACATTGTATTGTTATTGTGAATAGACATATTTCATTTCATTCTCACTATGGAAGTGTATTATATATATATATATATATATATATATATATATATATATATATATATATATATAAAGTAAAGTAGTATTCAAATAGCTTTCATTTTTATTTTATTGCATTTGAAAGAAAACAATAAGAAAAGAAAGAAGAAAGAATTTCATAGGAGAGATAGTTTTGCAAATAGAAATGAAAGTATTTTTTCCTTGTTAAAATATTGAATGTATTGTGAGAAAAGTAGTGCTTGTGCTAAAAGATTTGAGTTATATCAATGGAAAATAAAGTTATTATCATTGTAGAGTTGTTTTCATTGTAAACATGTATTAAGAGAAAAAGAAAGAAATTGTTAGAAGTTGAGCTTGTTAGTATAATAAACTTGAATGGAAAATAAAGTTATTTTAGCTATTTTGAATGTATGTACATTGTATTGAAATAAAGAGGAAACTAAGTTAGATTTTATTGCTTTTAGTAATGGTAATTGTATAGTATGGAAATGAAAAAGTATTAAAATAGATTTACATTCCTTTGCTCTTGTAATGGAAAGAAAGAATCTAGTTAAACAAATGGAAATTACTCTTGTAAGTAGATGAATTTTAATAGAGTTGAAAACACTTTAAAAAAGACTAGATTTAACTAAGAAATGAATAATAGAGCACTAAATCTCAAATCTGGAACTTGAAATGAACAAAGACAACTCAAAATGCATTTTTACATCCTTTAGCAACTTTAAGTTTTTTTGAAAATCTTGGCATTATGGTTCTATTTTTTCTTAAACAAGATGTTGTCTTGTGCGAGTAGCGGTCCCATAACTACCACTCAGGCAAAGTGGCGGCGACGATCTCAAGATTGTCACCCACTAAGATGGCGGTTCCCGTGTTTGTCTCCCGTGCCAAGGTGGTGGTTTCACAACCACCGCTCTAGAGGGCGGAGGTCCCCTATTTATCACCCTGGTAGAGCAGTGGTCCCAGAACCATTGGTCAGCTCGAGGTGGCGGTCCTGTCACTTATGACATAATTCTACGGACCCACGCCTGTGCGTGAAATTTTTCCAGATTACCCTAGTTCTTAAGTTGTAAAATTTAAACTACATGTACCAGCAAGTAAACAATGAGAAATGCTATGGAATGGAACAAACAAAACACCCAAATGGTGAATCTAGAAGCATTCTTTTATTCATAACAAAAAGGGGTAGGGTTTGCCCCAAATTTAAACCCAATACACTATAATCTTGGAACAAAAAACCAGATTGGAGGAGGAAATCCCTCCCAATCTCAAAATGAAATAGATTACATAAATAAAACTAGAACTAAACTAAACCTAGACTAAATATTCATGTAGAATCCTCCATGGCTTCTCGCTTTTTTCTCTCATGGCTCCGTCCTCTCCAACCTCGCAAATTTTTACAATATAAAATGAACCAAATGAGAAGAATAAAATGAGAAAATGTTTTAATAGACTTTCATAAGGATTTTAAGGATTTGTTGAGAACCCTAGGATCTAGTGGCTAAGATGGATTTGATCCAAGGGTGGAGAATTGACCCTACCTTTATTAAGAAGAAATGTATTTTAATTTTTTAATTTAAAATCCTTAAGGGTATGTGTAGATGATTGAGTGGGGCCTTTGATTGCTTAGGGTTGTAATGTTTCCTTCCTCTTTTAAACCCTTAGTGTGTGTAGGAAATTTATTAAAGGATATTTAAGCTATTAATGTAATGAATTTAATAATTTAGAATAAGGGTAACCTTGTTAGGAATGAACTTAATTGAAGAAAAAAATTTAATTAAGTAAACTAATACTTGTTACCGTCCCCACGAGAACTATCAATTAATGTACGTTAGAGATAATTGTGTAACATGTAACCTTCACCTAGACTGGGTCATTAATTGTTAAACTCGAGTTAATTAGTGTAAGGTAATGAACTCTAGAAGTTAAAGCACCCTTCAGCATCCTTGTACCCTAACATTCCTTCATAACTTAAAAGAAAAAAAAAGTCACATTTTAGGGTTAAGTGTTGGGTTGAAGCACATTCTTGAACGTCATTTTTGTGGCATTACACTCCTATCTCTTTCTCTCTCATTGGTTAAGAAATGAAATGAAATTAAATAAAATCAATACATGTCTCTAACCCCCTTTTGAATGCAAATTATTAATATTATGTACATGGAATACTTAAAACATTAATTATGCTAGATCTTGGTGGATGTCATGCCAAATTTATCACCGATTTCACGCTCACTTGGTTTTCAGTAGAATGCAAGAAAGATAGTGAAAGGGTGTGGTGTTATTTTTGTTTATTATCGAAATTTATATAGGTCAACGTAAAATGTATATAAGTACAATGTAGTCCCATGCTATAGAAACATTGTATTTGAAGTCTATTGATATGTATGAGATGCTAGTTTTAGGATACCCTGGGAAATGCACATTTTATCATAGGTGCAATTTTGATTCATAGTTACATGTGGTAAAAAGGATTTATATATATATATATATATATATATATATATATATATATATATGGTAAATGAATTTGAAGTTAATATCTAGTAGTACATTTTAGTGTTCAATAAACGATTAATTAATTACTTTGTTGTATTCTTACCTTACAAATGCAATAAAGAGATTTAATCAAAAACTCAACCCTAGTATAAGATTCATGCTAACATGTCTTCATGTGTGATCCTTCTTACCATAGAATAAATTGAAAACCGTAGAATGAAATTAAATTTTTCTCTTGACAGAACCTCCTAGTTTAGGTAAATAAAACCCCTAGTTTTATTTTATTGTCATAGTCATTATGTTTAGTGACATTTTTGTGAACCCATCTTTTAGGAATGACATGGTCCAACTTTATCCGAGAGGATGTGGTTTCCTTCTAGGTTTGTTAACCGTGAGGAGAATGTCTTCTCTTCAGGTTTGACATCGTGTTGAGTGGTGAAGACCATCTTGGAAGTCACCTTAAGAGTCCTTGTTAAGCAACAACTATGCGGTGTAACCTTACCATTTATGGAGTAAGTAGAGCTATTAATCCCTTAGTATCCTAGTGGAATAATAAGTCTTACAAAGTTAGATCTAGAATTTTTACTTGTCATTAAATGAATTCCTTGTGGGACCCCCATGATGACACAAATAAGAGAGTGAAATAGTTGTTCTATGACTTAAAATCTTGTTAATAAACTCTTTAGTTCCTCTCATCTAGATGTGTTACCTTGGTTACTAACAACATAGCACTTTCTAACAAGCCTTTTAGGAAATTTTTTTAGCATAAATATCTCCTCTCACCTTAAACTCATATATAATTGAGGCGTAGATCCTTAGGTGCAATTAGAATTAAAATAAACCTAAATTTATTAGGAGGTTAATTTGGGGTTCGTGTGTATTTTTATTGCTTCCAATCATATACATTTTCAAGATGTTAGACATAGTACTTTTCATAACTCCTTATGTTAAAAAGTGTCAAAAAAACCTAAGAAAAAATGTAAATAAAATGAGAAACAAGAGTATATGTGATAATGGCTTAGGAAAAAAAAAATTTCAGTTGAAGTCATAATGGTTGATTAAAGTATTGACCTTTTGTTAAGAATGGTTATAATTTGGTCTTGGTGGGACTAAGAATTTGAACCAATATAGAGTCCACAAAAAAAAATTTATGTCATGTAAATGCTTAATTGAATCAAACTAAGTTTGGAACTAAAAACCATAGTATGCAAAAAATGCGCTTCTAATGGAAGGAAGTTTAAAGGAAAGGGAAACTTGAACCTTCATCTCCTTTTAATCATATTATTTCTCCCTCAACAACTTATGGTTGGTCCCCTCATAATGAGGGTAAAATTAAAAGTCAATTAAACATATTTTGAGAAACAAACCATTATCATAAGGGCGAGAGAATTAGGAACTTTATATGTGATTTGAAATAGCAATACGTAACT
>CM031241.1:287773718-287948707 GCA_018340775.1 Taxus wallichiana var. yunnanensis | reverse complement strand
CTAACCTGCAGGCTTGTCTGAAGATCCCATTTAACTGTCATGATGTTCGATGTTGGATGGATCAAGCGTCTCAATTCGTCCAAAGGCCCATTTGTATATTGTTTTATTCCTTATTTTTATGGCATACGACTTTCAGCTTTGAAAACTAATTATGAATATCCATTGAAAATAATGTCCACTGAACCATATTTCCAAAGAAATTCTTAAACCTAACAATGGTTTCTCATATAATGATGTTGTTGGTGGACTCGAAGTTTAGTTTGTGGAAAAAAAATCCATCGACCTAGAAAGTAGAACAACACCGGCACTCATTCCAAAACTTGGAAGCAAAGCTCCATAAAGAAATAGAGTCCAAGGATAGCCTTCCTATTCGAAGACACACTGCATTCCTCAATCTATACCTCCTTTCCATTATCAAATCCCATAGAAGTTATCGGCCTTCGACATTTGTATATAATACTTCAGCGAGATGCATTGCTGGGGATCTTGATAATATACTGACATCTTTTTCCCCATGCCTTAGCTTTGTGAGGATGTCTTCAATCATAATAGTGGCATAAGACATATCCATTTCGACACTCCTGACCAACACTCCTAGACCCATTTTACTTCTGATAGCATGCCCCAGCCAGGTGCTAGGCGATCAAGCGATGATGACATCGAGTTTTAAATTTTTACTGTGTAAGTCGCGAGAGTTGCACCACAAAGAGCCCTTCACACATCCACTACTAGCGGTTCTCTAGAGATACTATGACAGTGCACTTCCCATATGATATTTCTCACTTTCATATTCATCTAGATTCCATAACTTCATAGAGGCATGAAATTACATAGTGCTGATTCAGAGCATGTAGTTGTGTAGTAGATACATCGCTTAATAGATCAAAGTGGTGAAGGAATGGATCCACATTCAAAACAAAGATTCCACCAAGGATGTCCCCGAATATACCTCAAGTGGTTCACGGAAATTCCTCCAATGCATGTTAGGTAACTCTGAATTCTTGATGATTGGAGGAGTCTCATGAATGTTTACATTTCTTCACAAGAGCGAGTCCTTCTCTTCTTTCCCGTCCCAAGCATTAGAATGAGTCTATTTTTACGCTGGGAAGTCCTAAACAGCCTCAACAGCAGGCGAATAACAGCTGACTTAAAATTTGAGAAATGTCATATGGGACTTTCTTTTCAAGGAAGTAATGGAAGGAAAGATAACACACTCATTAGGTGGTAGAGGAATTTCCATGACTTAGGCGTGAGGAGGAGAATTATGATTTTTTGTTTAGATGTACTTGGGAATTTTGGCGGATGCATCTTTCTTATGCAACCTCTTTAGGACTTTTTGAAAGTAAGGGGCTTTTAGCTGGAGGCTTGAATCCCTATCCCTTTGATATCATACTTACTTGTATTTATATTCCTTCTCTTGAGAAACACAGGACATTCGTTTAGTAAATCCTATATCTTTCTCAGGTGGAATTCCTTCATCATACTTCTTTATCATTAAATTCCTTAAATATTCAAAGTCATTGTTAGGTAATTAAAATCCTTATCGGATATCTAGCTTCTAAAGGCATGAGAGGGAGGAAGGAATAGGTACCACATGAATACTGCTCCCAAAAGTAGCAACAATTCTAGCAATTATCACCTCATTTTAAGGTTGCCCCTTATTTGTGAGGCTAAGTGGGCCAACCCGTCCATCTGGGACATCCCATCATCATTATCATCATCAAATTCTTCTTGTTTTCTGATCTTCTTCAATGATCGCGAGGGCATGAAAGCGTTGTCATCACGCGATCGATGACATTTATCTCCTCTCTGACGAAGAACTAAGCTTGGCAGAAGGATGTTACACCATTTTGTTTTCTACTACCTTAGGGTTTCCCCATTTACCCAAATCCAATGGGTCCCTTTCCTCTATCCTTAGGATGTTTGGTGATTTATAAACATGTCTTGGATTTTTGCTTGTGTTAGACGTTGTAGAAATATTCCCAAATTCCCTTTCTCATCACTGAGATAGTTTGTAGAAATTTCTTTGACGGGCCCATGCTGCTAGAGCCTTCCTGACTTCCTCGAAATCAGCGGCCTTACTTATTTGAGGTTTTTTGAGTTAACCATCTTTTACACCCTCCCTTTTTGGAGGATTTTCCCATTACCTTGATATTCTTCTACTCTGTTGCCGGAGACCATGGTGAAGGCCTCCCTCAGGTTTGTGGGGTTTTTATTCCTTGATTAATAATGTTATCCTTTTTATCGAATGCATTTGAATATTTGATCAAACATGATTCCATCACATGGCCTCAAGTAAACGAGTATTAATATTCTCAGGAGGTCTTATTGAGACCTTCATGTTGAAGTCATGTACTGCCAGCTCAGGTAAAATTTTCTCTTGATGTTTTCAAATTATGATAGAAGAAACCTAGGAGTCAATTCTATCTCCATACTCTAATCTCGATGCATTATTCATCTCGAGTCAGAATGCAGTAGATTTATGCTGGAAAATCGTTATCGAGTCCCTAGAATCTTCCTCCAAGTGTGGGATAAACAACTTGATATATACATCTTATTATGTTCAATCTCAAAGTATTGAATCATAATGATAAAAGTTTAAATGATGATCACGATTTATAGTATTGTTTCCTTGGAACTTTGGTAGTTTTCCTTACATCTCACAGGAACTTTACATTTGGATAACAAACCATCCCACATGACATTTATAGGTCCCGAAACGTGTTTACAAAAAATGGGTATGGAGTGGGGGTGTAGGCAATTGATTCGGAGGAGGAGATCTTGGAGGGTGAAAAATTGATAAGGGTAGAGGGCCTTTGGAAGGTGCACGGGAGTATAAATTTCTAAATGGATATTCCCTACAAGAGTCTTGTCTCTTGAGGCGTCCCTATCCAAATTCAGAAGCGAAAAGAGGTAGAATAGAGAAACAAACTTTTCAAAATCAAACCAGAAGGCCCTTCTCCGGTTGGAGAATTCAATTCCTGACAAAGAAACTACGATTGAAAAATCACTTGAGATAGGAAGTCTTGAATGATAGAGACAAACACTTTCCTTGAAGGGAGATCCACGACTGCTTGCCTCACCCAGATCTCCCATAGAAATCTACCTCAGGATTTTCTTCCTTAAGATTTTACTTTTCCTAACTCTTAAGAAACAATGCTCTGCATTAGGATCCCTAGAAAAGGAGAAGATCTTCTTCCTACCATCTTTATACATGTGTAGTAACAAATCTTACTTTTATAGAGTTTTAAGACATTGGTATTCATTAAAATCAGATCAACTGAAAGATTCGCCACTGAAGTTTTCCCACACTTAGTTTTGTAAATGTACTAAATACCCAGTCTATCAAAGGTCCTATCAACTCACAGGAAACTAGAAATGGAAATGTCGGCTTTTCTTAACCTAGATTTATCAAATGAGAGTTGGTGCACTAAGTGTGAAATCAGAAAGAATTTTACACATGACTTTTAGAGCACATCTGATAAGTGTTTTGACCGAGGTTTTGATGTGCTGTATGGTCCCGAAATAGCGTTGCAGCTTAGATTGTATTTTGATAGGTGAAATAGATATGAGATTGCAAGCGGTAAAAAAACAAATTAGTCTCAATGATACAAATTAGTTCCTAGCGATTGAAAAAACTCTACTCTGCAGATAGGCGCGCAGCGTGCTTAGGTACCCAAATTTAATCTCCGTGTAAGGCTAAGCATATCATCATTGGATTTAATAGGACACTCAAGGTAGATAGATGATTATAGCCATGTTACATTTTGTAGCGGGGAAGCAATCTATCTGAATTTTAGCACTCGGGATTTGAAAGGAGTGGGTGGCACATTAAGAGAGTTCTGATCTATCCTCACTCTTTTAGGTTCTGCCTTCGGCAATGAGTAAGAGGACCCTTTTATGGCTTTATTGCTTATGGAGGAAATGGAGATGCCCTTCTTTAATGAAGTTTTTAAGGAGAACTTGAAGAGAATACTGTTAGAATACAACAAAAGTCTAATTCTAAGTAAGTTGTCACTCACAGATAGTGGAGATATTCTCTCTCAGCGAGGTTCGAGTCTAAAGACATTTGACATCTAATTGTTTACGTAGTTTTGTAATGGCGGATTATGCATTTTACACAATAGGAAAAATAGGAGTAGATCACAGGTAGGATTGATTTTCTTAAATGATTTTTTGTGTGAGGTGAGGCGAGAATGGGCTTGATTTGCTAGATCTCTGAAAGTCTTAAAAATGGAAATTATAGACTACAGAATGCTTCGGAATAGCTAAAATGTTCCTTTAACAGGAATATGTGCTTCAATTTAGAGGCCGAATTAGCACTTTTACACATAATCTATGATATTTTAGCATGAAAGATTGAGTTAGAAAACCCAACAAAGTGTTGAGATCAAAACCAGTCACGCACAAGTGCACCCGATGAGAGGCTTATAGATAATATATATTAATAAATGAAAGAAAAAGTGATTTTTAAATCATTTATTTCGTTCTGAATGGAAATATCTTCGGAAATAAAATTCAGATTCCATTCTAAACTATCACAGGATTCGAGACCACATGTGATTAGAATATATTTTGATCTGATATTACAGATAGGAGCAAGAAAAACTGCCACCAAATACATGTTAGAAATAAAAGCAGACACATTTGGGCTTAAGATCGACACTGGGAATAACCTCAAGGTTTAATTAGATTTATCGTAGCCAGAAGTTTCTAGAGAAAATCATCAGGATCACATTAGTAGTTGTACACTCCTAACCACCTCAACATGAGTCCAGACTTAACTATAAAAAGGAGATATTTAGGTTTCTTAGATGGTTTCTCGAACGGCAGGCTTTGTAGAATTTTTTTCCTCTTAGAGAATTTTATTCGATTGATAACAATCCAAATCCCATTTTGAAGCGATAAATTTTTAGATTTATAAAAATTTTAAAAATAGTTTTCCCCAAAAATCCAGGACAACCAGATGCACTAGTGCTTTCCCCAATCACGATCATGAATTCCCGCATGTCAGAGTCTCTGAAATTCACGGGTGCTCGGGTGGAAGATCTTTAGAATATCTAAGTGCATTAAACTCCTCTAGTAGTGGATCACTCTTTCTTGAACTCCATGACAGGATTCCACTAATCCCTATCAAATCTTGTTCCTTGCATACTAGGGAGAAAAATGAAAAGGAAAATTAAGATTGAGCTCGATAGTTAAGTGCTATTTTAATGGAGAAAAATCTCAGAGATCTTACATTTAAAGCTTAGATATAAGAAAATTCATTCCCTTATTTTCTACATAGCATATTAGAAAATAAAAATAAATCATGAGAGACTCACACTTCTAGAATTGTGTTTTGAGTAAAATCGGGGAAAAATCTTGAGTTCAAACTCACATGACTTTCATTTCATCTTTATTTTGAAGATTTAGGTCATCCACATGGAAGATTGAATTTAAAGCAGACTGAATTTTCTATTAAATTTTACAAAATTTTGAAGAAAGCAAAAATATTCCCATTTTCCGCATCACCCTTAGAAATGACTCTACAAAGCACGTCATCCCAATAGCCAGGTCCCAGTGGGAACCATGCTTCCCTTTTTCACTTTTAACTCTTTTCTCCTATAAGGATTTTTCCAAATTCCTCCATAAGGTCCACACCTCCCACCGTTAAGCTGGAGAAAGCTTTGACCTCCCCTCCATCGAGCTTTGAGGCCATTTTTATATTTTAATCTTTTAGAATATCAGAAGTAAAAATTGCAAGTTACCCGAGGTAGTCCGCCTCCTACCCTTGCGAATTAGAAACAAACTTTGACTGATCCTCTTGTTTGAGTTTGCGAAGCCTTTTTGATGGCCCCAATCTTTTTGAATATCGGGGGAAAAGAATGTAGAGATTACCCCGATGAGTACGCACTCCCCCACCCTTTTGACTTAGAATTTTTTTCTGATCCTCACAATCGGGTTTACGAGGCCTTGTTTGATATGCTTAACCATTTTGTGAATAAGAGGAAAAATTATAAATTAGCCTCGATGGTTTGCCTCCCAAACTAACATTGTTTCAGACCACCACTTATCACAACTGCCAGTGCACCTTGAGATAGTCCCCAAAATTAATGCAACCTTGAAAAACGTGGGCTAGCCATGTGTCACATGCTAAGCCTAGGAGAGTTTGTTTGAAAGCGCCCAGTGTTGGGATAAAAGGCAATATCCTTTTCCACTGGAAAATTTCAAGAAAAAAGCAAATTAACGCGGAGGCCTCCAAGTGTCCTCTTGGCACTTCTTCAAAAACCTTAAGACTTCAAAGTTGATTGGTGAGGAAATCTTCCATTTTAGAATTTTACTACATTTTTCCAAAAGGGAAAAACATCAATACTTGCCTCACAGAAGGCCATATTATCCACCATTAAACTTTTTTCCATGTGTCATACTGTGAGGTCAGGGGTAATACTTTTCCCACCACTTAGAATTTTGTTTTTAATCTGAAACCTAGTAGGCCCATGGAGGCGAGGTTTAAAATTTTTTTCCAAAGTATCGAAAAGAAAAATTCAAATAAAACCGCCTATCATGCCCCATTATAATTGGAAGAAGCCATGTAAGCACCAAAAGAACTAATCGAGATTTGAGTGGGGCTATGGGACGGAGTTGCCTTTTTTGCGAAAAAAGAAAAATGCCAAATAAGTTAAAGCATTCACCCATTTTCCCCCACGACCCGATAAAGGAAGAAACGCAGCCCCTTTGAATGCTAAGAATAGCTTTGATCGGAAAAATACACTGTTAGGCTAAGTCAGGAAACACGCCGATTCACCACTCTCATTGCCCAAAACCTTGATTTTTCACTCGGGATAAGAAAATTTTTTTGTTAGAGCAAAACCATGTGGATTATGGTTTTTGAGCATCTTTCGACTGATGGATTTAGGTTTTTAAATACATATAAATATAAATTGATCATTATTGAGATTTTATTGTTAGAGTAAAATTATGAAAATGGTAAAACCAGATTTTGAAGAGTGGGAAAAAACAAGGAAAACCCAGGAGACTTCTAGCAAAAGGAGAGGACATAGAAAATGGATTATAAAAACAACTCGAGGAATTCAAGTGGAGGTAAAAATATTTCGAAGAATCCACATCGAGAAAAACCATTTCATATGCAACGATCATGGAAAATTAGTACAGAAATGGTAAAGAGGTCAAAATGAAGCACCAACAGCGCTTTACCATTGTTTCATCTCCCATCCACCACGTGGAATCAACATGTTATAGGGTTTAGAGATTATATGGGTAAGTGGTAGAATATAATAATGTTTGAACATTAATATGTGGAGGTTGATATATATATGTATATGTGTCTGTATACATATATATATATATATATATATACGTGTGGTTGTATGGCATAATGTGTGGAAAATAATTACAAAGTAATATAAAATTGACCCATGATAGTTATGAAAAAATAAGACCACTTAATGCTGTGATGACTAGAAAATTAGAACTCGTGTTGCGTGAGATCACGTGGTGATTTGAGGACCCACCGTATCGGTGATAATATAATCATTCCCATGACAAGTGAAATCTTCCCTCTTGTAACAAAATTAAGCCTCTTGTTTCGAGTAGCGATGTACATTTAAGATTTTCAAATGCTTGATAGTTAAAACAAACAAATGACTTCCTTTTCCTTTTTGCCACATGTCAGAAGTACCATTGGATTGATATTTTCAGGTTGGCTAAAAGTTGCGATTTCTGGTGTTGAACTCATTTAGACCATAACGAGAGCTCGAATGTCCATTTTCACGTTCTCATGAAGTAGTCTGAAATCTCTCGAGTAGATCTTACAGGCCCGACATAATTTAGGGATGTTTAGAGGAGCTATTCCAAATAAAAAATGATCCACAGTCACACCATGCCCTTTGAAAGGACTTTTTCCCAAAAAGATTTATATTTGAAAATTTCTACCGCCCATCCTAAATGCAGGATAACCTTTGATTCCACATAGGAAGTGTCATTGTAGACCCTTTGGTCTCTTTCTATTTGAAACCTCCTCACTTTGACCCTTCAGATTTATGATCCGCTTGGACACTGCGGGTTATGGGCCAATGATGCTTCTGTATGTGCTCACTCTGATATCGAAGGAATACCCGCCACACCTCTCAGAGTGTATGGTCTTTAAGCTTATAGATAAAACTTCAACAAATTGTACTATGTAGTACCAAGATTCCATATATGTACGACTGGCTTAAAATTATCTTATTTTTACTCTGCTAACATAGCTAAGTAGCTCGAATTTGATTATCCCCAGAATCCAACTAGTTTGAAGGAACTCCATGCTACTATGGAAGCTATGATTGATCAAGTGTCGATGATGGACAATGGTGTGCCCTTCCGAGAACTCGAGCACCTCCCAGTTGGACGATGCTAAGTCTCTTTTGCCAACCTTAATGCCGCCCAACTATGAAGTACTTCAATTCTCTTCAGGACCCTGACAACATATCCTGCTTATGCGATGCTTAGGTCTCTTTCAGGACCTCAAACGCACCTCCCTTGGCTGCTTGAGTGTAAGTCTACTTTTCACACCTCGATACCTCACCCATATAGTGCTACAGAGTCTCCTTTGAGCCTCGCGCCCTCACGTTGTGTGAGTCCCAAGTCTATTTTAGACCTCGCGCCTCTGTTGTGTGGTGTTAAATCTCTTATAAACCTGAATTCCCTCCAATTACACGATTTTAAGCCTCATTCAGAGACCTAGACACCTCACATGTATGATGGCAGACCTTTTAATTCTGATCAGCTACCATTCGGATGTGTAGTCGCGATTCCCTTGACACCAGAATGACATTTCAAGTTTGATCCTCTTCTGCCAGGCTCTCTCTGCTTGACATACTGATATCGAGTACCATTTTGCTAGATTACTTGTTATGGATTATCCACAAAATGAAGTTTCATCATGATGTCGATGCACAGAATGGTTATTAAACTACCCTTATATACTACATGGTCACAATGCCTCTACATATGAGATGAAGCTCACAAAAATTGTCTCCTATGAACTCTAATGTCTATACAAGTGGCGTATCAATCTTGAAGCTTTATATGATTAAAATTTTGTATCGAAAGTTATAGTAAGTATACTAACAGAGATTGATTAGGAGACATGTTTGGAGCATTTAATCAAATTTTCTAAGTAATAAAATCCATGAGTGTTATAAACCTTTCTCTCAGGCATTTTTACTCACAATATCCCGATCTTGAAACAAATGTTGCATACTATTCATCAATCCGTCTGAATTATATGAGTATATAATTGAAAAGGCATTTTGACTTACCCATTAAAGGACTCTCACTTTCCGGGTATTACCTAAATACGCAGGTTGAATTATCAGTTGAGAAGGTAGGCAGTGGAGTAAGCACTTTTCCTTTAGGCTAGACCTCCATTCCATCTTTGGCTTGCTTTATTAATCCGATGGTAAGGATGGAGTGTAGTTTCAAACTTACTTATCCATTCAGATTCCCATTCCTTAGGTAATGAGAATAAAAATTCCTCTTAATATTATTTTTTAAGGATGAGGAACTCTTTACGCCATTTCTAACCTCTGCGCAGCCAAAGATTCATCTTTTTGATTTTCCCTTATTCACGACAGAAACAACATCCAACTTCTTCGCCAGGTTTCCTTCTCTTCCGATGGCTAGCCCGCAAAATGCCTCTATAATATTCTTTTACTGGGATGAGAAACCATTTACACTGCCATTCCCCAACCTACTGCGCGACAAGATTAGTCTTTCCCAGTTTTCCTTCATTCTAACGAAAAACATCAACTTCTTCATCAATGTCCTTCTCTTTGATGAAGTTAGCCACAAAATGATTAAGCAAATCTGAAAAGTACATGGAAAGGAATTCCCCCATTTTCTAGAAATCATAACCATACTTCTTAAGATGAAAAAGAGTAGAATCGGAATTTTACTTATACTTATGATTATGGTAAGAAACTAGAGGGTTAAGATCTCATTACCTTTTCACAAATTTCTCTTACCACATCCTTCTTGTGACAACAAAGCCTGGAGATTTCCTTCTCGAGAATGATTTTGCGGGGGACTATTAGGGGTATTCTCTTTTCTTTTGGAAGCTTGTCTTATGCTCCGATGTTCTTAGATCATTCTCAGATTTCCATTCCATGATAGGAAACCCAGAACCCCAAAAATGAGGATGATCCTCAGCTTGTATTGGAGTTATGCAATGTCTTTCCCACTTTTACCAAGGAATCTTCCATCCAGAATCCCATTTTTATTTGTAAATTAGATCCTAATGCCTCTAGTATGATTTTAAGAACAAACCCGAAGACTTCCATTACCTAAATACAATTTGAATGGGAGGGAAGAAGATTCACGTGGTGAAAAAAATTAAGATCTGATCCTTCTGCCGTGGTCACTGCATCTAAGAGTTGAATGTATTTCATTTTAAGTCACCACCTGCATATGACCTTTCAAGATCTCATCTATTGGTTTGCGATTACGATTTTGAAACGAGTATTCTCCCTCTTTGCCAGGAATAAAACATTGATAACTTGAGAAGAGTTCACTTCCTAGATGCGAGTGATTATAAGATTCAATTTCCCCTAAGCTTCACCTATTTAGACACATCTTTCCATAGTTCACTTGTACCACCTTCACAGACTACCCTCAACTACATCAAATTTCAAAGAAATCACTTTGTTAATCGGATTTACTCACATGAATATGGAGCTAAACCAACTTTGTTACAAACTTTGATGCGAAAATAATCTAGTTTTTATCCACTTGATCTCAGAACATGGTAAGTTTAATTGTTTGCCAACAAATTTGTCCTTTTAAGGAATCAATTTAAAATTAATACGAGACATGATAAGAAACGATTACCACACATTGATTTATTCACGGAATTTAGCTTGATTGCCTACATCTTTGTATTCTTCCCGAACTATTCCACTTCAGTCAAAATTGCTAAGAAATTACAGCCATAGCCTACAAAGAGAAAAGCCTAATGGAATTTCACTTTCATGCTCGATTACTCCAGTTCTTTTTTGAGAGAACTCTGATTGATCAGTCTAAAAACTTCCCTCCCACCTTCCCTAATGCTATATACCTCTCCTTGCATCTTGATCAGCACTTCCACGATCTGCCAGTGATGTATCATTACAGCACTACGAGTGCGATAATATAAAACTACCTGAGTAATTAGTGTAGCCAATGGGCCTATTGGGTAGTTTGTATTTACTCCCGATCATAAATATTCCTTCTACTATTACCTGAAATAATGGAGCGAATAAACAATATTTTTCTATAATAAATTTAGGAATTTAACGTATTTATATTGTGCATTTTATACACCACAAATGGTATCGATATAAAATAATAGTAATCATAATAAATGTACCAGAGCTTTGTATTGTCCGTAGAGTCTAGGCCCCACATGCTACTCCTCCTCATGGTACATTGTGTCCACTCTCACATTACTAGTCTATCATCCATTACATACTATACGTTAGAATTTGTACACATTTTACATAAATCATAGTGGTAATACATTATCACTTGTACATATTAAAAATACATCTTCTACCTGTATTTCCCTTACTACCCATATGTCCCAGACTTTAGTTTCCTCGATTCTGTAGTCAAACTCACGGAGGTTTAAAAACAATCGTGAGAACCTATCCCTTTACACACACGTTCATCACTTCGTATCCTATCATTTACAATAGTATTAGGACTTAGTGATATATACTTTATGCTAAATGGTCACCTATTCCTTCATCTTACTGATGAGTATGTGCTTTAGGATAAAATAACCCTCCTCCATTCTTCTAAGTGATATATGGCACATAATTAAATGTTTTGTTATTTGTGGTATTATTATTTTCATTTAAGTAAGCATTGCCCCTTCATCGGTTTGATTATCTTTTCATGATATAAAATCTGACATTAATGTTCATGGACACATCATTTTGAGGTCGTGATATAATCAGAGCATGAGACCACTCATCCAACCATTAAACCACAATACATAGTTTTGACCATTTTCACTGATAAAACACTCTCATTTAGTATTGGTTTCTTCACTATTGAGGTAGAAAATCAAATGAACCTCATTGCATACATTTTCATTCACTTTCGGGGGAACTCACTTATCCCTATCGTCCATCTGAATTATATTCCATCCATCAGTGACATATTGCATATCTTAAGTTTCTTTTACTCTTGCCTACATTTTCTTGTATGTGGTCTCTTCACATAAATGCTAGTTAGATCTCTTATATGTCATTTATCTTCACCCATACACAAATGTGTCATTCCACTCCCCTTTTCTTAATTTTGATCCTACATATACATGCCTCTTTTTCATGAAATATGGATTCTCTCTTTCTTCCTATCCTACATTGGTTATTAGGGGAATCCATTCATCTCTCATGAGTCTGATTAATAAAAGTTTGCATATGGCCTTCTACATTTAAATAGTTATACATGCTTTAACATACTTAGTTATCTTTCCAACATACTCACTGGTGGCTTCACCTGTGTATCATTTTTTTCCTCGGGATTCGTTTCTTCAGATGGTTATATATTACATTGTACTTATATATCTACTATTACTACTAGCTTATGTGTACCTTTCCCTTTTTTAAGTGTGCACACTTAACTTTTTATAAACGTCCGCTGATGACGCCTTGCCTCTTACAATGTCATTAGGTGATATCCACATGCATTTGCAAGCCCAATTTGTGTAGCTTACGTTTGCCTTCACGGAAATGTGATTATATTAATTACATTTCTTGGTAGCTTATAAACTATTTGCGTAATTGTGCATTACTTTCTTCATGTGTTCTTATTCATACTAACTGCTTGTCTTTCACAAACTTCTTGGTGTGCCATGCTTGGTTCATCACCAGAGACTTCCACTTTCCCTCTCACAGGAGGATTCACAAATTTATTTTAGTTGCTCCTGATTTTTGGGATACATTCTCTGTCCCAGGTGAAGTCATTATGCTCTCCCGAAAGGGGGCATTGTTTAGGTTTTGCATACTATACAGAAACTTCTACACCGATTCATCTCATGTAGTTTCACATGTTGCGATTCCTCTGTATGGTGAGTTGAGAAGTGTCAGAGCCCACATACCTGATGGATTACTAGAAAGCGTGGTTATCACTTAACGATATACGGGAGAAATATATATATTAGAGGATATGTAGGATTCCTTATCTACCCTACTTGACTAGTGATGTCAGATTAAGAAAAAAGAAGGAAATACTAGATATATCTTCCCTTGTATGAATTTAGGGAAGTAGTTATAGGTTAAGAGAATAAATGCAGCTTTCTCCCTACACTTGTTTAGGCCTAGCGGGTGATCCAGATCACCCAAAAACCCAGGGATAGGATATCATATTCCTTCACACTATTTCTCTCGCGCATTAGGATCACATGTACATTTTTCATTTTTCCTTCTACTATACTTTACATTTACATGCTTTCCTTTTATACATAGATATTTTATATGCATTTTTACATATAACACATGTTTATTTGGTGATTTGACTTATGGAAGTCGCCTTCTTTATATAGAAATAAGCAATCAACATCAATGACTTACCACATGTGGGGAAGCAAGAAGTTTCACACATGAATAGTACTGAACCATACTATCCATGTGTAGTACATCATACACATTGAAAAGCTACAGGATGTATTTCCTCTCAGTTGACTCTCGCTCACTTTTTCGTTTTTCCATTTTTAGTTTCCATGCTCCATCGTCTTTTTGTCACTACATGTTTTCTAGTCCTTTATCAACGATTTACATCACTCTACATGCATTATCGAAGTGCACGCATCTCTATCTACTTTTATGTTACTCGCAAGCTTCCACCCACCAACATAAAGTGGGGAAAAATCGATATTAAAAACATCAAAAAAATTTGATAAATTGTTTAGTCTTGGTCAATCTTCCACTATTATATGGTTTGGAGTAAATAAAGGACTAATTAACCCCATCTTACGGTACAGTTTTATTTATTCTATGTTGTTAGTATCGATAGCTCCGCAGCACTACTCCAGCTAGTCTCTATTTCTATCATTCCATGCTACTTTTACATTTAGCGAGGGAGCACTTTTGGTATTCGTCTTAGGGTGTTGATGCATCTGCCGTCGGTCCCGATTTGGGTGCCACAGATCCTCTTACTGACTTTCATTACACTCTTTTTGGAATTTTCTAGCCATTTACCCAGACATGTCATATTTCTTATGGTCTCCTTTTTTCAGGGTTAAGTACAAAAATTATAACAAGAGAACAATATAAATATAAACTTATGATGACCATAATGAGGGACGAACACTAAGCATCTAATATCATCATCTGTAGGTTACATCCATAGAAAGAGTTCATTTCATCCTCATCTGAAGCTCCATCACGAGGCATGAACATGTATTTTGTCTACATCCATGATACATAGGAGATATTTTCTTCCATGCACATCGATTACTAGTGACATACGATGTAATGTATTAAGTTAGTGTAGCGAAGCCATTAAACAAAACTCAAGAGGAATGTGTCAGGATATTTTCACAAAAATGACACCCATTCACTCATACTTAGGGTCCTGGTACAAGCTGCCATAACACCTATCTAGATACACCCCATCCACTCAAATTTTTTAGATATGCAGGTTTCTTGACCTCAGCATAATCGTTTCCCTCCTAGGGTTTCTAGTCATCTCTCGGGACCTTAAGCATTCTAATAAAGTTCACCCCCAGATTATAGCTAAACTCTTTCAACATTTCTTTGACATATTAGGGTTTCTATTTGCATTAATCTGATTATTTGGGTGACTTCTCTATCTATTAGCCCCTACTTTAGATTTCTATTTTTATTTACCAATATCTGTTCCCTGCAATTACATTAACTACCACATTTCCCATTTTTGAATTAATCACCTAGTAATGAAATATAATTTGTATTACTATCCAAGTATGTTCATTTTAAAACATTATAAAAGCATTAATGAAATTTAAAATTTTCTAAACATTATATAAACATTAGGGTTATAAATAGAAAAAAAAATTCAAGTCTGATATATATTTCAAATAATAAATAATTTCAATTTTACATATACTAAATGCTGACCCCACTATCCTTTGTGGTCATTAAATCACTTATTTATTAAAATGGACATCATGCGATTTCTCAGGTGAGTGAGTCACTAAGTAAATTTCACCATAATTTGAGACCTCCATTATTTTCTATGTAATGTCGGGAACTCTCCACTCTTGAAAGGTATTTCCAGTATCTAATTCTATTTCATGGAAATTTTTCACTCCCCATTTATTTTTAAACAGGTAAAGCTGACCTCAAGACAAGTTTCCAATTATTGCTAAGTGATTTTCTGCAGGAAGTTTTGATTTCACAAATATAATTGTGTTTCATAAAGATTTCATCTTCCACAGACACAGAATAATTGTGATTTTGATGAATTCATATATGGTTTAATTATTCACTTATAATTTCTCTCATAAGTGCACCTAATCCGCATATAGACTTTCTGAGCAGTAAGTTTGTGATAGCTCCATTTGCTTTAAAGACTTCGGTAAAGTCTTTGAAGTCTTGATCCCTCCATCTATAAATGCATGAAATGTTAGAACTTATGATATGAGTATTTTTGTCTCCAATATACCATTTCAAGTTCCCATCCATCGACATTAGGATATTTACCATCATGCTCCATAAGTATAGTACATGTATTTCTCAAACATTTGGGAAGCTCTGTTCTTCATTTGATCATGATTCTAAAATAGCTACTCAATCGGATTCTCGGCATTCCTAATGGCCTTAAGAAGATCACCATTTTAAAAATGATCTTTAATCTCATATGATAATGTTTTATATATCCTCATCATTTTTTTCAATTTGTAGGAGGAGATTGAAGAACGAAAAGAAGGCTTGATTAAGTAGTTCCTCGATTTCAGACCTATTACTTGGAGGATCTTTATGGAAAATGTGCATTAGAATATTTTTGGATCGCTCAAATAAAAAGATAACCATGATGGCCAGATATTAAATATATTTGGGATATTTTTGTCTATAAAAAAAATCATCCATTATGAAAAAATATTGACTTCTAAAACCATTATCTTTTCTCGTGGATTACTAAGGTATCCAAATTATACATATTGTTTCCTTAATTTTATAAAATCAACAATGTATATAGATCATTCTTGAGATTTTTGGCACATAGCTATTTATTTTTGTTTAGCATTAGAAAAATACCACATAAATTTAATAATGTCTTTAAATATTTCCAAGTGACCCATATCATATCTTTATGCCTTATTACTTTCTGTGATTCTTGAACATATACTCTCTTTAAGAACTTGTATTTCTCAAAAATCATGTAATTTATGTCATACAATACTATCTATCTTGTGAAGTAAACATCTTTTAAATTTTTTACCATTTTTATTCCTACACACAATATTTGAAACTCCAAAAATGTTTTAGGACTTCTTTAGATGTATGAATGCAAGTTAAATATAAACTTCTATCAAACTAATATTTTTTTCAAAATTACTTACAAATCTTATAAGATAGGTTTATTACTGATGCGAGCCATCTTCGGTGAATGGCATATCATGTAAGTGTTTATGGTTGTTTATAAGTGAATACAAATCCTATTTTTCTATCTTTGTAATATATCCACCCCATCAGATTGAAAAAAATCATCATTTCGGAAGATTGTATAATCATCTCTACACCTAAGTTATTTCCTTCATCAATTTTAATAACAAGTTTGTAGATGATTCTCAAGAATTATAGTTCTTCATCATTTTGTCTACATAACTAGTAGATGATTTTTACATTAAATAGTTATTAAACTAACAATTTAAAAAAGCATTACATAGGATATTTTTTCTAATATTTCTGACCTTATGACAAAGGGATGATGGAAAATATGCATTTTTTACCTTTTCTCTCAAATTAGTGATATCTTATTTCTCATACACTTTTCCATTTTCCATGGCCTTTGGTATTAGGGCTAGTATGTTTTGGAGTGTTTGAAACCCATTAGATTGAAGCAGATATCTTATAATCAGTAGGATCGAATTTGAGTCTACTTTTTTAATACAAATCTTAAATCTGATTCTAAATCATATAAGTCTTAACAAAAAGACTTGCTATAAGTATATTTTGGGAACAATTTAGCCTTCAGAAGTATTCCTCCTTTCTCAACTAGGTCTTGAAGATGTTTTATGATGATTTCCATATTCTCACCGGGGATATCTCATATTAATGATTTTCCTTAGTTTCCATATAGTTGTTTTATTGTTGTTCCTTAATCTTTCTTTTGATACTCATCCCATATATTTGATGATTCTCTATTATGTCTAACTAATTAAATTTTTTGGGTCTCTACCTAGTTCCCAAGTACATATAGTACATCTACATTTTAGGGTCATTAGTACTATTTTCTTAGTTTAACAGTTCAATTAATGGATATTTGGTTGACCATTCATATTTACATTTCCATCCTAAATTCCACTTCCCACTCTTAAGTTTATGATCTTTGTTATTAGATATGCTTATTTGAAGTTTGAGTTTAATGGAAAATGGGATTATCATTACTATCAATGTGAATTGAATTAATATACGTGATTGAAGGAATTTCATACAGAAGTAAGGTCATTTGCTGTTTTCCATGATTTTCTACATTTTAAAGAAATTTGGTTTGCTTACTCCATCATTCGAAGTAAATAAATAAATAAATCAACATTAACATAATAAGAGTCAAAATTACCTCTTGCCACTAGGCATTCTGTATGGGCTAATTGAAATATTTTGAAGAAAAGTCGGGTTTTGACTGTTTCCATGATTTGTTTTCTCATTTGTAAGGGGCCATCATATGGGTGATTATGAAGCTTGCATCTGAAAAAAATAAGAAGTTTAAAATATAATGATATTTAAACAGATAAATGCAAGACAATGAAAAATAAAAATAATCTTTTACAAAATGACAACCTGGTAAATGCTTAATGCTATTGAGCAGAAACATTAGAACCAATATTGTGAAACACTAATATAAATTAATGTTTCTAATAAGAAAAAAAAACTATATTATCAATAAGCGCTTCATAAATTACGGTTTCTAAGTAGGCAAACAAAACTATTAATGTTGGTTGAAACACCAAATAATGTTATTGACTAGTAATATGTTCTTGTTACTAATCGACATTACATAGTCACCTTGCCTTATAATAACATAAGTCAATATTACCATCCTACGTCTAGTAACTCTTCAACACTTCTATAAAAACCTTGTGAGGATAATTTATTCATGACTTTTTCTCTTACCTCTTTCACTTATTCCTATAGGTTTTGGATTATACATTTGGATTTTCACATAACTTATTAATGAATTTTGAAAGTAAATTTTATTACTATCTTATGGTGAAGTAATCCTATAGATGATTATACTTATAATATAAAGGCAAATATAATAGTATCTTATAACATTAAGGAGTGAATATACAAATTTTAAAATTTGAAAATCCTAATATTCACCTACTCACAAATATTCACCACTAAAATGAACCTGTTCATCACACTAAGTTCTCTTGCACACCAAATGTGGCTTGCTCAAGTCTCATACTGACTGTGAAACTCCATATATGGACCTCCATCAAGCTTCCCACTTCCTAGTTATCTTGATAAATAGCTCGGAGGGCCATCCAGAAAGGGACCCAGAAGCCCTTCTCAACACCACATGTCATATACGTGAGGCATAACAACATGCACATTCTATGACTTCGATACATGAGGACTATAACATTGAGTATGTCGGATGAAGTAAAGTATAATTTACCGCTGGCGTTTTGAAGCATAATAATGCTCAAGACATAAAAAAATATTATGCCTCAGATTACTTATTTTTATGGTATAAATAAATCAACCCATGTTTCTAAATGAATTTCATGTCATTTAATGTGAGAGTCTTCACTGAGATCAATCACAAATATAGTATTAGATATAGTCAGCTGAGAATAATGCCAGTCCTATATTTTTATGTTTTTAGGAAGCTAACGTTTGAGAATTTCAGATTGTCTAATGATTTGTACAACCATTTAGCCTCATAACCTATATTTACCCAGTCACCATGATGGGGAGCATTGGGGTTTAATTTCTATTTTATCCTAAATGGAAATATTTTTGTATGGATAATGGTACACACCTCACCACTAGAGCCATCTAGGATTTATTTAATAATGAAAGCCACCTCTTTTGTATTATCGAACATTTATGCATCGAATGATGTGACAAAATGGATAGATCTTCAGAGGTGGATAGAAAATGAAATTCCTGATACTTCTTGGGTAATCTATGGTGACTTTAATAATATAGTGTAGAGTTTCCCATGGTGGTTAAATACAAAGAACCTTCCTAAGAAATGGACAAATAGAAAAAAGCAAATGTTTTGTATTTTTATTATATAGGTAAAGGAGATTTCATTTGGGACCCTACCCCATATAAAAAGTGGAGATCAAGTTTTAGAAATGGGAAACATGGGAAGCCTCTACCGATGGCACGAGATAAATTAAAAAACATCACATCCAGGCAACAAACACAACTAAACCATGACACAAAAGTATGAAAACACTTAAGAGCGTATATTTGATACCACTTTCCATGGGATCTTAATTGTAATTTAATGGGTTTGTATTATTCCATTTATTTTTATTCTGAAACCATCCGAATCATTTTTAGTATTCATATTTTAATTTTCATTATGGACTAGAATCATAACTTCAATATGTTCCTTAGAATTTTGGATCCCCTATGAAGCAAGAGGAAGGGAACATGTTCCCTTTTAAAATTCAACATAATCCAGGACAAATATTAAGATATTTTGAAATGGATCATTTTTCATAGGAGGAATAACTTCCTCATTTTCAGATTCTAAATCAACATCTTTATTATAGTCACAATCTTAATGACCAATCTTATGGGTAAATTATGACCAAGTGACTAGGATTTGAATTCTTCCACCAAGAGCTTCTAATTTTAACATGTTTCCTTTCCGATATGAAAATATGAAGCTAAATGACCAAGAGAAAAACAAGTTCAACACCTATAGGAAAGCCATTTTGAAATCAATATTTTTTTGTCCAAATTCTATAAGTAAACTTTGAGTTGAATAATGGTTGAAAAATATGGGCTGAAGTATCCATATCAACCAATATTTAAACATAAATAGTGTGCTCATAATACTAATTCTTCGGATCAATAGCTGAAATTTTTAGTAATGTGTTTGCCTATAGAGGTTAAGTATCTCTCATCAAAAATTAGAGGGACAAATAAGGAGAGTAATCAAAACTTAGCTTGACTTGGAAAGTATAAGAAACTAGGTTAAACAAATGGAACAACATGTTTCACTAAGTAGAAAGTGGGATTGAAAATCCCAAAATATTCCAAAATTAGTTCTCTGTTTGAGGTTTTAGGAGAAAACAACTAGAAAAACTCATGTGTGTAGGAGGCGAGATAGGAGATAAGAATGTGGGTGAAGTACTCTACACACACTTATTTTATTATGAAGGAAGTGTGTACATTATATAGGAGAAATAATCAACTACATTCCCCTAAAAATGAAGGAGGTAGATTTGGATGAAGGAGAGAATAATGGAATACACCAGGAAGAGAAAATAAAAGGGATAAAACAAAAAAACACTCCTAAAATATGAACTATTCGAATGTATGCTAACATTTGCCCCCTTATTACATTATTCTTTCAAATGTGGCCCACTGAAAAGTTCAAATTTCACTTTGCCTAAGATATTTAGTGAGAATGTCCACAACTTGTGCTTCGATGAAGATAGTTACTAGAGCTGAATTTGATGGTTAAAGACATGCTCTCGAATGAAATGGAAGTCAATTTCAATATACTTTGTTCGTTCATGAAAGGCACAGGAATGCATTTGAGCTTTAACACACTCTGATTGTCCACAATAGAGAATATATGACTCCTTTCGAAGAATTCCTAGGTCATCAAAATGTGGCGTAACCCATATCATTTCACACAGCTCCTAAATGCGGCCTGATATTCTACCTCTATGGATGAGATATAAATAACATTCTACTTTTTCTTATCCATGAGATAGGTCCGAATCCGAGATGAAATATATATCCACCTGTAGTTGACTTCTATCATCAAGCGAGATCCAGGCGTGGTCCAGAAATCGATGTATCCCCATAAGAAGAATTGATCATTCTTCTTATATTCCAGGACTATAATTAGTTGTTCCTCGAGACATATCTCAAAACATTCTTTCTTTGCATTCAGGTGACATTTCTTGATCTGCATGAACCGAGAAGAGATAGCTAACAACGCATGAGAGATCTAGTTTGGTATATCCGAATAGATGAGACCTCAAAAATTTCTGTGAGAGTAGCATCTACTTGAGGTGATTCCTTGAATCTTAAAAGTTACGAAGCCTTTTTCATGGGGAGTGGATATAGGTTTATAATAAGACATTCTATACTTTTCCCGAGGAGTTTCTTAGGCGTAATTTATGCGGAGACAAAAATGTGATGCTCCTTTTACCATATCTTCAAGCCAAGACAATAATGTAGTAGCCCCCAAATCTATCATGTTGAAGGTTCTTTTGAGATCATTCTTCCTGATATCAACTTGATCTTACAGAACTGCTAGTGATCACAAGATCATCTACATATACAACCCGAGAATGAGAATTTCTTTTCCTACCTTATTTATATACAAATTAGAATCGAGGGCTACAAGTTAACCCATGTTGTAAAAGGTGATCATTGATCTTGATATACCATTCACTGGGAGCTTGTTTTAGTCCGTAAAGTGATCGGATGAGATGACATACCTTCTTAGGCTATTCTTCATCAATAAATCCTTCGAGGTTGGGTCATGTATAGTTATTCTTTCAAATCACCATTTAGGAAGCACTCTTGACATCCATCAGCATTGAAGTCTCCATCCTTTCGCTGATGCGGTGTACAAACTACTCGATGGTCTTCATCTTTGCGGTGGGTGTAAAGGTTTCTTCATAGTCGATGCCATCTTTCTAAGCATATCCTTTTGTTAAAATTCGTGCTTTATGTTTGTTTGATGGATCCATCTGCCTTATATTTTCTCTTGAAAACCCATTTCTGACCTATGGTTTCTTTTTTGTTCAGAGGCAGATCGACAAGTTCCATGTCTGATTTTTCACGAGTGAGTCATATTCAGTAACCATTGCTTCCTTCCATTTGAGATTGACTGAGTGCTTCACAAACATTATCTTGCTTAGACCTATTCATTAGTGAACTCATGAGTGCAAATTTTACCTCATTTCTAGTTTGACTCCTTGTTTTGATTTTGGATGATGTATCTCGGAGTTGTTGAAAATGTGAGTCCTTGATAGTGTTTTGTACCCATTTCGGATGAGAACTTGGCTACTTTTGAGAAGAACTATGTCATTTCTATGTGGATTGATGTGATTCACATTCTCCCGGTTCTCGAGGGCAAAAAATAGTTCTCTAGTAGCATTTATTTTCTCGAGTAGTCTCCCTACGGCTCATCATCGGATTCAAAGACTAATCGGTGAGATGTGGTTGGAAGTGGATCTTTTGTTGAAATACTATTGATTCAAAGGATGACTCATCACAAACCACATCCAGGACTCTCATATATTTTATTTTTCGTAGGATCCATGAGACGATACACCTTGAGGTATTCTTTGTAGCCAAGAAGGATGCACGAGTCCTTTTGGCTCCTTCTTTCTCTTACGAAAGCTAGGACATGCATGTATGTTGTGTAACCAAATACTCACAAATGAGAAATTGATGGCTTCCACCACTCCATAACTCTTACGAATTTTTTTTCTGTAGAATATTTGTTAGTTCCCTGTTGAGAAGATAAAAGGCCATTTGTATCTTGCTTGAGCCCAATAGCGTTCTCCTGCTTTGTAGTTGATAGCATGCAGTGAGCCATCTCCATCATTGTGTTATTGTGATGCTTAACAATGCCATTTTTTGGGGCGTGTAGGGAGCAGTCAGGTGTTGCTTAATGCCGTGTTGGTTCAGGAAGGCCAAGAACTTATTTGATGTGAAATCCCCCCTCGATCTCGAGTGGATTAGAAGAAGTGGTTGTCGGACTCTTTGAAACACGATGATAAAAGTTCTAAGATATTGAAGAGCCTCACTTTTCTTCTTTAGGAAATATACCCACATCTTGTGAGAGTGGTCATCCACGAACAGTTGGAAGTACTTGTATCCTAAAACAAAGCAGGTAATGGGCGTTCATATCGGTATGAACTACCTCCAGACACTTCTTGGCATGGAAGGTGCCTACTTAAAACAGATCTCTGTGTTGTTTACCTATAAGACAGCCAGGGAAAATAGTCAAGGAATTGGACAATTTGGGTAGTCCATGGACCATTGCTTTTGAACTCATCTAGTGCAATGAATTGACCAAAAAATGTCTATATCTAAAATGCCATAGGGAAGCTGATTCTATTGTTGAAGCAGATAAAGCTACTGTAGAAGATGAAACAATATCTAAAGCAAATAACTTATCTTTTACAAAAGCTTTAGAAAAGAATACCTTATCAGGAGATTAAGCATGATTTAATGCCATTTGAACAAGAAATTATACCTTAAGGTGATGATTCAAGAGCTTTGAGTAAATGACAAGAGGTTGCTAGTCAAGTAAGGAACATATAGTACCTTTGTAAGTGTACATTTTCATGGTCCTAGGAGGAATGGCGACATTCCCTATTCCTTCTGAATGTACTCTTTTTTACATCCACTATCTAAACTCTATCTCCGAGTTTGGTTCTTCGTGTAGTGAATCAAATACCTTCTTGTCACTGACATATGCTTGCTTGCAGAGTCTATCAACCAGGACTTTCATTTTTGCCTTTGAGAAGTTTGAGAGGCAGTACAAGATTCTTACCAAAATGAGCTCCTTCTTATGTCCCATCATCAGATTCATCATCTTCTTATTGGACTACAAGATGTCCCTTATGCTTTACGTAGAGGGGACATCATTTGGAATTTTGAAAATATTCACACGGGGATGTGCTTGTATGGATTGAAGACCCATATTTCAAGCTATTATGCCAGCGATGATTATCAAGTGTCGTGAGTATTGGTTCTGCAAATGTGACACCATCTCTTTGACTTTTGATATTTCTACTCTTGTTTGGGTTGCACTAGATTTGGTTTCTCTCAGGGGACCCTTTAGATTCTCCTCGCCATGGTAAGGCTTTGAGGACAAGGCTTTATCTTTGAGACTCCTCATGGGATGAAGTGATGGCCTCTTCACCTGTGACAAATTCACAAGCTCTTCGAATGTCACTGTTTGTTTAGACACATTCACTTGTCATGTGAACACTTGGAATTGAGAAGGAGTGCTCTCAAGGTTATTATGATGAGAATTTTATCATCCACTATTTCACCAAGCACTAATAACTCTGATCTCAGAAACAGCCACACGACGTAATAATTCCTCCACTTTCTTGTCGACCCATAGAGAGGGTGTGTATCTTTGACTAACGATGAAGTATCTTCATTTGATTTTTAGCTTCATAAATGATTGCCAACTTATCCTATGCCTCCTTGGGTTTCTCCACATTCCTAACATGAGCTTGTACATCATCAACGTCTTGAGGCATTATCAGCATCAAGGCTTTAGCACTAGCCATTTCATATTTTATTAGTTCATGTGGAGGTTGTGAGGAGCGGCCCACGGACCACTATGACAATTCCCATAATCCTTCAAGTGAAGGATTGTCTTCATTTTCATCTTCTAGGCCGTAAAATTGGAATCTTTGAGCAAGCGAGCATCACACGAGTAACTTTGGAGCAAACATTGTAATAATAATAAAATAATTATTTATTTATTTCAAGAACTATTACAAACTTTGAGTCACTTGATGAAATTCTTGGCTCGTAGATGCTTGCAATATTCACGTGTTGTGAGATGGAAATGCTTTGTAGGGAGTTATTCCTCATCATCATAGTTGGCATCGTACCCAACTTCTAATTCTTCCCGTACTCACTTTGCTTGGCGGTGACATTGAAAAGAAAGTATTCAGAAGTCCTTCTCAAACTAAGCTTGTCGAATGCTAGATTTCTGGTATTCGAAGCTCATTCGGCAAAGTAATGTAGAACCCGGATCTCTCGGGGCTTCTTCACGATTTTCTTTGACTGGAAAATTGATATTACGGCTTTCACCGAGGTGACCGTGTTATTGATGCTTTGATCAAGTTGTCTACACTCGACATTCAACGAATTGTTGTATGATCTTCTTATCATCCTTCGTTGTCTTGGTGGAAAGGTCACATTCTCAGACACCAATGGCACTATATATATATTTTTAAAAGAATATGACCTTCGGAAGCTTCACAATGCCAAATTTTCTCTTCTCGAGCCACGCGGGATGAGGTTGTCTGCAGTAGCACTCATCCACGCAGCAATGACACAAACATTTTATGATGAGCTTTTGTATTGAAAATCTGGGCTTCCACTTGGTATGAGTGGGTTCCATGCACTAACTTAATACTTTCACTTGCGAGGCCGAAGGTTTATTCTAAGTTGAAAAATTGTAGATTCTTTGTTGCTATTCTTTATTTTTCACTGTGATTAGGCATGGATGTGAATTTGCACAATCTCCCACGCAGCAGGTTGTAGAAGACTTCCACCTGATTTTATTTAACTTGGTTTTGCTAATATTCCTCCACGCAGATAGATGTCTTCACCAAATGAAAAATATAAGCCACGTTTTGTAATTGCAGGTGTATTTTCAGCCAGATGTTTTCATCTCCACGCATCTCCTGTCCATGCAGGTCCTCCTCCACGTATCCACGAGTAGGGAAATTCTCCACGTAGGTGAATATTCACACAGGAACACCTGATTTCCATGCAGCAGCTTTAAGTCTTCACGTTTTCTTTCATCCACACTCACGTCTCCATGTTGGTCTCCACATAAATGACTATCCAGTCTCCACATAGGTTGAAAGACTTTCCACACAAAATTTAATACAGGCCGCTCCAATTGCTCCATGTAGGTGTCAAAGTAGGTGACATAACAAGACAAAAAAAAACACAAGCTGCTGTTTCTCCACCACAGAGTTTGGAAACTTCTTCTTTCCACCTACGCAGGGTATCCTCTCGATTGTAGGCCGTATAGTTTAAACGAAACAAGGAAAAACACCAAAGAAAAAAAAACTGCACATAGGTAAGATATATGGTGCTCTGATACCAAACTGTAGGAGTCAGATAGGAGAGAAGAATGTGGAGTGAAGTAATCTACACACACTTATTTTATTATGAATAAGTGCGTACATTATATAGGAGAAATAATCAACTACATTCCCCTAAACTGAAGGAGGAAGATTTGGATGAAGGAGAGAGAATAATGGAATACACCAAGGAAGAGAAAATAAAGGGATAAAACAGAAGAAACACTCCTAAAATATGAACTATTCAACGTATGCTAACAATGTGAAGTAGGAAAAATATCCACTTTACCTTCCATGATAGGGATTTAATGGATTGAAATACAAGCATGAAGTGATGACAGACCCAAAAAAATATTGAATCTATAAATCAAGCCCCTTTTCACAAAAAAACTTGAGATTTTACAACCTCCGTTCCCAAAGCTAAAAGGGGATGGATTTTACATAATCCATAGGATTAGAACTAGATATCTACTTCGGGTCTATATTTATCCTATTTTTTTTACCTTTCCCTTGCAATGATTTCCTAAAGGATATAGCGCATGCTTGCTTAATAGCCCAAACAAAAGAAACTTCCTTTTTGGATGCATCACCATTATGTCTTGATGATCCATTAGAGCATTGGAAATGGTTTTTATGTTTACAAGGACCAATCCATCTCCCTTTGAGATGGCACCACCCCTGATGACCACACCATCTAGAAAATTTCTAACAACACTACGAGGATGGGAGGAAATACAACCACAGAGTTTACCTTATCTTATTGAACCTCCACGCTTGAATTGAGAAGAGACATTACCATATTTATGGTTCAAACAATCTATTTGGGTCGAACACTATCGTGCATGGGAGGCCAACATGACAGTGTCGACTCATTTCCCACCACTAGAGACACTAGGAGAAGAGGGAACCTACTAACACAACCTCTCCATGGCCACTGAGAAACCTTTTTCGTTCCCTACCAAATTTATGAGTGTATTTTCCATCAACATGGCCATTAGGGTTAGGAAACTTTTAGATGAACACATTGACAATAAAAATGAATATATCAAAATATCTATCCATAAAATCTAAGGCAGGCTTGGTATTACATGCATAATAAATTTGGTTTTATAACTCAAATGTCTCACATTACCCCACTCTAAAATGTGGTTTACTTGGACCAATCTCAGAGGTGGATCAAATTGGGTTCTTAAATGACTAAATAGGGCTATTATTTCCACTCAATACTTCTCTATTTTTACAAAAAAATTCCATACATGTGGAATTGATGTAAGATTTCATCCTTCCTGACCACTTTCCCATTAGATTGCGTATCACTTTGGAAGGTGAATGTCCCTTTTGTCATAAGGGCCAATTATTTCTTAAGACATGCACTGATGGGGGAAAGCCCACACTCAATCATATCAAGCAAGTGTGAAACTTAGTGCCATTTCCATGTCTCTTATTAATCATGACTAATTATATTAATCACGATTAATATAAAAACATTAATATTATTTTTCTTAGGGCCTTTCCATACATCCACATAACCTTGATGATATGATTAATTTCGTTCTTATCTTAGATGTTTCTCCTAGTGTTTAATCTCACAATATAATAAAGAGTCTCCTTTTCTAGTGCTTAATCATACATTTATTAATTAAATATATATTTTACTTATATCTATGTGGGAATATAATATCCCTATTTAAAATTTAAAATCTCTATTCCAATTTATACTATAATATCTACATCTCTTGTGCACACTATGGATCCATACAATATTCTTCTACTAGACATTCCCTTAACATCTAACTTATGATTTGTAAAAAATGGTATCATAAATATATAGAGTGGTGTCTACATCTTCAAATTTCATATATTATAATAAATTTGTTCATAATCCACTTTCATTTGAGGCTGAATATTATCCTCTACCACTAGGGTTTGTGTACGCTATAATTATTATATATGAGGGTAAAGAGGATCCAAATAAACACCTTATCTCTATCCTTGTTCCATGCTTATAATAAGTTTATAATGAAAAAATACTAACTACGATATTTTGTATAAGTCTTAATATTTTTTGAGATTAGGATAAACAATTTTTTTAATAGGACCCCAAGATACGAATAAAGAAGACTGAAAGAAACATAGCAGAAACAAACTACTAGACTGCAGCATAAGAGCGACGGCTATAATGATTTAATGATATTTTTAATCAATTGATAAATCATTATATTATCATTATGATTATGTGGCATACCAATCTATGATTGTAATATCATTAAATTATGAATTAATATTAATAGTAAATAGGTTATGTCCTTATAATAATTCTCTATGTTTCTACCTATTATTTCTTGTCAAATGGAAATAATAGTTATTGTTTCCGATGATGAGGATACTCACTTGGTTGGTTCCTTTTGCATATATCTCTTTAAAAAGTTGTTGTTCTAATTATAATAATGTTTTCTTTTATTTTTGTTTAGCTAAGAATAATTTATCTTATTTCTCACTTATTATTATAGACATTTTCTCTTGGGATAATTACATGATAACCTCATTGTTATGTCCATTTCTTTATTTCTATGTCTTGTATGTGTGTAATTTGTAAATGGTAACACAATTGTTTGGAGGCAATATAGATATCTTTTAGATGGATATTGTTTTATTTTTATAATATAGAAAAAGATAAACATATGTTATAATAGTTTAATCATGGTCATTATGTATTAATTTGATACATTGGTGAAACATCAAGGGTATTTCCTTCATGTCATGAATCAATTTTCCACCTAAAAAATATTTAATTTCAAGTTTCTATGCATAACATGAAAGGGATAGGTATTGTATTATATATGAATAGGAAATCTAATGTAATATAACTCATATTAGGTCTTCTGACATGATTAAATCTTTTAATATCTTTGAATATGAATTACGGATATTATTTAAGAAAAATTCCATTTTTGTAATAAAGATTTGGAAAAATATTTAGAGTGGAACCATTATTACGCCGAAGGCGTTCTTGTATTGAACTGAGACCTCCTAATTCTGACAAAAGTCAGAGATCGAACGGATGACATTCTTCTTTCAAGCGTCGTTGAAATCCAACGGTCATAGACGGGTGTTTGCATTCAGTTTTGGAGAATTTATGTCATCTTCAAAATTAGAAGGCCCTCGGGACGACTGCAGCGAATACGCATCTGAGGGGGTGAAATTTGACTGACGTGGGCTCACCATTCCATTATGTCAATGAAATATTCGTAACTGTTCAACGATCCTGAGGTATAGTGTACAGTTATGGCATCCCGTAAATATTAAATAGCATTCAGCTTGATCTGAGGTATAGTATACGGTTATACCATAAAATGTCTGATTATGGTATAGTGTACAGTTAATATTTCCTGAAATTAGAAATGGAAGAAAGCTTTTTAACTGTTTTTTCAAGTCTCTCTATTTTTTAATTTTATATTTTTATTTATTTGTAAGATGTGTGACTAACAAAGAGATTGTCGGTTAACTATTACATTCAGTTATTTGTTTGTAGAAAGAGGCGCCTGACATTTTTCCACAAAATTTCAGTTTTTTCTATTTTTGAATCTAATTTTTCAAAAACCAATATTGTAAAAAGGGATAGCAATTTATTAGTGTTTGTTTAACAACAAAGCTTGTAAAATTCCTTAACACAAGCTTATAAATAATAGTTGTCGACCCCTCTATGAGACCTTTTTCTTCATATGCAAAGATTAATATTAAATATAAAATAAAATAGTTGAGTCATTTAATGTATGGTACGGTCATTATAGTTTCAGTTGTATTCTCAATAAGAAGGGCTCATGCATCGCTTTCTACATTTCTGGTTTTCACCTTTTACAAATCAATATTTTTTTGCTTGATGCTTCCAACTGTTTCGAGCTCAGTTCCAACTTCACGCAAGCCTTGTGGGTAGTGACTGTGCAGTCTCTTTATAGCAATTCGATTACAATTTTGTAGAACACATTTATAAACAGTGCTTGTATCACCATAACCAATTATATATTACTCATTTATATTTTCTCTGTTTCTCATTATTTCATCATACATGTGAAGAGCCATGTCCATAAATCATTCCAGCCAATGGTGCAACGTTTGAGACCATAATTGTTCGTTATGTTTCTTTTCTCTTATGCATAATCAGAAGCTTCTTCATAATCACACCTAAAGACATCTTTTTCGGTCACACTATTCTAGATGGAAAGTATGCCAGTGACTGCGGTGTATGGGTGCAATATATGTATAGAGTGTAGTGTAGTGAGAATATGTCGAATTCAATGAGAGGCAGTGTAGTTAGTTACAAAATAAAGGTATTTGTCAACTCCTTTGTGCCTCAGTCTCAAGAAATCATTGGGAATCATACGGTTGGAGCTCTGAATGTTGTTTCTAATCACTGCAATGAATCATTAGGCCCCAAGCTAGGCAAGCAATCTACATGTGAAGATAAAAATTGGTAGTTCGGAGCATGAACAGAAGCTTTGGGGAAATTGAAAATGGCCGAAGGCAAACAACCACCTTTGAAACAGGCTATCTAAATGCATCAAAACATAATGAAAGAACATTTTTTTATAGATAACATAGTTTCAAATTCCATGGTAGCCCAAAAAATGCTCGACATCATTGCTCATTTCTGGATTTTTACATTCCTCCCTTTCAATTTAGGCACAACTTGAGATAATTGTTTTTTCGAAAGATGTACATTCAATATTCATGTGTATGGATCAACCATACAAACTTTTTAGTACAAATACCATTGGTTTTAGACATCTATCAACTTAACAACATGCCCCTCATAATTTTCCCCTTTTTGTCAATCACAAGGGTTTTAGTAATTTTTCCTTCAATAATTTGTTTTCAAACTTGTATTATGTTTAGTTGTCTTGAACATTTTTGGATAGGTGAATTAGAATGCTAAAGAAATAAATATTGAGAATGAGCTTAAGTATCTATATAATGCAAAAAACAATTATACCTTTGTTTTGCTGGTATGGAATGAATGAAAGAAAGATAAGATTTTAATAACATCTACAATTTGGAAAACAGTCTATGGAATCGGGGCTGCCATGAAAATTATCAATCTTAAAAAAATTTACAACCCTTTTTGATATTGGATATTTTACTTTATATCTATCTTGATCTCACCAAGCATTTTGAAGCTTCTCCCACTCAAACAAATTATTTGATTTGCATAGAAACATGCAAATCCAGAATATGTAGATAGACGCATCTGATAGTAACCATTTCATCACTAAATTTGTACAACTACGGATTATATCTTGGTAGAAGAAACAACTACATTTATGTACAACTTTAAAGGAGCAACAACTATGGACTAGTGTTAAATCAAGGTAGCTCGGTAGAAACATGACATTATTAAGGACCTTCACCTATCAAGCTTAGATACAAAAGATATCGAGTGTACACAAATTTGTCTAAATTTGTCTAAATCATTGAATATGTCGAATTGATGAGAGCGGTGTAGTTAGTTACAAAATAAAGGTATTTGTCAGCTCCTTTGTGCCTCGAAATCAAAAATCATTGGGAATCATACGGTTGGAGCATTTGATGTTGTTTCTAATCAACTATTGATGAATCATTAGGCCCAAGCTAGGCAAGCAATCTACATGTGAAGATAAAAATTGTAGTTCGGAGCATGAGCATAGTGCTTTAAGGAAATTGAAAATGGCCGAAGGCAAACAACCACCTTTCAAACATGCTTATCTAAATGCATCAAAACATAATGAAAGAACATTTTTTTATAGATAACATAGTTTCAAATTCCATGTAGCCCAAAAAATTCTCACATCATTGCTCATTTATGGATTTTTACATTCCTCCCTTTGATTTAGGCACAACTTGAGATAATTGTTTTTCAAAAGATGTTCATTCATATTCATGTGTATGGATCAACCATACAAACTTTTTAGTACAAATACCACTTTGTTTTAGACATCTATCAACTTAACAATGATGCGCCTCATAATTTTCCCCTTTTGTCAATCACAAGGGTTTTAGTAATTTTTCCTTCAATAGTTTGTTTTCAAACTTGTATTATGTTTAGTTGTCTTGAACATTTTTGGATAGGTGAATTAGAATGCTAAAGAAATAAATATTGAGAATGAGCTTAAGTATCTATATAATGCAAAAACAATTATACCTTTGTTTTGTTGGTATGGAATGAATGAAAGAAAGATAAGATTTTAATAACATCTACAATTTGGAAAAATAACATGGAATCGGGGGTCGACTTAGCCACGAAAATTATCAATCTTAAAAATTTACAACCCTTTTTGATATTGGATATTTTACTATATATCTATCTTGATCTCACCAAGCATTTTGAAGCTTCTCCCACTCAAACAAATTGTTTGATATGCATAGAAACATGCAAATCCGAATATGTAGATAGACGCATCGATAGTAACCATTTCATCACTAAATTTGTACAACTACGCTTATATCTCAAGTGAAGTAGAAGAAACAACTATAATTATGTACAACTTTAAAGGAGCAACAACTATGGACTAGTGTTAAATCAAGGCAGCTCAGTAGAAACATGACATTATTCAGGACCTTCACCTATCAAGCTTAGATACAAAAGATATCAAGTGTACACAAATTTGTCTAAATCTTATTACTTGGTCACTTTTTCATCTTCCCCCACCCCCACCACCTCTCTGTAGTCCACCATTCAAAAACTTCATGGAGTTCATTTTCGCATGTATTAAACGTGCCCTTGTTTATGTTCTAAAGTGTTTTGAACAACAACAATATATATATAATTCATTTAAAATATTGTAAAATTATCGAGCTATATTAATTTGTACCTTTAAAAATTGGTGCTTAGCTATTCATTTCTTAATTTATAATCTTGTCGAAATTACGGCTATTTTTTGATGTACCTAATTGAATAAGTATAGATATATTTAGTTTTATTAACTTCTTTTTTCACTTTTTTGTAGGGTATTTGTGATTCTCATTCTCCCGCAGTAAAGAAGAGAGTGTCGTCTCTAAACAAACTTCAGGTGGGTTTCAATATTGATTGAAGTATTTATTCATTTGTTTTGTTTATTGTGTTATGGATTAGAAAATTATTGTAGAGTGCTTTCATGTTATTTGCTTTTGATTGTTACATTTATATTTAGACTCCAATCCTTTTTCTGAAGTGACATGTGGGGGCATGTGCCTTCGTCAATGACATGATTCATTATGTGCTTAGGGGCTTGTTCCCCAATGAGGCCATTTCAAAGCGTCCCAAGTTGGACGTTAGACTGGTCATAGACAAGGCTTTTTAAGTTTCCCGTCATACTTAAAAACATCTTCTACGACTAACATACTTATTTTCCCTCTCCAGTTTAATATGATGAAGACTAGAAACACAATTCCCCTCCCTACAACGAGACTGAATTAACTACGCCTCGCTTGCAGAGGGAAGAAGAGTTTAAACGTCTTCAATGTGTTGTTAATGTTTTGCATTGTAGGAAAACTAAACCACCTAAAAGAATTCCATAGCCGAAATGATCAGAGGGGATATCACCTCCACCTGATGCCAACATCCCCAATTTGTCTCTCCAAAATATGAATGATTGGAGATCATTCATGAGCTTCTTTTGGATTTTAGATTCTAATGAAGATGTATTGAAATATGAACCACCACACAAATTGAGGAGAATGGAATAGGCAATTCCAATTGAGGCATCTAAACTGAGACAAAAATACAAGAAATGTGCAAAGAAAATTGCACAAGCAAAGACTTTGTACATTATATCGCTTTTTATAATGGTTTTTGAATAATTTTAAGGGTAAGACCTCATGTTTGCACTTGTTGTAGAAGAGAATTCCCCTTCTTGAGTGATCTATTTTCAAGTTTACTATCCTCTTGAAATGAAATGAAGTGAATCATCTATATTTATACACATACTTAGCAATCAATCACTCATAGTTTAAGCAAACACAACTACAAAAATAACTATCCCTATAACACAAATAACATATACCATTTTTGTTTTGAAAATGCCTCAAAAGAAATGTGGTCTCATGGAATGCTATGATTGTAAGATATGCACAAAATATCTCATTCAATGATGCTCTCAAACTCGTTGAGGTAATAAAGAAATTTGGAATGTACCATAACCTACTATTGATTTGTTTATATATAATAAAGGTATTTGTCAACTCCTTTGTGCCTCAGGGGCTCGAAATCATTGGGAATCATACGGTTGGAGCTCAATGTTGTTTCTAATCACTGCAATGAATCATTAGGCCCCAAGCTAGGAAGCAAATCTACATGTGAAGATAAAAATTGGTAGTTCGGAGCATGAACAGAAGCTTTGGGGAAATTGAAAATGGCCGAAGGCAAACAACCACCTTTGAAACAGGCTATCTAAATGCATCAAAACATAATGAAAGAACATTTTTTTATAGATAACATAGTTTCAAATTCCATGGTAGCCCAAAAAATGCTCGACATCATTGCTCATTTATGGATTTTTACATTCCTCCCTTTCAATTTAGGCACAACTTGAGATAATTGTTTTTTCGAAAGATGTACATTCAATATTCATGTGTATGGATCAACCATACAAACTTTTTTAGTACAAATACCACTGGTTTTAGACATCTATCAACTTAACAGCATGCCCCTCATAATTTTCCCCCTTTTGTCAATCACAAGGGGTTTTAGTAATTTTTTCCTTCAATAATTTGTTTTCAAACTTGTATTATGTTTAGTTGTCTTCGAACATTTTTGGATAAGTGAATTAGAATGCTAAAGAAATAAATATTGAGAATGAGCTTAAGTATCTATATAATGCAAAAAACAATTATACCTTTGTTTTGTTGGTATGGAATGAATGAAAGAAAGATAAGATTTTAATAACATCTACAATTTGGAAAATAGTCTATGGAATCAGGGGCTGCCATGAAAATTATCAATCTTAAAAACTTTACAACCCTTTTTGATATTGGATATTTTACTATATATCTATCTTGATCTCACCAAGCATTTTGAAGCTTCTCCCACTCAAACAAATTGTTTGATTTGCATAGAAACATGCAAATCTAGAATATGTAGATAGACGCATCTGATAGTAACCATTTCATCACTAAATTTGTACAACTACAGTTATATACTGGTAGAAGAAACAACTACATTTATGTACAACTTTAAAGGAGCAACAACTATGGACTAGTGTTAAATCAAGGTAGCTCAGTAGAAACATGACATTATTAAGGACCTTCACCTATCAAGCTTAGATACAAAAAGATATCAAGTGTACACAAATTTGTCTAAATCTTATTACTTGGTCACTTTTTCATCTTCCCCCCCACCCCCACCACCTCTCTGTCGTCCCTGTTCCAAAAACTTCATGGAGTTCATTTTCAGTGTATTAAACGTGCCCTTGTTTATGTTCTAGAAGTGTTTTGAACAACACTGCATATATAATTCATTTAAAATATTGTAAAATTATCGAGCTATATTAATTTGTACCTTTAAAAATTGGTGCTTAGCTATTCATTTCTCAATTTATAATCTTGTCGAAATTACGGCTATTTTTGATGTAACTAATTGAATAAGTATAGATATATTTAGTTTTATTAACTTCTTTTTCCACTTTTTTGTAGGGTATTTGTGATTCTCATTCTCCCGCAGTAAAGAAGAGAGTATCGTGTCTAAACAAACTTCAGGTGGGTTTCAATATTGATTGAAGTATTTATTCATTTGTTTTGTTTATTGTGTTATGGATTAGAAAATTATTGTAGAGTGCTTTCATGTTATTTGCTTTTGATTGTTACATTTATATTTAGACTCCAATCCTTTTTCTGATGTGACATGTGGGGGCATGTGCCTTCGTCAATGACATGATTCATTATGTGCTGAGGGGCTTGTTCCCCAATGAGACCATTTCAAAGCGTCCCAAGTTGGACGTTAGACTGGTCATAGACAAGGCTTTTTAAGTTTCCCGTCATACTTAAAAACATCTTCTACGACTAACATACTTATTTTCCCTCTCCAATTTAATATGATGCAGACTAGAAACACAATTCCCCTCCCTACAACGGGACTGAATTAACTACGCCTCGCTTGCAGAGGGAAGAATAGTTTAAACGTCTTCAATGTGTTGTTAATGTTTTGCATTGCAGGAAACCGAAACCACCTAAAACAGTGATAGCCGAAATGATCAGATATCACCTCCACCTGATGCCAACATCCCCAATTTGTCTCTCCAAAATATGAATGATTGGAGATCATTCACGAGGCTTCTTTTGGATTTTAGATTCTAATGAAGATGCACTGAAATATGAACCACCACACAAATTGAGGAGAATGGGAATTCCAATTGAGGCATCTACAACTGGACAAAAATACAAGAAATGTGCAAAGAAAATTGCACAAGCAAAAAGACTTTGTACATTATATCACTTTTTTGCATTTTGAATAATTTTAAGGGTAAGACCTCATGTTTGCACTTTTTAAATGAAGTGACTCATCTATATTTATACACATACAAAATCAATCACCCATAGTTTAAGCAAACACAACTACAAAAAATAACTATCCCTATAACACAAATAACATATACCATTTTTTGTTTGCAAAATGCCTCAAAGAAATGTGGTCTCATGGAATGCTATGATTGTAAGATATGCACAAAATATCTCATTCAATGATGCTCTCAAACTCGTTGAGGTAATAAAGAAATTTGGAATGTACCATAACCAGTTCAGATTTGTTTATATATAATTGCATATTCTGTCTCATTTTAGTTTCATGGAGAGATAATATGTTAAAGCACTTAGTCATTCTTTCAATCTACTTTGACAACAACACTTCACATTCATTACATTCTTGAGAGTGATTATTAGCAAACTTACATGTCTCACTTGCATTTGTATTCAATTATTACACAACTAACTATTCTATAACATCCTTTCTAATGTATTTCGCAACATTTGTTCGGGCTTTAATAGAAAATCAGTATTGCCAATCACACCCCTTATCAACATCAACTACAAAATTAATAATTGTCTTTCTAAATCTAATAACATATACCATTCGGCGTTCACATTGCATTGTACACATGCGATTGCTAGTTTATACCATCGTGATTTGTTCTCGATACGTGACTTGAATTTACGTACCTTAGAATGAGTGGCTCAACATGTTTTCCAATTCTTATTTAGCAACTAATAATTAGGGCATCAAATCACACCTAGCTCATTCACTATATATGGAAAAAAAAAAAAAAAATTAGCATGAAATTCTAACGATCTATTTTATTTTAAAAAGAAAAATCTATCAACAACATTGCACATTCTAGTTTGAAATGTTGATGGATTAAAATAAGGTGTATAGTATGTTGTAATTTAAAATATTATGGATTAAAAAAATTCAATTTTTTATAAACTATCAAAAATTCAAATTTATTATTTATTATTTTATTCTCCATTCGGGTATTATTATTTTTGTTTTGATTAATTTGTTTCAATTTTAAGGTAAATATACTAGAGTCTATCAGAATTTTGAAGAAAAATAATAAAAATTCTTAGATTTAACTGTTATAGGTATAAAAATTCTTAGATTTAACTGTTAAAGATTGAGGGATATTTAATTTCCATAGGTATAATTGTGGCACAAAATAATAATAATAATTTTCAAATATTTTTAAACTAATAAACATAGCATTAAATTGGATATTTATTTGTGACTTTAAAAAAAATCAGTGAAACATATTTATAAATCCTCGTTTGAAACGTGACCTATGACTTCGGAATATTTGATTCACTGGAAGAAAATTATTACCTCGTCTGGTTGATGATAAAAGAATCCCGTGATCTTTAGGATTTTCGGGCAGTGTGTTGACCGACTGCAGGTCTAAAATGTATCTAAAATCACACGCATTTTCTTGTTTGTTGTGCTGCCTATTACTCCACTGTTAACTGCAAATAATATCCATGTACTGCCCAAAACCAGAAACGTGCGCATTAGATAAGAAGTTTCCCCAGTTTCACTGCCGTGTAGAATGTTGCCTTCCCTTTCATTTTATTTATAAATATCCCTTCCTTCGTTAATCAATCACCCAACTTATCTGCAATTCTAGTCTTGTTGGTAAATTAAAGTGAGAGCAATATTAATGGAAACATGCAGCAGAAACCTGTCACCCACTTGTGGAGACATGACAACCATTCTCAGTATTGACGGGGGAGGCGTTCGTGGGATAATTCCCGCAACTATTCTTCAATTTCTGGAGGAAAAGCTTCAAGTATATATATTATGCTGCCATTCCCTGGATTAACTGTTTTTGTGTTTTGTTTAGGCAATAATGAGATGAAGATCCATTCCCGGACAGTGCATTAATTTGAATTTGGTGTTATAACTTGCAGGAATTGGACGGTCCAGATGTGAGATTAGCTGATTATTTCGATGTGATAGCCGGGACAAGCACAGGAGGACTGGTTACTGGAATGCTAACTGCTCCCAACGCAGAGAACAGACCATTATTTGCAGCCAAAGATATTACACACTTCTATTTGGAGCACTGTCCTTCAATTTTTCCAGCTAAGAAGTTAGTAAATAGATTACAATTCGTACATTCATTTTGATTTGGTATATAAGAGAAATGGGCAACTAATTAAGTGAGGTTGAATATTGAATTGTTAACAGAGGGTTTTTAGGATGGCTGCGATCATTGTATGCTTTTATTCGAGGGCCCAAATATTTTAAGGGATTATCTGCACAGTCTCGTTCATAAAATGGTGGGTAACATTCGACTGCATCAACTGCTGACTAACGTGGTAATTCCCACATATGATATCCATTTAGAGCAGCCCGTAATATTCTCCACTTTTGAGGTAATTTCTTATTTTCTTGAAATACTTGTTTTTCTTTTTCTTTTTAGGTAGTAGGATAGAGCTGTGCTTAAATATCGCGTACGTTAGGTTGTTAATAATTAACCTAATTTAAAATTTTAAAAAAAAATCAAAAATATATAAGGCAGTGGTAGCCCCCTTACCCCAGAAATGGATATGATGATAATTGGGTTTGTCATGTATTATTACCATTATAATATTATTTACTATGTAGGAAATTAGAAGATATATGAAAAATTAATTTTATTCTTTAAGGTCCAAAATATTTTAATCATTTTGGTTGTACTTTATGTAAACATACTTGATATTTAAGTTTTATTTTAGAAAAGAATTTTTCCAAATGTTTTCATGTAATTGGTGTGTGTTACAAATAAAATGTAATAAAGTTGTTTTGTTCAATGTGAAGGACAAATAGATTTTTCCATAAATTATCCCATACCCACAAAAGATACCAAAAAGAAATTAATACTTACATCAATAATACAAATCACAACACCAATTGGTGATTGATAGACTCAACCCTCCAACCTTATCTTTTCAAATGACCCTACTTACCAAAGAGACTTTTTTTTAAAACAGAACATACATGACAATCAAATAGGTTCTAGTACTAATATATGGTGTGAATACAAGATAATTGATTTGTATTTCCTTTTATTTTTTCAAACTATCTCCAATGTTATGATCAAGGATTTTGAATTTTTTTATGATGGTCAAATCATTTTAAGATAATTATATATCAAGTAGATTGTAATGTAATGATATTTATGATGATGGTAAAGGTGTTGCTTAATCGTTCACCATGGTAAAATACCATACTAATAAATAAGGGACGAGGAAGAAATTTTACCCCAGACAAAATTAGTGAAATTAGATACCCCCAATCCTTTGTGTCAATAACCAACTTTATTGTCTAGATCGAAGCTTACATGTTCAATAAGCCCATCCATATTTTTCCAATCTAATTTTTTAGCATGGACATTACTAGATAATCCACATTTTCTACATGTTATATGCAGGCTCAACAAAATATATTAAAAGATGCATATTTATCTGATATATGCATTGCCACTAGTGAATCCAAATATCTTCTATAAATTATTATTTCAAAACAAAAGATTCATCAGGAAACACTAGAGAATTCAACCTCATAGATGGAGGAGTAAAAGGTACATCCCAACAATCCAGTTGAGTAGTTAATTGTTCAGTCGCTAGTTCAACTCCAAAGGAATTATAAAGTTCTAATCTAGTACTTTTTAAAATTGTACTTTCAAATCATTTTACAGACCTTACTTGCTATAAATGAAGTGACAAAAGAATCTCTCAAGCCGGACCAACAATGGGTATGCCCATCCAAAGCAAAGGTGAATTAATTACTGAAAATATTCATTCAATTGTGTATTTACATGGACCATGTTAGTTACGTAATGAAATTATTAAGGCCATGGAAATTTTAAACAGATCATGTAGCAAGTTTCGGTGTTTTCTATTTACAAGACATTATATAAAATAAAGCATAAGGCCATTGATGCTGCAAAATGGGGACTATTGTCATGGTTATCAAACAATGGGAGGACGCCCATATTAGACACTTTTATGAAATCAAGTTCAGATATGGTGGATATTCATGCTTCTGTCATCTTCCAGGCTCATAACTCCCAACAAAACTATCTTAGAATTCGGGATATACTAATTTATTATTTATTGTGCAATTTGACCTCCACAATTGAATTTCGTAGGTAGTTTTTATTTCAATGATATTTATATGAAAAATTTTTGTTTTGATTATATTTTATCTTTTTTATTTGGAATAATAATTATAATATAAATAAATTCTAATAACAAACTCGAGAATAAACAATCATTAATAAATAGAGGGATAATAATATTATAATCCATTTAAATGAACTTCCCACATTCTAATTCTCTTATCAACTTGTAGTAATCACAGAAGATTGTTATAGTCAAATATTTTGCATCATGCATTTGTAGTAATAACTATAAATAAAGCACATATTTAAGTTACATAAGCATCAACAAACATTTAAATCCATGAGTTTCAAGAAATGCTTACCCATTTAGACTTCATCCTAATATAAATAAGAATATTAGAATCATAAAATATAATAAAAATTAATGTTAAATTGAGTATTTTCATGTTTTTCATATTAAAACCATATATAAATTTTTCAATAAACATAATCTTTTCACATAAGAGAAATGTGAAATAAATGATATCTACTTTTGATCGGTGAAAAACATTAATATATATTAATGTAAGAAAATAAGAATTATAATATTAAATTGATATTAGTGGGAAAAACTAGGACCTAGAATGAGTCTCAACTTGAAACATCCAAGGGAAACACAAAATGACAAAGATAATTTAAAGAAAGAATGAAGTATAAATATCTTAGAAGTAAAAATGGTAATGAAATAATGGTTACAAGCTCGGAGATCAAGACTTACCATCCCTCATCAAATAGTGTTGCACATAGAAAGATATCAGAGCTCGGTAGATAATGGCAGCCTCTCTTTTACTACATAAGTAAACAATGCTTGAAAGGAATACAAAAAGGTGCCCAAAAATATCACAAAGTTCCACATACTAAGAAAATATATTCACCGTTGGGAACTGATCTCGAGGGTTACCCTAAATATAATGATCATCAACCATTCACTCGAATAACTCAAAATATATCGGAGGCAATAAAGATACAAATGCACGAAGGTATACAAAACCAAAGAAATCTCATAGATCCAGAGATCGGACCCATGAAGACGGCAGCTAATTTTTATTACAAAAAACTTATAGAAGCTCAAAGAAACATTTATAGTAGAAATAAAGTGTCGAACTCAAATATTGAGAAAGGAACCGTAAAAGAAAGTTTTCACATTTGCAAAACTCGTAGAGAACCATTTTTGCAAAGGATTCGAATTGAAAGGATTTAACAATGGTGTCAAGCCAAAAAATTTCCAGGGCTTCACCCACAAGCTTGAGAAAACTAAATGATGTCGTCATTAAGGTTGAGTGACCTTTACCATCTCGAGCTCAAGAGCTGAGTTAGTGGAACTCAACCACGATTAAAACATCAAATATCAACCGAGTACAAAAAATTGATGATCAAGGATCACTACAAAATGAATGCAAACCACCATGGTTATGATGCCCTTTGACCAACCATTTAATTCAAGGTTGAAACCCTAACCATGGGTCAAAGATCGACGACCTAAGATCAACCAAGAGTATAGAGATCAACGACTAAAAATTGATCACCAAATTTTAAAGAAAATCACCATGGCCACATTAACGACTAGAACATTAAATGCCAAGCCGAAAACCTAACCGAGGGTCAAGATCAATGGCTATTAAATCAAAATAATACCAATCAATGGTTGAATCAAACACCAAATTTCAAAGAAAACTTTACCTGAGTTAACCATGTCACCGACAAAATGATAAAGGGGTGAGTCATCGTGGAGAGGGGCTAGCCCCATGTTTAAATACAAAATCATTGCATATTGAATTTTAAAATTCTAAACCATAGTCTATGTCCCAAATGATCAACGAGGGCCAACATCCATACATGCCAACAATTATCTACCAAAAGGTAAAGTATAACCTTATTCCATTCAAAATACAAAAACCGACAAGAAAATTGCTTGAGATGTGATAAGAAAATAGGTGAAAGACTATATAGTGTACCATGTGTTATACAAAGGGTGGCTGAATAGTATTATTTGCATTGACCTTATCTAAGGTTTGAACTATATGATATGCCATCTAAACCAAAATCAAAAGGGGAGAAAACAAATGATTATAACCAATGATCGAGGAGAAAATGATAGGTAAGTGGTGGAGTATAACCAAAGAATATTTACCTTAACACTTACAAAAGATACCTCATACCCTTAAATGGTGAACTACAAAGGTGGTACCCACTAATGGGAGGGTTGGAGATGATTCACAATGTGTTATCCATGTGACCACAAGAAGAAAGAACAAGTGTCAACATCAGAAACCAAGGTGGTCCCAATCAAGATAGATGTTTGAATGAATTATTTTACAAAGTATTGCAAATAATGTAATTGATTTTGCTCACACATAGGGAGATAACTTTTGCATGTGCATCCAAGGAGGCAAGTTGATTAGAATTATAGATGTCACATTAGGCACAAGAAGAAATAATTTGCATGCACAAGGAAGGAGAGTTTCCCATCAAGCAAGATATATTGTTAGCAAATTATTCACCAATGCTTTTTCTAAAAAATAGAAACAGAAAACTTGAGTTTGACTAAGATGTAACTAGTGGCTATTAATGCCTCTTCATATTAGCTTGCATTATTTTAGCCTAAATAAAGGATAAAAATAGGATGCATGGGCATACAATTTTATCCTATTTTTAGGAAAGGTGGGTGAAATAATTTTGCTATATATTTTGTTCCTTTGCAAAACACAAGGGGAGGAATTTTAGATAAAGGAATGCTGAAGTAGATTCTGCCATCTTTCCCCTCTGAATGTGAAGTATTTTCTTCATTTCCAATTATTTGCAGTCTTGTGTATGTTCCATTAATCTTGTGAATGTTGAATTCCTTGATTAATCATCTTACCCTATTGTAAATTCAATAATTTATGCACGATATTAATGTGTATGTTTAACTTAGTAGTATTGTTGTGATATTTTCCCTCAATACATCAAAGTGTTTACCTTTAATTTTCTGCTGAGAAAAGCTGTTAGCTTTTTGCATCAAAATTCATTTCCATATCAATTGTGCATGTACTCAGTCAAAGACCTCATATAAGTTTGGTGTATCACCTCAGTTTTAAATCCTTTTTACAGTCATATTTTACCCTCAAACCCCAGAAAATCAGTTTAGGATACATCAATAAGGAACCAACCTTGATACCTAAGACTCACCTCAAAAAAGGTATACCCATAGACCTTAGGTATTTCCATTATATCTCAAAGAGAGAGATCATTTTTGCCGACTTACGGCACCTCTGCCATCTCTCTACGGGTGAAATTTCAAGAGAACATTTTTGGCATGCCAAGTGGGAAAATGAATCAGTTTGTAGGAAAATTACAAAAATTATAGTAGATTTACGGTATGGAAAAGTTACTTTTGGATCAGCAAGCTCCAACAATTTATTCTAAAAATTCTTAGATTTATTTGGCTACTCGGTAAAGATGATTTTAGACCAGGTATTGCAGCATGTTCCATGCTTGAAGTGAATACAAGATCATCGGTAAGACAAATTCCTTCTAATATGATTTATTTACGTTTGAATTATAAAATAAGGAGAAGATTTGGTAATACTTTACGTTATTATAGGCTTGGTTTTGATAACCGTCATCCTAATCTTTCTTCACCACGTATCAATTTCTCTATTCAGATCCCGTTTTCCAATGACTATTCAACCACCTTGGAATTTTGTGACCTTTACTAATGGCAGCCCATTAGTAATTCCAGTTTATCATGATATCCCTAATGCTGCCATGAAAAGCTTGCCATCATTTACTGGTGAAAATCAGGTTACAAATACAGAGCACATCAAAGATGTTGAAGCCTTATGTGCAATTCAAAATATCACTCATGAAGATGTATCTTTGAGAATTTTAGCTGCATCCTTTAAAGGAAAAGCCTTGCAATGGTATAGAAATCTAGAGATTGGAAGCATAAGAACTTGGGATGATTTAGGTGGTAAATTGCTGAAACAATTTCAAGATAATTCAGATCATTTATCCCTTATAGAACAACTATCTACCATTAGAAGAGCTCCTCATGAATTTATGTCTAGTTTCAACATTTATTTTTCTAGAACTTGGGAAAGAATCCTAGCAAGTGTTAAGCCTCAAGCTGATCATGCTTTCCTTTATTATCTTAGAGCATTAAAAATGATATTTCAACTATGATTCATTCTATGGGAGGTGAAACTCTTTTGGATGCTTATGATATCGCTATAAAATAAAAAAACAACCTTATTCAAGCCGTAAAATTAGCACCAAGGCCTTCAATGCCTTTTTTGGTATATTTAGCTCCTATCCCACAACCTATCGTGATTATATAACCTTGTTGTTGTAGCCACAACAGATGATGTATTTAAGGCTTTGTAGACCATGGGAACAAATTGAATTCAATCAAGAATAGACTTGCATTACCTACCGGACCTTATCGGGCTCCTTATCAACAAAACCGGCAAAATAGGCAACCTTACCAGGAGAATCAAAATTATAGGCACCTTATCAGCAAAGGCAGTTTGACCCAAAGGTTCCTAGTTCATATAACATTTTAGTCCCAGTTAATATGGCTACCCAAGAATGGTTTAAACCTTGTAATCAACCTCATACAACTGTAAGTTTCCTAAATTCTTTTTGAACATAAGTCTTGTTGCACAACCTCAATTCGAGAGATTGTTCATGCCTTAAATGGAGGGTGGGTAGTAAGAAAGTCACATTCAAAAAGCACCTAAATAGAATTTAATCAATTTGACCGAGGATTAATTTATTTCAATTACCACTAAGGCTTAAGAAAATCCTACATAAATAAAAAAAAAAAAGCAAAGTGTATGTTCTTCCCACTTTCGGTGAAAAATTAGCAACTACAGGGCCCAAAACCAGCTTAACAGGTGTTGTTGTTTCTCAAACAATAGTAAGTGTTTCACCTAGTAAAGAGTAGTGAAAAAATCTACAACTTGATCCAAGAAGGATACTTATACCTTAGATATCAAAAGAAACCGAAGCGGAATCGGTTTTTTAAAGCCTATGCTAAAATAATAGAGTCTCTGTTTCTAAAAGCTGTTGCTTCCTTTAAGATTGTTGATGTAATGAAAAATCTTAATGTTAACACCTCAATGTGGGATGCACTAATTATTCCAAGATAGTAAGATTTACTTTCTCATGAACTTGCTAAGTAGGAGATTTCTTAAAAAAAAATAGAAAAGGAAGTTCGTAAAGCAAACATGGGCCTTGGAGCAATGGAGCGGATTGCATTAAAGAGGTTAAATGGATGGTTCATAGAGTTTTAAATGCTCATGAAATCAAGAAGCCACCACTATTTTATTTTTCACTGATTATTGGGAACATATTGTTCATAACTATATGGTGGATAATAGAGCAAGTAGCATAGTTATGCGAAAAGCAATTGCGAGAAAAATTGGGTTTGCATTATGAACCTATAGAAAAAGTGTTCTATTCCTTGATGGCACTGCGATGAATATAGTTTGTGTCATCAAAATCTAGAGGTAACATTGCATGGTTTCCCAAATGTTTCCATTCTTCATGATATTACTTTCATAGATTTACCTCCTTACTTTGTTTATTGTTTATCAAGAGATTTCACAACAAAGATAGGAGGTTATCTCTCTTTAGATTGGTCCTTATTTTTTTCACTACACATTATGGAACCAAGGTTACTATCAATTTAGAACCATTGGTAAGATTTAATATTGAGCCTCACAATTTTAATGCATTAGCTAATCATGCATCCTTAAACCAATATGATTCGATAATACAACTTATGTTTTAGCATTAGATGGTGTTTAACTTGTTTATGGATGAAAAGACACATGAAGAACATGTTCATGATCCTTTCAAAGAAGTTGAAGAACATCTGTTTAGTGTGTATTGTCTGCATGAGGAAAACACACCAATTCCTTGTTATAAAAATAGAAAATGCAACAAAGGAATTTGGAAGCTTCATTTTGATGGAGCTAAGAACAAGAAATAATAAGGATCAGGTTTGATGCTCACTTCCCCAAGAAATGAAAGGTATTTTTCAGCTTTGATTCTCCAATTTTCATGCAATTATAATGTGGTTGAGTATGAAGCATTAATTCATGGCTTACTTTGGGCCATAAAAAGAGGTATTAACATGCTACAATTGTAGACACCTAAAATTGGTTACCCAATTTAGTGTCTCCTAGGTTTGTTTATCCTCTCTGGTAACCTGGGGAACCTTTATATCACCACTTCTCCCTTAGGGTATTACTTAAATATTTGATTTAAACACCTATCCTAAGTTTATTATACCCCATGGTGTTTCATCCATGGATAATTAAATATTAACTATTTAATTATACTTTTTACATGTATCTTAACCGCTTATCTACCCCATATCAATTCGATCAATCTATTCCCCATATTTCTCCTCCTCCCAAATTGTGCAGGTGGGTTATTTCCCGTATTTGAGCTAGAAGGATGCACTTTCATCTCTCCGGATCATCCTTTTTGATCATTTTGGGACTCTGTTCCCCAATCGGCGCCGGCCCGATACTCGGTCGATGCGAATTTTTGAACGGCACCGATTGTACCCTGATCAACACATATTATAAATAAAGGGCCAGAATTTAGTTCAGTTAGACAGAAACAATTCTGAGAGTTTTTCAAAGCACTAAGCACAGCATCATCTATCAAGCGAGAGTGAATTTTGTCCAAAACAATCCACCGAGGCGAGTACTGGTTTTCTGCTCCTGACAACATCGACATCATGAGGCTTCACTGATGTCTTGGTGACTCTGTTCCTACATCTAGCTAAGGCAGAGCTTTGTCGTATCCCTACAGATCCAACAAATATTGATGATCTAGCCTTCATTGTCCATTTCTCAACCTTCCTACAATTTTCCCCTAGTCAACGTTGGTGATCCCAATCAATACCGATTGAGCCTAATCGACACCGATTCACCCAATCGACAGCTTTGATTGCTTTCTACGAACAGAGGTAAAAGAACTCAGGTAACACAAATCTAGCATTGTTTTCATAGTTTCCTATTTTCTGTTGCTTTCTATCCGCTATTTACATTCTGTTTGTCATTTTTAATTAGAAAATATAGACATTTACTTACATATTTTATCATGTATGCGTCTTTCTTTAATTGAAAACATGGTGACATCCACCGAGGAGCTTATCGCTTCTTGGACCTGATTTTCGGGTAGTCCACCCAAATATATTTTAACATTGTCTTTTTCTATCAAGTATTTGTGTCTCATAGGTTTCTCGGATCTACTTTACAAGATTTCTCGTGTGTGCCCGTCTTGTCTACATCGGATTTCTTCTCCATCTACATCTTCGAATCTTTTCTTATCTATCGGATATTGATTTCATTTGAGTTTTTCAAGGTTCTTGTCTTTATTTTAGTACATTAACTTGGACAGTAACAAGTGCGGAAATTCTTGATCTACATTCTGCACACCCGGTGGGACTTGAACCAAAGTTCCCTATTGATAAGTTCATTTCTTTTCCATTTTGAGTTTTTCATCTTTTTTTCACCGATTTTCATCGGTTTTCTGACGTATTTCCTTTCTTCATTTTGGTCCTGCTTCTTTCACTTATAATTTGAAAAATCAAAATTATTTCTTTCTTGCATATCTAGATGCCCATTTCTACTTCTAAAATTAGTAAATCTTTCATTTAATTTCAAAACCGCACTTTTTGATTTATCTCTTGGTGTAGAATTGTCATTTCTTTGAAAGTTTCTAGTTTCTTAAATAGAAATATTTTTTCTACTATTATCTGGATATATCTTTCTCGGATTTGTTTGTGTGTTTTCTTAACCTCTTCTTGTAGAGCACTTTGCTTGTTCGTGGGATTGTTTGAGGGAAGAGCTCAACAATGCACTTTTTGAAGTCTACACACCTTCGAGAGCTAAATCTATAGGTATTTATCTTTTACGGTGTTTTCTCCTTTTTAAGAAAAGAACTTGTTTGTTTGTTTTCTATCACATTAAATTTTTTGATTTTGGTGCTTAAAAAGAATTTAATCACATTCGGGAAAGAACTTGTTTGACTTGTCTTCATCAAAATCCAACACTTCATTTTTAGTGCTTAAAAAGAACTTCTTCTTTGTCATTTTTGTTGTATGTTCTTCATCTAATTTTCAAAATAGGTTGGACAACTTCAAAATCAGTAGTGACACTATTTGATTTTTATTTTTCACCCTTACACACAAAGCCAAAATCACTAGGTATTAAGCATTTAAACAAAATTACTTCCTTGGCCTCGCCTACTTGGAAGTGACATCCAAGAGGAAGAACCTAAGTGGTACTCGGGGTGCACTATAAATTCATGAAAGTTCAGGTATATATTGGCAAATCACCGACTCTCTTATAATAGTGGTGTGTGAAGTGCGGGGTAGGCCCTTATATCAAGCCACATATAGGTCTTTTACTGAAGTACCTTCGAGAATCCTCACCAAAACATTCCCCAAACCATCCTTAGTTTGGCTATCTAAGTAGTTCCTATTCTAAAAAGCCTTCCCTAATATTTTTTTCTTAAAAGTATGAAAACTTAAAAGAGATAATCACCTACGTTTCTTGAATTGTCTGTGCATTAGTTAGGTCAATCTCTTTTTTTTATGTTTTTTACTTGTTTATGATAGTCATCACCTGATCAAAATCTAGAAAAATGCCTCAAATGGCCCCTTCTTCATCCGTTATCACCACTAATGTGGATTTTTCAGCACCGTCGGTCTTCCTTAGGACCGCTTTTAGTTGGTTCCCCATCTTGGTCATATAATCCTTTCTATCATCCTAAAGCGATCCCATCACGTCCAAACTTCCCCAGTCCTTGTAGGTATCATCTCGCTTCGATATAGAGTATGTTCCTTGCGGAGATCCTAAATTTCAAATTCTCCTTGATCGCAATCTAGTAGCCCTTATAGACTATCTAGTGCATAAGTGCTTCGAATATCTCGATCAAGGACCACCAATCCAGCAAGTTTACGATTATTCTCATGAACCATCCCGAGGATTTTATAGAACAATTAGCATAATTTTTCTTGCCTCAAACTACGAGAAGAGGGTGGCACATCTATGCGTCCTTTTTCTCTTTCACTGACCATGTTGACTAGTTCTCAAATGATCTTGCCTATCCCTAGTACCGCAGCTACCTCTGTCACTCTACAACCTACTTTTGAGAGGCCCTCTTCTTTAGTTATGATGGGTGCATCCACACTCTCACGGATTGCTTTGTTAATTCTTCTATGCCATCTATTGTGTCTCGTGGTCGGTACCTCTCTATGAATCAACCCCTTCTATGAGTCGGTCGTTCCTTCTTCTCGTCCTCCAACTAGTATTTCTTCTAATGCTCTAGTGACGTAGACCTTTTCCGTCGTCGCGCACGGTTCCCTTAATAACACATCCGGCAGTCAAACTCCTCATTTAGACTTTGTTCCCCACCATGTCCAATCAAATCAAAACCCATGTTCCTCAATCCATTCCTATTCATTCGACAATTTTATTATCCCACGAATCACAGGCTCCGTCTTTCATTCAACCACCTTTCTCTCAACCACTTGTCATCTCACATCCTGTTTATACGCAAGATCCTTCATAAAAAATACCTCACCAGGCGTCACGCAGAGAACACTTGGTTATTCCTCTTATCATCCTCGTTAATCAACGGATGAATCCCCGTTAATACCTCAACAAAATCTACCATTCGCTTCTTATGCAAGACATAACAACATGCCTCCTCCTCAATTTGACTTCGTCAAAATTATTTTCAAGAAAATCGTAGACCTAGAATCCTCCACCAAAGGGTCTCGCCCTTCATACTCTTTTGAAGAAGTGTGTAATGAACCGATTCATCCATCGGTGGATTTAAAGCCTTATCCTCCCCAATGGAAACTTCATAAGTTCTCAAAATTTCATAATTGGGAGGATCCTCAACAACACCTATGATCATTCAAGCACGCTTGATACCTTATAGTCAAGATCGGGGAGCTTATGCTCCATACTTTCCCTATGTCTCTAGCGGGGACTACTTTATATTGGTATAATAACATTCCCAAACACTCCCTATTTTCTTTCTCTCAATTAGCTCAAATGTTTGTTGAAAATTTTTCAATAAATATCACACATAAGATCTCGATTACAGATCTTTATAAAATTCATCAATTCGATGATGAGTCTATTGCAGACTTTGTCACTTGTTGGAGAGGTATGATAAATAATTTGTCTTTCTCCCTCCCTCATCTCAATAGATCGAGTTGTTTACTCGATCTTACACTAATCATATTTCTTCCACTTTAAGGATTCAAACCTTTCATACATTTGAAGAGCCTTTACGATGGCACGCAAACTTGAGTCCTGTGTCATTGAACAAGGGAAGTTAAAACTTCACTCTAAATCTAAACCATATTTTTCTCGGTTTACAAAATCAAACCCTTCCGTTTCTAACAAAGACAAGAATCAGGGGTCCACCAACGCTATCATATTAAAAACATCACGAGTTGATAGCACTTCTAATCAAACACCACGGAGAGACTCTTCATCTTCTCGAAAGGACCCTCGTCATCTTGATCTATTACTTCGTTGGGGAATCATATGCTTCTATCTTGGAAAAGATGTCGAAATTTCACATGATCAAACTTCCCCTATTATAAATTTTGCTTTGAAAGCCAAGAATGACCATTCTCGTATAGGGAAAATAACTTATGTCATTATCATAGAAGAAAAGTCCATGACATTTAACGATGTCGGACCTTGAAAAATCTTGTCCAACAATTCATTGATAAAGGAGAGCTCATTTTGGATAACCCAAATGCTCCCCCAAATCGAGACACTTGATGTCTTTAAAAACCTTTTCCTAATCAATCCCTAAACAATGACGCTTCAAGGTATCAAAAACCAAACACTCATACTATTAGCTTCATCTCTACTGAAGAATATTCTTCTAAACCTAAGCCATCTACGAACATGTCAACCAAATCGGAACTTCCTCCCACTCCGTTAATCTCTGAGATTCCACCATCTTCAGACAATTCATCTTTGAATATTCCTCCATTTTTATAGATGTATTCATCTCTCTCTGCCTCTTTATCTGATCTTCCATCCATGCTAGAGACAGTTTCATCCTCATTTGTTTCATTATTAGACATTCTTTCGATCTTTGGAGGCATTTACATCTCTTCAAGTTTCCACAACGAATACATCTACTTCTATTTCTCCTATTTTCACCATGACTATGCCATTGGTGAACATACCTATAGTCGTACCAACTTCTCTACCAATAGAAGCGTCTTCAATTTTAACTCTTCCCATTTCCTTTCCTATAGTAGTTGTACTCTGACAATTACTATACCGAACTATCTTTCTCATGGGGAACCACTTCTTCATCATCCACTTCTTCCATCACCGATGGTGCCTTGCCTATTAAGGAAAAATATCTAAAGAAATAGCACCGGCACCTACACCTTCCATTCCTGAACTTTAACTAAGAAAACTGAAGTCTAACGTTACATCATCGTTACCTCACCATCTGCTTCCCCGAAAAGGTTACAATCACCTTATGCGGTTGAAGTTGTCACCATCCCGAAAAGGAAAACCAATATTTAGTACTATCAAGACTCTTGGTGCTTTCCCTCAAAAATCTCTCTGTCGCCTCATAAAAAAATTGGATTTATCCACTAAGAAGGCATCTTCTTCTACAACACCATCTTCGCCGGTGCTTTGTAAAGTGGATTTTACCACTAGAAAGGTGTCACCTCTTTTATCGAACCATCATCTTTGTCACCAAAAGCCAAGGAACCTTTTTTCCTCCTATCAGGACCTATTTTTGGAGCTCCTTCCTCATCTAAATAAGTCTTATCTAAATCATCATTTGTTTCACCAAGCAACCTTCTTCATCTCTCGAATACCATAACACTTGTCAAATCTTTGTCATCTTTAAAATCTATCTTAGGAGCTCCTCCTCCATCGAAATCAATCTTCACTCTTCCATCTCAAGCACCCAAGGCTACTTCTCCCGATGTCTAGAAAAGAAAAATGATCCCTAAAAAGACTTTTAAACAAGACATGCAGATTATTTTACCTCGAGATTCTTTTAAGGTGAAGGAGGCACCTTCGTCATCTTTGTCTTCATCTTTGTCTACTGATTCTATACTGATTTTCTTCACCAACATATCCAATCTTCATCCATATCTCTTCCCCGATCAAACCCTATAATCCTAAAGGAGTAAAACCTTCTGGTTCAACTCGATTTGATTTGTGCTTACCACCACACTCCAGACGTGACCACGAGGGATGTAAAGCCCATCAATCATCATTAGCATCCTTTTGGAAGAAAGTGATCTTCTTCTAGAAGAGGAGGAGGAACAAATTTCTCCTATCATCTCAACTACATCTGAGCCTGAATGGTCTACCTAGACCTCTAATTCTATTAATTCCACTCTGGATGATCTCCCACCTTCTCAAATTGACACAATTCATATAGCCACTAGAGCACCATAGTATGATAACCCATCATCATCTACAAAGCATCTCGACCACGGGTTGTCATATCTGTGGCCTCTGAAGGAGTTCATCCTTCCTCATCAGCCCCAAGACCTCGGGTCTCTATTCATGCTTCACCTCGGGTTCATATTCCCGTGTCAGTTGAGGAGAGTGTTATGAAACAACTCACCCATGCTCCGGTCAAAATGTCTCTTTTTGACCTCATTCAATCATCTCCACAACATCACCAGTTCGATTGATAATCATGTCACATTGTCTTGAATTTAGATGAGCCACAACCTTTCAAGATGGTTTTCGATTGAATAGGTAGCAACCGCCATTTCCTTCAAGGATTATGAAATTCGCCCGTTTCTTCTAAGGATTTAGAGGCTCCCCTCTTTATCACAGCTTCAAATCAACAACACTATGTTAAAACGCACTATGATCAACGGTGGTGTTGCACTAAATGTCATTTACTCCCACACATTCGAGCAACTTAAGTTACAAAGAACGTAGTGTCACCACTACCTTTCGCCCTTCGATCATTTAATGATCATTCTAGCGATTACTTTAGGAATTGTGGTTCTGCACATTCTGTAGGTAAGAAACTTCTTTATGAGCTTTTTTACATTTTTGAAGGGAAATTCCACTACAATATGATCCTCGGATGCTCCTCGGATTTGTACAATGCATTGTGTACCATCAACCCTCCATCAATGCTTAAAATATTAGTATGAGGGAAAATCTATACTCATCTAGAGATCCTTTTCCTTCCGTACAACACGACATGACCACAAGGTCTGCCCCTCTAAAGGAGAATGCTTGTTCTCCTGACAAGGCTTCATCCTCTTCCATACCTATAACAAAGCTACCAGATTTACAAAATGCGGAGGAGATGTTGCAGTGTTTTTCGCTAGGAGAGATTCCTCTTCTCTCTTTTGACACCCATCTCAAACCCGATGAGTATGGTAGACTAGACAAATAACTTTGAATATCAGCTAGTTCTTGGTCGTATTGTCACCATTAGTTTTCCCAATCAATAGAATGACTTCATTTATGGTGGTCCTGATACACCTTGCTATCATTCGATTCTCCCCTCAGGGATAAACCCTATAAGCAGGTTTGATTGTTTACTGAGAATCTTGCATTCGCAAAAAACTTATTTATATCAACGCGCATGGAAAGGATTTGGCCTACAAAAAGTATGAACAGGTGTGCATGACCTCACATCCGTTCCAACTCTTAAACCACATCAAAAATTTGGTTTAGGATTTAAACCTCTCTTAAAATCCACCATCACCATTCTCGATGAGCCTCTTTCCATTGAGGAACCATCTTCTCCCACAAGGTCAGAAGCATCACTTGATGTGGATGACGCCATTTCCATCCCACCTAAATTTTTTTTAGTCAATACCATTTCCATAGGTCCATTGACCTATAAAACTAATGCTGAATCCACTTCCATACCATTAGTCTTCCCTGAAATAGTTGGAGACAACTCTCCCACTATCAACACTATCCACTGTGCGGATGATGATTTTGTCCTCACCTATTGTGAGGTAGAGGATTCCTATCTTCCTAAAATAATTCCTAATGATACATCTACGATTTTGAATGAAGCCACTTTCGACCTTAATATAGGGACTTCTAAAGACCCTCACATCATTAAGTTCGGCCAATCTCTTAATCCACATGAGTTAGGAGACTTCACCACCTTTCTTTCCAACCATAACCAAGCTTTTGCTTGGTCAAATGAAGATATGCCAACACTCGATCCTGATATCGTGGTCCACAATATCGTTACTCTTCCGAAATCAAACTAGTTAAACAAAAATTATGTAAAATGCACCCCGTGTAGCCCTTCTTGTTAAAGAAGAGTTGCAGAAAGACTTATTTTCCACTAAATTCATCCAACCCATTGACTATCCACAACTGGTTTCAAATGTAGTACCAATAACCAAAGCTACTGGAAAATTCAAATTTGTCTTGACTTCTAGGATCTTAATCTCGCTTGTTCAAAAGATGATTTTCCTCTACCTAATATCGATCAACTCGTGGATTTAACTACAGGTCACGAGATGATTTCTCTTAAGGATGGTTTCTTGGGATATAATCAAATTATCATCGCACTGCAGGGACCAACATAATAATTCCTTCATAACTCCTTGGGAGAATTTTTGTTATCGTGTCATGCCTTTCGGTCTTAAGAATGCAACAACAACCTATCAATGAGCGATGGCCTACATCTTCCATGATCTCTTACACAATACCGTGGAAGATTATGTCAATGATCTCCTTGCTAAGTCAAAATGCGCTCAAGATCACCTTTTCATTCTTGCACCTCTCTTTGAGAGGCTCATTCATTTTGTCTTTTCCTAAATCCATCTAAATGCATGTTTGGCATCATCACTGGTAAAATCTTAGGCTTTATCATTTATATTAGGGGTATTGAAGTTGATCCATAAAAATAAAGGCTATTCTTGAGATGCCTCCCCTTATAACTTAAAATAGCTCCGCAGTCTTCATGGACGCCTTCAATCGAGTGTGTCATTTTATCTCGTAACTATTGGACCGTTGTCAACCTTTTCATCATCTCCTTCGTAAGATTGTTCACTTTGAATGGGATGAGCATTGCCAAAAGGCCTTTGATGATCTCAAAGATTATCTTCTTTCTCCATCTCGTGCTTACACCTCCATGCGAGGGGAGTCATTCTATCTTTATATTTCTATGAATGACCATGATCCAGGGAGCCATGATCTCACATCGGGATGATAATGGTAAAGAAAAAGTAATCTATTATATCAGTCACACTCTTCATGAGTATGAAACATGCTATTTTGAAGCTGAAAAGTTGTCTTGTGCTCTCTTCTTTGCGAATTCTAAACTTCGTCACTACCTCCTTTATCACAAAACATATATTGTTACAAGTGTCAGTCCACTCAAGACAATGCATGCAAAACCTTATCACAATGATCGTATCACTCATTGTTTCATGCTCATGACAGAGTTTGATCTCGAGTTCATCTCACAAAAATCTATCAAGGGTCATGTCATTATGGATCAATTAGCTGATACTCCTCTTTCGGACACTCAAATCCTGCTTGCTCAATTCCTAGATGAGTACATCCAACAAATCGATTTTGGTCTTGTCTCCATTTAAAATAAAAATCTTCTTTGATGGATCCAAATGTCAGCAAGGGGGAGGTGCAGGTTTTGTCATGATTCCTCCTTGGGGTGCACCTATCCCGGTTGCACACAAGCTTAACTTTGAGTGTACCAATAATATGGCCAAATATGAAGCTCTTGTTTTAGGTCTTCAAAATGCCATTAATCTTGGTGCTTGCCATATCGACATCTTTGGTGATTCTGAGCTCATCGTTAATCAAGTCACTGGTGTCTATCAATGCAAAAATGATATCCTTCAAAAATATCACGATATCATTCTCTTTCAACTTCAATCTTTTGATAAATTTACTATCCAAGCTATTCCTCATGACCGTGAATCGATTCGCAAATACAATGACTTACTTAGCCTCGCTTATTCTACCTTTTACCAAAGACTCACAACTTTATGTGGTTGTTCAACATTTAGACCAACCATCTCATCTCAAGCATTTGACTTCAATTAATGCCGTCACAACCAACACTCAAGATGATTGGTATCAGCACATTTATGATTATCTATCCCATTCGGTAGCTTCCTCCAAATCTGAATTCCAATGGTAGAATATCTTTTATCCTATGTGCTAATCGCTATACTATTCAGGTAGAATCCTATACAAACATGGTTTTGATGGTATTTTCCTTCGGTGCCTCAAAACCCCTGAATCATCTAAAGCCATCCAGGATGTCCATGATGGTATCTGTGGTGGAGATTTTAGTGGCTTAGCTAAACACATGTTACGTTTAGGTTATTATTGTCCTTCTCTTAATCAAGACTGTTGCGAATACACTAAGAAATGTATCAAGTGTCAACAACATTCCAATCTTATACATATCCCTAGTCGGGATTTGTAACCTCCAATAGATTTGTGACCTTTCTCACAATGGGGTCTTGATCTCATCGGTCTCATCAATCCCCACTCTTCACAGCATCATCACTCTATCATTACTACCACGGGATACTTCACTAAGTGGATGGAAGTTATTCCTCTTTCATCAACCAAAGCTAAACCCATTGTTGATTTTGTCTATAAACAAATCATTTTTCACTTTGGTGTCCCGAAAACTCCTCACAGACAATAGTAAATATTTCAAAAACATCGATTTACGAACCTATGTGATGCTTTCAATATCAAACTTATCTTTTCTTCTCCATAATATCCTCAAGTTAACGACTAAGGTGAGGCTTCCAATAAAACTTTGTGTAATATCCTCATAAAGGCAACTAGTCGAGCTAGTAGGGATTGGCATTTACAAATCCCTTTGCTATCTAGGATTATCGAATATCATTCATACTCCTTCTAGTGCTACTCTCTTCTCTCTCATCTATGGGTCTTAGGTTGTCCTTCCTTTGGAAGTCTAGATCCCATCTCTTCTCTGCCTCTCTCGGGAGAATTTTTCTCTAAAGAGGACTATTGTCAAAATCATCTAGCGCAACTTGAGGTTACTCGATGAGTAGTGTCTCAATGCTCTTGAGCATCATCAAGTTTATCTTGAGCATGTCAAACATGTGTATAACAATCACTTACAACACCATGACTTCAAGGTTGGGGATCTTGTTCTTAAAGAAAACCAAAATTTCACTACACTGTAGAAGGAGTCAACGTGGTAAGTTTTCTCCTAATCGGATGGGTTCGTATGTAGTCACTCATAAATATGGGTCTAGGGCTTATTGTCTATCTTCCATGGATGGTGTACCTGAAATGGAGCCTCTTAATGCTTTGCATCTAAGGCCCTTCTACTGTTAAAATCTATCTTACACGATCTTAGTCGCAAAACCAGATTCTTCATCCATCTGCAACCAGTCATGCATTTCGTAGTGATTCAGAACTATGTGGTTCTCCGTGTTATGTCTTTTCTACCTTAAATATGAGTACCACGGCTCTACTCATGGCATTTTTCTTATGGATATGTTCCTCCTCATGGTAGGAACACCTTAATCACTACTTCATCTGTCTTGAGTGTTTATCTTAATTGAATCTACTCGGGGCATAAGTACGTGTTTGTATACATTTTCTTCCCCTCTCTCTGATCTATTTGGTCTAAACTCAACTTCTTCCAAAGCTCCAAAAAAAAATTAAAGAAAAATGAAGATGTTATCCTAATTCCAAAAGATAGACTGATCCCTCAAAGGACAACTATCCATGCCTTATCAAATAAATTAAAAAGTATAGACCATTCCCTTGAAGGATGGCTACCATCAAATTCAAAATACAGACCACTCCCTTGAAGGATGGTTGTTTATCTCATGGAATTTTCAGGCTTCTCGCATGGATCAGCCTTTGCAGTAACAGACTTCCCCTTCGGCCAGTTTGTTCACTTTTTAGCATCACTGAAAGACTTCCCGTATCGATCAGTCTTTCTATATCTAGCAAACTTCCCACGTTGATCAGTTTTCTCTTCTATCAAAAATCATGAAGCTGAGATATAAGACATTTTTGATCATATGGAGACCCTATTTTCCCAATATGAGCACGTATTTCTGTCCTTCATATATTTTGACGAGATACATACTTACTTCTCATTCCATCTATCTCTTAGATCTGGTTTGTGACTAACTAGTGTTAGGTTCATTTTATTTGTGTCTATGGCCTTATGTGCATCATCTTTCGGTTTCCTACCAAAGTCTCTATTTATGGTCAGTTAGGGGCCTAACTTATCATTCTTTTTCCTATCTAGGTGTATTGCTTTTTATTTCTAAAACAGAGATAATATCATTACATCCTTTCTTTCTGTCACAAGGACCATTTCCCATGATTATTTTTTGTTCATCCATTAAATTGACATTTAACATGTTAATTTAGTCAAATCTATCATCTATCTATACATATCTTATCTACTTCGTCTAAAACACATCAAAGCATGTATTAAAAACACATGTGAATCCATCTATCTATTTAATTACAATTAAATTAACATCTTAAACATGTTTAGTTTATCAATCTATTAATCCCATCAAATCACATCACATCTATCCATCTATCCTCTATCAACATATGTCTATGACCATCAAAATTACACTGCATCTATCTATATGTATCAAAATTAAATGCATAAGTACAATCACATAACACAAAAATGATGAATATATATACATGAGTGTCTATACAAAAAGAATGGATGGATTTCAATCAAACCATCTATATCATACATCAAAAATTCCTTCAAAACCAAGGCTACATCAATATATCGATACAAAAATAACATATCTATATACTAAAGTTGGATAAGTGGAAGACACTATCTCCTCCACCCTCCTATCGAGCTAGAAGCACCTGCTACTAGGCCCTCCCCTTACCACCTCGATCTCTCCCACTACTCACACCCTTCGATGCACCACTAGCTACAACTATCACTAATATCCTCCTCGTGCTTGTAATGAGTCACATCATGGGCATGTTGTGTGAGGGTATCCTCATAGTATATCACCTCGGCGAGGAGAGTTTGATAGGTGCTCAGACTCACCATACTAGGTGCTCGTAATGGCGTTGTTGCTGCTGCTAGTGGTGGCCCTCCCGATGCCGCACCGTATGACTGGACTCGAAGTGGTGCTGTATCACCCTATTTGGCCCTCGAGGGCCTCTCTCATTGCCTATGGTAGCAATCTCGCTATTGTATCACCGTATCCTACTCCTAACATGCGGTATCTCTCTCCAATATCGGTGCATCCCTCTCCTCCGTCGATCTCTAATCACCTTGATGGCAGCTTGGTGGGCATGCGTCGGGCCAACATGCTCTCCCTCTAGTCTCTCAAGCACCGTGTAGATATGTCCCCTCATCTACATCTATGGATGCTTTGGGAGGTGTCATGGTAGCTCAGAGAGTACCATGCCACGTAGCCATCATCCACTCCTACGTCTTCATCACTATGTGTGGGAAGTGGGGCCTCCCTCAGTGGATCTATGAGGATCAAAATCAGCAAATCGTCTCTCTCATTGTCCTGCCTATATGGCATATATGTGGTCGAGACCATCCGTACTAAACCAAACTACCTCAGCACCCATATAAATGGGACGTGCTCCCACATATCTGGCCTATGCCTCATAACCACCCTACTCTGTCTCGGCTCTACCGGTGAGCATCCTGATTGGCCCATGTCGGGTAGACCTGATATGGTCTCCAAATAACCTGCTCTAGTGTCAGCATCCTGAATCACTCAGTATACCACTCTGTAGATCTCCCTGTATCTCTCGGGGCCATGTCTTCCTGCCATCACCGGAATCCATAATCAAGGGCCCCCTCTGCTACTGGCATCCATGGAAGCCCTGATGGCCTGATCACTGCTATATGCTCATATGCCTAGCAATGGAGCACAAAGCTAACATCAATACTTGTCCGCCTACCTGTGGTGTACATCCACAACTCATGATATATCTATGCTACTAGGGCATCAACAAATGTAAACACCTACCGAACTCTAGGATATCACAAACACAGTCTAGTAAAAGCAATGGAAATCTCCCACCTCCTGAATCTGGTAGAGAAAAATAGGAGATCGCCATCTGAATCAGCACTATCCATCTGCTCCTAGCATCATCCTTGTCATAATGTGAGGCTATCCTCACCACCTCGTACACTATCTCTCGAATCATTTGTCCTATCTCCATATAATCGTCTCGGGGCCCTCTCGCTACTGCTCTCATGGAGTGGTCTCTATCGGGTCCCCGGTGATCGGCAACCTTAGGATCCTATATATGTCCTCATGGGTGATGGTCATCTCACCCGTCCTGAACTAGAATGTGCATGTCCAGCTATCCCATCAACTGTATCGGTGCTCACATCAAATCTACGTCTCGAGGCACTTTTTGGTAGTAACGGGAAGCCCCGAGCGCGAGATAGCTCCAAGTGGCAACAATTAGCGTCTGTCATGTTAGGAAGAATAGTCTCTAAAAACTTGTGAATAGTATCCCGCATATGTAATGCCTCTCGTGCCTACATCCACGACATCAAGCGAGGTGTTAGCTTCTCATTTATTCAAATCAAAACATCAAAAACACATTCTACCACTTTCTCAGTCTAATTAATCCAGTCGTCACCGATTGAACCTAATCGGCATCGATTTTTCCAATCGACGCCGATTGGGAGGCAGAGTGTCCAAAACACTCTGGCCTCCCACTTATTCCCTTTTTCCCTAAAAACTAGCATCCTAGTATGCTATTTAATTGTAAACATATACACAAGGCTAAGGTAGATCCACTTACCCTGAGCCGTGTCCCCTTCCCTCTTGTTGCTTCCCAGGCTTCCATGTTGCTCAAAGTCAATTTTTGACACTTTCTTAATGAATCGTCGTGGTGTAAATAAATCGTTTGTGTTTCCCTTTCTCATATTTATATGGATTTGGTACGGTCAGTGCCAATTTTTATGGTTGGCGCCAATTGGTTTAGTCAACATTTATTTTGGCTTGATCGACGCTGATTGAGGCCAATCATTGCCGATTTGTTGCAATTTTAGCCTTCCACATCACTTTCTTCCATCTGCTCATCTTTTTGCCAAAGTGTTGATGGTTAGCTTATTTATCTTATCATTATTATGACACGAATGTTTCCTTTTGGAACATATTTTTGGTATTATCACCCATTTCGAGCTTGTTCATCAGTACATGGGTCACTTGCATTGGTGGAAGCCTAAAGATAGTGGAGTGCAGCAGGCACTAACGTCATCTAGTTCTCAAACCATCTGGTTGTACCTACTAATGTGTCACTCTTTAGTTCTACTATTTTGCAGCCCTCCTTCCACTCATGGGTCTATAGGTACTAACGTCGTCTCATATGAAAACCATCTAGCTTACCCTACCAATGTGAGGTCCTTAGGTTACTTGCATTTTTATTGTTTTCATGTGTCATCAATAATCGAGAATCACTCAAGATATCTAGTGGGGCATCTTGCATTCTCATCTGCCTTTTTCAAACTTGGGATCGGTTGGTCTTTTGGCATTCATCCATCGCCTAGTTTGAGGGGAATCACATCATCACCTTTTTTTCTTCCTTTCTTCCAACTCCTTGTTTTTGTCTTACAACTTTTCTTATCACAAGTTACTCAACAAAAGGAGGAATGTAGACACCTAAAATTGGCTACCCAATTTAGTGTCCCCCCGGTTTTTTATCCTCCCTATTAACCTATGGCACCTTTATATCACTACTTATCCCTTAGGGTATTACTTAAATATTTGATTTAAACACCTATCCTAAGTTTATTATACCCCATGGTGTTTCATCCATGGATAGTTAAATATTAACTATTTAATTATACTTTATACATGTATCTTAACCTCTTATCTACCCTATATCAATTCCTAACCTCACATATCAATTCTATCCATCTATTCCCCCTATTTCTCCTCCTCCCAAACTGTGCACCGGGATGTTTCCCATATTTGAGTCAGAAGGATGCACTTTCATCTCTCTAGATCATCATTTTTGGCTATTCCGGGACTCTGTACCCCAATCGGCGTCGACTAATACTCGATCGACACCAATTTTTCAGAACGGCACCAATTTTACCTCAGTTAGTGCCGATTATAAATATAGGGCCAGAATTTAGTTTTGGTTAAACAAAAATAATGACAGAGAGTTTTTTGAAAGATCAAGCCCGAGCATCATCTATCAAGTGAGAGTGAATTATGTCAAGAACAATCCCCGAGAGGAGTACTGCGTTACTCTACTCCCACAACATCGACATCGTGAGGCTTCATTGATTGCTTTGTGTCTCTATTCATGCATCTAGCTAAGGTAGAGATTTTTCAGTATCCCTACAGATCCAACGGACATTAAAGATCTAGCCTTCATTGTCCATTTCTCAACCTTCCTACAATTTTCCCCTAGTTGATGCCGATTGAGCCTAATCAACGCCGATTCACCCAATCGATGCCGATTAGCTTTGTAGACAGGTAAAATAACTCAGGTAACACAAATCCAACATTTTTTTCATAGTTTTCTGTTATCTGTTTCTTTTTCTGCTCTCTAATGTTTACATTCTATCTGTCATTTTTAATCAGAAAATCTAGACATTTACTTACATATTTTATCATGTATGCTTCTTTCTTTAATTTAAAACATGGAATGACATCCACCAAGGGAGCTTATCATTTCTCAGACCCGCTTTTCAAGCAGTCCAACCAAATATCTTTTAACTTTGTCTTTTTCTCACAAGTATCCGTGTCTTGCAGGTTTCTCAGATCTACTTTGCAGGATTGCTAGTGTGCGCCCGTCTTGTGTACATTGGATTTATTCTCCATCTACATCTTCAAATATTGTCTTATCTATCAGGTATTGATTTCATTTGAGTTTTTTAGGGTTCTTGTGTTTAGTTCGGTACATTAACTTGGACAAGTAACAAGCACAGAAATTCTTGATCTACAACAATTTTGTTGTGATTTTGAGTTGTTTATCTATCAATTTAGAAATTTCAATCTTTGTAAGAATCCATTAATGAATCTTATAGACATAGATTTTTCAAATTAATGAAATATTTCAACTATATTAATATCTAGTCCATTCCTAGAAAAGAAAATAAGCATGTAGATAGACTTGCAAAGAATTGGTGCTAGTTTTGAAGTCCTGGAAAGATTAAAAACAATGAGATTTAGCCTCACATAAATCTTATTTTCAAGCTTTCTATACCCGATAATGATTTAAATTGGTAGGTTTTTTAAAATGATGAACATATCTACAGGTTTTGTAGCAAAATCTGAATTTTGAAATAAAATTAAGACAAATTACAACACTTATATGGAGACTAGATTGTTCAATTAAAGAAAAATAAACCGCCTCGAGGATTGGTCACATTAGAGGACATCTTCAAAGACTAATGATCAGTTAAGGAAATAAAAAACTATGATTTTGACATATGTTTATAACTATGAAGAGATCTCAGTTGATGAAGGAAAATTTTGTTTCTCGGAAAGGTGTTGGTACCCGATTGATTCTCCTCGTAAATCAAGCAACATCACGATTTGAAAGACACTCGAGAGACAGACATATCAAAATATATGTTATTATGCAGCCGGGAGGTAATTCATCTAGCCCTTTGTCACTTGGGTCGATGGAGAAATGGTTAGCACCTTAAAAGGATTTGATATATCCTCACTATTTTAGGTTGTGCCTTTCAACCTGAGTGTAAGAGAACCCATTTGTAACTTTGTTTTGGTAAAGGAGATGAAGATATCCTTCTTTGCAAAAATGTGTTAGAGGAAACCTTGAGAAAATATGATCAAATGCACCACAATTTAACTCTCACAAGTTGTCACTTCTAAAGAATGGTGGTACTTTCTAAAAAGGCTTAGGATACTAAAGGCATGGAAACCGGATTTTCTTCTACATATTTTTGTAATGGAAATTATTCATTTGTTGATATATAGGAAACAAAGTGGTAGTTCGTAGGATTTGCTATTTCGAGAAATTCCTTGGTGGGAGATTAAGAAAGACAAACTTGATTTTTCTGATATTTGAAAAACTTCACAAGAATTGGAAAAATCAATAATAGAAATCTTCAAAATAGTAAAAATATTCCTTCAACCAGAAGGTGTGCATCCTTGGAAGCCCATATTTGCACATTTTCTCACAATCTTGAAGTATTTAACATGAAGGCTCCAGTTAAAAGACTCAATTAAACATTATCAATCTTTGGTTTATCACGCCTAAGGTACCCCGAAAGACTTACAAACAATATCTCACAACAAATGAAGGTAAATTTATTTCAAATTGTTTATTCCATCTCCAGATGAAAGCTCTTCTGATAATGAAATTGCAAATGCCACTAAACAATAAAAAATATGAGATCTTGTGTGATTTAGAGAGATTCTAACATAAGACTGCAATAGGAACAAGAAAAACTATTTGCAGACATTTTGAAATACAATAGAAGTAATTTTTACTCGAGATTAACACAAATAAATTTGAAATTGATTTAGATTCATTAGCAATAGGGAACGTTTTCTCGAAACAATCTAAGAGCTCATCAATGGTTGTAAACATGATGCAAATCCAAAACGTAATAAATTAGCAAGTTTCTCGGATGATCTCTCAAAAAGATGGGTTTTTCATAGTTCCTCGTAAAAATTAACCCCCAGCTATTTACATGACTCCATCATGCATTTTTATAGCACTTTTATCCAAAATTCACCCTCTAGAGGTAAATTTTGATAACATGTAGCAAATTCTTCGCCTCGAGCAAGTAGATTGATTCAAGGCCCAAAATCACATTTTGGGGATCCTTTGGTATCTCTCTAACTTCCCCATCTAGGGAAAAATATTAGCAAAACATTGGAAAAATCCAAAAATGAAGTTGTAAGCTTTTTTTAATTCATTGTCGATCTAGAGGTTGCAGGTCATACCCGTGCATGTTGTACCAAGTTTTGTCGTACCAAGTTTGGGGCTGAAATACAAAGGAATTGGCTAAATAAGACATTTTTGTCCTAGGAAATCAGTAGGATAGTTGGGATGTCAAGACATGTGGGACGTGAAAGATGATTTTTCCACAAGTCGCCTATTATGAGTGGTGTGAATCTTTTTGTCCAGACGATCGGGACACAAGTACGTGCGGGATGTATAAAGGAGAAATCATCGCACAAAGAGCCAAGATAACTAGAATCGATGATGTGGAAGTCAACGACCCTCATGGCACGGTCGATGATGGATGCACAGGGAAAATGAAGCTTTGAATCGAGAAAATCCCGAGATAATGTGTTGGGGATAGCCGGGACACGTGGACTCGATTTTGTCGAAATATCCACAACAAAGAGAAAAGTCAAAGTTTGACCTCCCAAAATTTAAACGGCCATAAATTTTGACTCCGAGCTCCAATTGTAATAAAATTGGAATTTATAAAATGAGCTCTAGTCGGTTAATGCTCATTCCCGTCAAATGACAAAAAAGCCTGGTAGACCCAAAATAGTTGCTCGCACTCGAAGGCCATAAATTTGTATTTCTCGATGAAATTTCAAAAAATGGGCACCATTGAAATCATGGATCCAAGAAAGATGCACATAAATCAAGAAATTTAGGATTTGATGAGAAATAAATAGATATTTTATAAAACATGTATGGGTTCATGACAGTGTTTTATTTGGTAGTTGGGAGTGTAATTAAGAGGCATGGTCATCATTCTTTCTCTGTTGCAGCACCTAGGATAGTATGGGGATCCTTTTGCAAGTAACATACAATCATTTCACTCCATTTAATTCATCTTACAAGTGGTTGAAGAACAGATTTTAGGATTTCCATTTCCCCTTCTCTCTCTCTTCTCATTTTTTCTATAAATTGGAGTGTTGGGCTCATTGTAAAAAGAGGTAGTTTTTGTTGTAAAACAGCTCTGTCAAAATTGATTTATGAAGCCAATGTGTTGCAGGCCCTTGTAGTGGACTCCTTATATGGTGATTCAGGCCCTTATCTTGTAAATGCATTGAATCATGGATATCACGAAGCAATAAAACACAAGTTTTGGATCCATCTTCCCCTCGCTTTGTGTTTTCCTACATTCTTCTTGCCCCTTCAACCTTGATTACAAGTGTATTGTGTCTATCTTTGAGATATTTTAAGGATCCATTATTATTGTGCATGTATGAAATATTGTGGTGAATGCATTTTTATATTGTGGAGAATTGTTATCACCCCTTCTAGTATGCACTTTACTTCTAGTTTTCACACATTGTAAGACTATTCTCACACCCTCCTTTTCTGGTGTATCACCGATGTAGTATAGGCTTTCATTTTTTTAATGCATTGTCTCTCCTTGTTCCTTTGGAAAAGTTAGATTAGAAAAATTATTTTTTCCGTATTAGAGTAGATTGTGGTAGGTAGTTTAGGAGCAAGAACCAACTTTTTTTCTAGAGGTCTATCTCAAGTAAGCAAGTCCCACAACTTGGAGATAGTAACCATGTTATCCAATCACATTGTGAGCTCAAGTATATGCACTTGTGTAAACATAAGGGTGCTATTATTAGGTGATAACAAGCACTCATTTACATGTAAGCCTTTCCCGCCAAGAAAAGAATATGTCAAGCATCTAGTTTGTTACATATTTCATCATGATTTGCATAAAGGGTCGTTTAATAAAAATATGCCCAAAAGTTATCCTGTTTAAAAAAGGTGAATCATTGTAAATATTTGCATCATTATTGTAATTGCAAGCACATTTTTCATTCTTGGTGCATGCAGGACCCTTTTCCTTCATCATTTCATCTTTTCTCCTCTATAATTTTACTCTGCAACTATAGATCTGCTTATTTTTTCATTTTTTGCAGGAACCCAAGAAATTTTGATTCAAATTATCAATCCTGCACCTCCCTAATTTGTAAATTGAGCCCCATATCCATTTATTTGCCTTTGTGTAGACCAAAAAGATAAGAAATTATCAAAAATTGATGAAGAATGATGTAAAAATTACATCTCCGGACTTCTTGGATCATCAATGACGACAAAATCAAATGCAATGCATAGTTTCCATAGATTTTTTTCTTTTCTAAACTTTAAATTAGAGTCGTCCACATGGAACGATCTGATTTAAAGAGGGCTGGGTCACCTTTTACATTTTATAACTTTTGGAGAAAATGTAAAATTTTCACATTTTTCCCTGTCCCTCTCGCCTTTTGACTTTTCAAACCGCCATGTGTGCAATCGAGGAACTCAATCGAGGCCAAGGGACGAGTTCAATATTTTTTCAAACATAGTCGAAAGTGACAAGTTTATAAAATAAAACCATTGTGCCTCATCTAATCAAAAGATACCACGTGTTTTAAGATGCTTTGACATACTGAATTTGTGACGGAAAAGATGCCCGTCAAACCGTAAATACATAGAACTTTACCGATCCACGCCCAAAATGCATATTTTTCACTAAGGATGGAAACATTATAGTCAATAACTAGACAAACATGATCCATGACCATGGAGAAGTATCTATAATGGTATTTAGAAGAAGATTGAAATTTTTAGCATCTAAGATCAAGGAGATAGAGAATTAAACGTTGAATTACGCAGAGTGAAGAAATTTATGGGAAAATTAGGAAAAATTGGGGATTTCTTCAAAAAAATTAGGGCACGATCAAATATAGCACCAACATCAGCTCCAACTCAGGATGGGCACTCTCGACGAGTGCCACAAGAACAAAAGAGAAGACCAAGTACCAGAAACCATTGGGTAATTGTGTCACGAGCCAACTTGCAGAAAGCGAGAGAACAAAACCAACTTCCCAAAATTAAGCCGAGAACTTGAGAAAAACTTGATCACCAAGGACCAAGATGAGAAAAAATGTAAAACTAAACAAAACCAAAAGAGCTATACACTATACTGATGGTATGTGCCTCGATTCAAAGAAAGAAAATCAAGGAAATTTTTCAAGTGCATTCAAATCTACATATGACTATATCGGAAGCTCTAATACATTTTTAACGAATAGATATATACTTGTTTTTATTTTCTCTCCAAGTGTTAGCTAACCAATTTTTTTGAAGTTTCTCCTTTATTCCCAAGTCATATTGTTCAACATTTTATGAGGCTACATCAAACATCAAATTTGTAGGAAATCCAAACTACTCAGGAGATCTACATTCTTCAATTTCATACTCTTTGAAATCAACATAACTCACAAAGTTACCAATATCAACATCTATGTATAATACTTCATAAGAAGCATTGTTGGGGTCTTCAATAAGATATAACATCTTCTTTTCACGATGCATCTTGACAAGGTTTCCCACAATTGGGATAGTGGCATAAGACATATCCATTTGAAAACTACCACCCACACTAGCATCCCACTTTCTTGATAACAACATTCCCCATTTAGTAGGAAAATCAACAATGACAACATACATGGTTAATTTTACTCCTCGATAATATGCAAGTTGCACTACCAAACCTTTAACACATCCAAGCACTAACACTTCTCTATAATCCATGGCAAGATGCAGGTTCCCATAAGGTGTTGTTACTTTGATGTTTAATTCTTTCATGACCTCAAGAGGCATAACATTGCATGAAGGTCCGAATCAAACATACAGCTAGGTAGTATCATATATTTAATAACAAAAAATTAAATAATTGATCCACATTCAGTGAGACTTAACCAACGAAGTTCCCAAATAAACTGAGGTGGTTACCCAAATTCATCTAGTATTTGGAATTTTTCTAACTCTGCAATGGTAGGAGGAATCTCAACATTGTTCAAATTTCTGCCCTGGGTAATCATTTCTTCATTAAATCCCAAATACTCAAAATCCCTTTTTACATGCTTAGGAATTCTAAGAAATTCAACAATTGGAATACAGAACCTTGATTTGACTCAAGACTTGGGCAATGTCATATGGAACATATTTGGGTAAGGCAGCAATAGGAGGAAGATTGACAAACTCATTAGATGACATGAAAGTTTTTTCAGTTTGAGCATTGTGAGGAATACAAGTTTTATTTGGGGAAAAGGACTTTTCCGCCCATATTTCTTAGGATTTTCTTTGATAAGAATTGGAGTTTCTTATTTGGCTTAAGGCCCTACCCCTTTAAAAACTTTACTTCTTGTATTATGTTCCTTTTCTTGGGCAACCATTGCATTCATTAACAACTACCTATCCTCCTTAGAAGGTATTCCTTCATCAAAGTTTTCAATCATTAAATCCCTTAAGTACTCAAAATCATTATTGGGAAATTCCGAGTTTGAACCATATAAATTTCAAAATTATGAGTGGAAGGAATAGGTAATACCAGTGATTACAATCCAAAAACTTGTAGCAGGATTACGGCACTAATTAATTCAGTTGAAGTTGCTCCCTATTGTGAAATTGCAGGTCTCTCCATCATGCATGCATCTTCATCTATTTCTTTATCATCAGCTTCTTCAACTTCTTGATCGAACTCACAAGGAGAATGAAACAAGAAGCATCTGTCACACCATTCAATTTCATTTACCTCATCAACAACCACAACTCTAAGCACTTATAGGATCAGAAAAAATATGTTTTCATGAGATTGGGGTTGTCTATTTGTTGATCCCCAGGTCCCTTTCCTCTATCATCGATATATGATCACCCCTAGGATGATTTACAAATTTGTTTTGACCTTGTTTCTTATGATGACCTTGGGAACTTTGTCCACTTCCTTTCTCTTCCCTCGGCTAACTAGGAAGATATTTCTTTAATAGCTCCTACCAAGTTTTTTACAACCTCCTCTAGATCAACAAAAATTATTTATTGAGTATCTTCTTGATTAATCGGTTTAACACCTTCCTCTTACGAGGTTTACCAACTACCTTGATTTTGTTTTCAATTTTCGAGCTATGGTAAAGGACTACCTCAAAGTTCAAAGGTTTTGTCCCTCAAATAGTATGGATCCTTTTTGTCAAATGCATCAAAATACCTTATCGACTTGATTCATCACATGGCCTTAAATTTATAGGCAACCTTCTCAATGTTTTGTTCAATATTGTGTTGAATTCATGGGATGATTCATTATGGTTCTTCTTAATATTTCGAAATTCTAATAAAAGAAACCTAGCATCTGTTTTATCTCTATAATACAATATAAAATCATTCTTCATTACTATCCATGAATCTATAGAGTTATCTCGCAAAGATTTATACCAATCCCGTGCATCTTCTTCTAAAGTATGAATAAACAATTTAATATACACATCCTCAAACTCTATTTCAAATTCTTCCATCATATTGACAAATAGCTTTAAATTTTGATCACCCGTGATAGCATTATTTCCTTGAAACTTTCATAGTCTATTTCTAATCTCTTATGGAACTACATTTGGATAACCAACCATACCTCTAAAATTGATAGGACTAAAGGTATTAACAAAAAATTGAGGTCTAGGTGGAGGTTAGACCTTATTATTTTGTGGAGATGAATTTACGTGGTTACAAAATGATGAGGATTGAGGGTATCTGAGTCACAAGATGGAATTTCAAAGATTAATGTCCCCTAATGGCTCTATTTCTTAGAAGACACTATCAACCCCTGAAAACATAGGGTAGATTGAGAAGCAAACTTTTCAAATACAAATGAAGTCCCCTCACGAAATGGAGAATTCAATTTAACAAAGAGATGACCTGATTAAGATTCACTTGAAGAAGAATAGTAATCCTCAACCACAGGTTTATCACCTTTAAGAAATGATGATGTATTTCCCGATTCTTGATCTCCAACAACTTTCTAGATTCTTCTTCGTTCGATTTTTCTTTTCTCGATTTCGGAAACAACTTTCTACTAGGGTCCTTATTAGAAAAAGATCTTCTTCCCTCCATATTTGCAGATATTAGTAACAAATTAAAAATGATAGAGGTTAAGACACTAGCATTTATCAAAATCAAATCAACACGGAGTCACCAATAAGGATTTCCCCTACTTGTGAAAATGCACTAAAATTGATCTCACAAATGTCTATCAAACATAACTCTTGAAAATATTATCGATCTTACTTTTCTTTAGCCAAATCTATCAATTATAACAAAAATTAGTGCAATAATACTGTTGGAAACTTGAAATATTACACACGAGTTTATAACTTTGAATAATCCTTAAAAATCAACATACAATGATGTTTTAACAATGTATTAGTACACAGTAACATGCAAGAAGTATTACTGTGTCCAATAAAGATCAAATAGACTCAAATTGTCCCTGAAAATGGTGTTAGAAGAATGCTAATGATCCAAATGCTCGAGATACCTCAAATACTTCAAATAATTGAAACAATCTCAGCAACGACACCAAAGAAAGCATATTAGTACCCAAATTGATTCTCCCTTAAAAACTAAGTAGCATAACATGATTTGACAACAAACTTAGAGACAAAAATATTACAATATATGTTGTTTTATAGCTAGGAGGTGATTCATATAGCCCTTTTCACTTGGTTGATGGATAAATGGATAGCACCTTAAAAGGATTTGATGTATCCTCACTATTTTAGGTTAAGCATTTCAACTGTGGTAAGAGAACCCATTTGTAACCTCTGTTGGTGAAGGATATGAAGATATCCTTATTTACACAAATTTTTAGAGAAACCTTGATAAAATATGATCAATTGCACCAAAATTTAACTCTCACGAGTCATTACTTCTAACGAATGGTGATACTTTCTAAACAAGGCTTAAGTTACTAAAGACATGGAAACCTGATTTGTTTCTACATATTTTTGTAATGGACATTATTCATTTGTGAATATACAGGGAAAATAGGGGTAGTTTTGATAGGATTCATTGTTTTTGAGATTTTTTTGGTGGGAGATTAAGTAATACAAACTTGATTTTGCTATATCTTTGAGAGCCTTCATAAGAATTGGAAAACTAACAGATAGAAAACTTCTAATAGCTAAAATGTTCCTTCAACCAAAAGGTGTGCATCAATGGAGGCCCATATCCACAAGTTTTCACATAATATTAAATAAATTTACACGAAGGATAGAGTTAAAAGAGTCAATTAAACATTAGAAATCTTTGGTTTATCATGCCTAAGGTACCCCAAATACCTACAAACAATATCTATCAACAAATGAAGGTAAAGTGATTTTAAATTGTTTATGTCATCACCAAATGAAATATCTTCTGATAATAAAATTGTAAATGCCACTAAACTATCATAAATTTTGGGAAAATGTGCAATTTTCACATTTTTCCCTCCCTCCATCTTTTGATTTTTCAAACCACCACTTATACCAATCGAAATTAATGGGGGCCATGGGAACAAATCAATCTTTTTACAAACATAGTCAAAAGTGACAAGTCTATAAAATAATCCTGTAGTGACTCATATAATCAAAATAGACAACGTGTTTTAAGATGAGATATAATTTGATGGGGAAAATATGCCTCACAAACCGTAAAATACATAGAACTTTACTAATCGCGCTAAAAATATGAATTTTTCATCAAGGATGGAAAATCATGTGCAATACTGCCAAACATGATCTACGACCATGGAGAAGGATCTATAATAGCATTCCGAAGAAGATTGAACATTTTTGTGCATCAAGGATTAGGAGTTAGAGAATTAAACATTGAATCGCATTGTTAAAGAAATTTTAGGTAAAATTAGGGTACGATCAAATTGAGCACCAACAAAAGGTATGTTCCTTAACCGAAAAGTGTTTCTTTATTAATATTCCCAAGGAATTTAAGGATGTTTTTGCTTTGAAATACCAAGACCTGAAAGGGTTTGATCCAAGTTTGGCACATAATACTATTGAATTACAACCAAATTCAAGCCAGAATCATAAGCAGATAAAGAAAACTTTTGATAAGAAATCTAAGCTCATAATCTTCAATGAAGGAGATATTGTGTTGAAGTTGATGTCACATGTAAATCCAGAAGACACATGAAGTTTGATAAAATCTGAGTGGTCCTTACATGATTTCAGCTAGTGAAGAACACAATGCATTTAAGCTCTAAAGGATGAATGGAGACAAACTTCCCATTCTTATGAATGGTATGTTTCTCAAACACTTATTTGAAAATACTTTAGTGTCTATTTAGAGCAATATTTCCATTCAATAAGTGCATTTCCTACACATTGCAATTTTTTTCAATTCAATAAATGCATTCGTGCATGCGATTTGGTTTACAAGATCCTTTCCAGCTTTAGTTCATTTTGGAAGGGTTAGACCTTCAAAAAGGTAGCTTTTGGTTACATGATTTGGACTTCATGCCCAATGGACAAGAGCAAGGAACTTGTTTACAAGCTATCCAACAGCTTTTCTAAATAGGATCACCAAAAATGTTGACAAATTTTGTACTTGTGCTTAAAACTAGTTAATCGAAACTTCATTACGATGGATAACATTGGTGAAGTGGACCTAAGCTAGGGAAGATTATTTTAGTCAATATTTTTTCATTGAATTAATTAATGATTACATGAAATCTACAAAACTATGTGTGTTGTTAAAAATGTAACAGATCACGTACTCTATAATTTCATGACTATCTTAAGTAAAAGAACACAAAGCCCCAAATGACAAATATGTTATCTTGATAAAGACATCAAATTATAGAATAGATGAAGTGTTAAGTGTTGGGACATCAATTATATTTGCAGATTCGGCAGCAATCGAGTTCATTGGTAAATGTTAAAAGTATTTTTAAGGTTCATTGCTTCATGATTAAGAAATTAAATTATATTATTGGGTTGTTTAATTCATCATACAATCCATATAGAAAGCTCAAATGTAGAAAGAAATACACAACTCAATTTTAGAATTCAAAGTGTTTTATTCATAAGGGATTTCGTATGTTCCCACACAAGCCGTGGATATAACGAAAATTAAATTATAGATTAAAGAAGAAAGAGGTACATATGCATGAAAGAGAAAATAAAGGAGTATGAATGAACCCATCATTGCCTTGGAGTTTTTTGCTTCAGCTTGATGCATCTCCATTTCCGTGTTTGTTCCCTCTTCATCTTCATACTTGAAGCCCTATACCTGAAAATAGAAAAGAGAAAACTATCAGTTATGAGCTCAGGGGTTAATCCATATTCCTATACTATCCAAATTTGTGTAGATGAATCTCTTAACAACAAGAGATATAAATTACATGAATATCGATGAACAACTGATAAAGTAATTTTCTATAATAGCATACATGATTTATTCACTCATAAATAAGGAGAGAGAAGAAAAGAAAACTATGGAACATAAGAGAGGCCAAAAAGCCTAAATATTTTCTAACTATTTTCTTAATGTGTAGGTACATGTTGTAGTCAAGAAGAAAATAAATCATGTCTTATAGTCCTCACTGTTAGATAAAGATTACAGAGTTCAATGAATTCTATCCTATGGTACATCAAGATTGGAATAAATCACAAGTACATATTGGTATGAAGGAAGAATAAAACTCAAATTTTAGTAGTTATCCTATATATAAAAGAATTTACAAGACAGATCGGAGGAGAGACTTGCAAATAAAAGTACATGTTTTAATACAACTCAAAGGTGAAGCATAAGAATCACAATATAAAGGCTGAAGTTAACTGAAAGATAAGATTATAGCTGAAATAGAATGAGAAAGAAATCTAAGAAAATTTTGATAGGGATCAGCCATGTAAAATGGACATTTACATATTTCTATAATGATTTTTTTAAACTAATAGATGCTTTAAAAGTTATATACAAATCAAATCGTAATACGTAGAGTTTTAAAATCATGGCGTGATCAAGATAACAATTATCATATTTTAGCTTCTATCAACAAGCCAAAGTTCAATATAACAAGTGATACATTCTCGTATTTTGAATCACAAAAGTACATTTATTACAAGTGAAACATAATAAAAGAAACAAATCTAAGAAAATTTTGATAAGGCTTCTCCGTGTCAAATTTATATTTTTAATTTTTCAGCATGTATACTAAAGTTGTAGTGAAGATAAAATGTAGTATTTAAGAAGAAAAGAAATGTAAGTACAACATATAACCAAAAAAATCAATTTTCAGCATGCAAGCAATTATGAATGTAAATTTCCATAAATAATACATCCTTTCTATGTTCTCAAATCAAGAGTTGTAGAAAGTTCAAACAATCAGATATCAAGTCTCAAAAGGTACATCTCAATATATATAGGTTTCAAAAATATGTTTTAAGTCCTTTAAATATCTCAATTTGTAAAATGCCTTGCACAAGAAATGATACAAATCTTTAGAAAGGTTCAAACTAGAAAGATCAAATGCATGTATATCCAAACAAGTAATAAAGAACAAAAATTAGGAGTCTTCAAGATAAGATATCAAGTATATAACTACAAATTATTTTTCTCAATTATGCAATGAAACAAGAATTCATCTTATTATAGTTTTAAGGAGAAGGAAAATTTTGCAAGATCATGTAGGAAAGAAAACAAGCCAAAAAGGATTCGAGACAAGACACTATATACTCAGAAAAGCATAGAGGAATGGTTGAATAATCAATGTAATATGAGACCCCAGATCTAGGTATTAGATTCAAACAAATACAAATATATCTTCAAGTAAGGTAACACTTCGATTTCTTCAAAAGCGTCCAATGCATTACGCCTCAAGATGAAGTAGAATCAGCTTCCAAGATTGGAGAATTTATAAGGTACAAAAATCAAAACAAAGGAGCTCTACACAAGGATGAAACATGAAATAAATGCAAAGTTTCAGACTTAAGGTTTAAAATAGACAAACGATGCACACTAAAAATGGATCAAATACAAGATTAAAACTCAATGAATGTAAATTCTAAATCGAATCGTGGAATGCAGAGCTTAAAACAATGTGAAGTGGATTTTAATTGTTCCGTAAGCTATAAAAAGAATAAAAATAAGTGAAACAGTCTAAATACTCACATACGTAAGAATAAAAATAAATGAACATGTTTGAATACCCACATCAATAAACATTCAGATCTGGTGAGTTTCGAGCAAAATAGGAATACCCATTTAGTATTCAGAACATAAACTCAAGTGGAAGAGCTTTGAATCAGAAAATGCATGCATACCCGAGTTAAAGAAATTGTCAAGTTTTTCAAAAATTATCATTCCCATTGAAATTACTTTCAAGTTGTAGTATCGAAAGAAAATGGGTACAGATCCTCGCTTTGATCAATAAAATATTAATGGATATCGAGAATCGAGTAAGAAAATAGAACTCACCGAATAAAATGGAGCAATCCAACCCTCAAAATATCATCAAGTTTTCGAGCAAGAAAATCAACCACCCGTAACGAGTCTTAACTTGAAATATACAGGGAAGCATAAAATCACAAAGATAATGCCAAGAAAGAATGAAGTATCGTATCTTGGATGTCAAAATGGAAATGAAAAAGTGGTTCCAAAGCTCGAGATCAATACTTACCATCCCTCATCAAACAAGCTTATGCAGATGGCTAGAGAACCGAGCTTGGAAGAGGTCAACAATGGCAACCATTCTTTTACTAAAGAAGTAAAAAGTACTAAAGGAATAGAAATGGTGTCCACAAACCTCACAGAGTTCCATAGACTCGAAAAATGTATTCACAGTTGGGAACCGAGCTCGAGGGTTACCCTAAAAATGATTATCATCAACCATTCACTTAGAAAACTCAAAAGAGATCAAACGCAATAAAGATACGTATACAGAAGGTATAGAAACCAGAGATAAACCTCACAGATTGGAGATCGACCGATGAACAAAGCGTACACTTTTTTCTATAGAAAAATTGTAGAATCTCAAAGAAATATCCACAGCATAAATACATTTTTAGAACTCAAATATCGAGCAAAGAACCGTAAAACAAAGTTTTCATGTTCGCATAAACTCGTAGAGAACCATTTTTAAACAGAAGTGAGCTCAAGGGTTCAACAATGGCGCCAATTTTTTTCTAGGGCTTCACCGTAGGATAGAAAACCAAATGAATGGTCATTAAGGTCGAGTGACCTTTACCATCCGAGCTCAAGAGGTGAGTTAGTGGAACTCAACCATGATTAAAACATCAACGATCAATGATCAACGAGTAAAAAAATGACGATCAAGGATAACTCAAAATCAATAGAAACCACAATGGTTATGATTCCACCGACCAATTTCATTGTAGGTTGAAAACCTAACCATGTGTAAGAGATCAACGGCCTAAAATCCAATAGTAAAGAGATAAATGGTTAGAAACCGATCACCAAATTTCAAAGCAAATCACCATGGTCACATTAACAGCTAGAACATTAAATGCCAAGTCAAAAACCCTAACCAAGGGTCAAGATAAACAGCTACAAATGGAAAGGATACTAATTTATGGTTGAATCAATCACCAAATTTCAAACTAAACTCAATGTGAATTAACCATGTCACCGACAAAATGATAAAGGGTTTTTTCATTATAGAGAGGGGGCCAACCCCATGTTTAAAACAAAAATCATTACATATTGAATTTTAAAAGTCTAAACCATAGTATATGTCCCAAATGATCAAAGGGGGCCGAAAACCATACATGCCAACAATGATCACCAAAAGGTAAAGAAAAACCTTATTCCATTCAAATTTCAAAATCGGACAAGAAAATTATAAGGAAGTGATAATTAAAAAGGTGGCGACTATATTGTGTACCATGTGTGGCCAAATAGTATTATTTTCATTGACCTTATCTAAGGTCTGAACTATATGATATGCCATCTAAACCAAAATCAAAAGGGGAGCAAACAAATGATTATAACCAATGATCAAGGAGAAAATGATAGGTAAGTGGTGGAGTATAACCAAAGAATATTTACCTTAACATTTACAAAAGATACCTCGTACCCTTAAGTGGTCAACTGCAAAGGTGGTCCCCACTAGTGGGAAGGTTGGAGATGATTCACAATGTGTTATCCATGTGACCACAAGAAGACAGAACAAGTGTCAACATCAGAAACAAAGGTGGTCCCAATCAAGATAGATGTTTGGATGAATTATTTTTGCAAAGTATTGCAAATAATGTAATTGATTTTTCTCACTCATAGGAGATAAATTTTTCATGTGCATCCAAGGAGGAAAGTGGATCAGAATTATAGATGTCACATCAAGCACAAGAAGACAAATTTTCATGCAAAAGGAAGGAGACTTGCTCATCAAGCAAGATTTATTATTAGAAAATTATTCACCTGCAGTTTTTCTTAAAAATATAAAAGTCAACTTGAATTTTACTAAGATGTAACTAGTTTCTATTAACGCCTCTTTTATTATCTTGTTTTATTTTATTCCTTTATTTATTAAATAAAGGATAAAAAAAGGATCCATGGGAGAGTACAAATTTAGCCTATTTTTTAGGAAGGGTGGGTGAAATTATTTTTATATATAATTTGTTCCTTCTGCAAAGCACAAGGGGAGGTATGTTATATACAGAGTGTTGAAGTAGATTCTACTAGTTCCACCCTCCGAATGTGAATTATTTTCTTCCTTTCCAATTATTTGCAGTCTTGTGTATGTTCCATTAATCTTTTTATTACCGAAATCCCTAATTAATCATCTTACACTATTACAAATTCAAGAATATGTCGATGATATTAATTTGTATGTTTAACTTAGCAAGATTGTTGTGATATTTTCCCTCAATACATCAAAGTGTTTACCTTTAATTTTTTGCAACACCGTTGGCTTCTACATCAAAATTCATTCCCATATCAATTGTACATGTACACAAAAAAGACCTCATATATGTTTTGTGTATCACCTCGCTTACAAATCCTTTTTAAGTCATATTTTACCCTCAAATCCCAAAAATCAGTTTAGGATACATCAATAAGGAACCAACCTTGATACCAAAGACTCACCTCAAAATAGGTATACCCACAGACCTGAGGTGTTTCAATTGTATCTACAAAAGACAGAGATCATTTTTGCAAGCTTATAACACCCGCACCATCTCTGTGACGGTGCACTTTCAAGAGATAACAACATGGGATTATATTTTTCTAAAATTTAACATTAGATTTTGATAGTGCAAGTTGTATTTTTCTCAAAATAGTTCCTATGAAAGCCAATGCTACATACTTAGTTTTTGAAAAAATGACAAGAAAAAATTCAATATCTTCCTTTAAAATTTTTGGTAGAAATATGGATAGTAAAACAAAATAGTTTGTGGCATCACACAAAAAAATGCATGTGCACTAACTAATTGCGAAACCTCCATATTTACATCTTAAAATTCCTATTTCTAGTTTCCATTTAAATCCAAATGTAACGCCTACGAATTTAACACATGAATACAACAAGAAATGATCCGAATAATGTTTTGTTTGAATTCTCACTACACAACACCACATGGACTCCAATAGATAAAATTTCCATCACATAAGACACTTACAAAACACCTCAACACATAGATCAAACATGATAACACCATATATACATTGAGGCTACATGTCCAAAATGAGAAAGTACAATAACTACCCACTAAAATATACACTTACTCGGGAATTTCCCACCACACCTCATTTTTCATGGCGAAACATTTATTATAATCTTATTATTAATCATTGACTATAATTTTTTTGAAAGAACACATAATATGGGAACCTCGCAGTCATCTATAACTATGATACATCTTCTTTTATCATTTCACCTATAGTGGGCCCTTTATAATTTGATCATTTCTCTTATGGAACTAACTTTCATATAGCATCATTATGATTAAGAACATATATACACACATGCATCTTCTAACATTTGACTTAAGGATTTGTTTCCAAGATCAAATCTTACTTGGTTCTGAAAAATTAATCTCAAGTACAGGATGAAAAATTTATAGGAATAAAAAGAAAGGTTACTAGATCAATATAAAACCTATCCTCAGTTCATTTCATAGTATTTTTAATACTAAAAATAAAAACATTTCATCTTCAAGTTCTTACACCCAAATATGTAGGTTAAGTAATTCAATTGTATCATTATTGATTCACAATCCATTTCTGCAATTAGTAATTCATATTTTCACAATCATAATCCACATGGAAGGTTACATTACACCTATGTTCCTATCAAAGATATTTTCCTTAATTTAAGTGACGAATTTCACATTTTAAACTACATCTTTTTCATCATCTTAATGATTCACTCTTAGTAGCAATGGGTTAATTACATGTTTCGACCATAAATTTTACTTTCTCGAATGATCCTAGATTTAATATATTTCTATCTATGCTAAGGGTTATACTAATTTTTACAAGTCCAACTACATTGTAATCTCCTTAAATCACAAGACCTTGGGTACAGCTTGAAGGTATCCCATCCTCATGGCTACATTTTATTATTTCTCTATCATCATTGTTTAATCCACAATTATGCAAAAAAACATGTGATCTTGCATCATATTTGGTTTTTTGATTTATTAGGTTGTTGTATTAGTCGTGAAGATCTACTTTATTACATTCATTTTATGATCACATTTGACATTTTAGTTTGTTTTGACATTGCTCAATGGCATACCATTTTTCTAGTGGTTATTCCTTAGTTTAATCTTATTTACCCTTTTACTAACTACATTTACATGGTTACTTTGGTCCTATATTAACATCATTCGGAAAAAATGTAATCCATATAACATGTGTGTAACACTTAGGGATTTAAGACTACAACAAGTATGATCTTGCACAAGACAACTCAAAAACAATATGTGTTTTCAATTTTGTTCCAAAGAACTCTTAAAATCATTAAGCAAAATGCACCAACATTATTTAACCAATACCCTTATGAGAGGCTGAATGAAATAATTAATTAAAAAGAAAATATGGATGGGGAAATATATACCCCATGAGAAAACACATGAAAAAAATTCTGCAAAGGGTGACAATCATCTAAGAGGGATAAAGGGAGTTCAAAATAAAAAGTTATTAAATTTTATGTGTTTCAAAATCCACCTAAGGTAATATTTACAATCATTGGTAAGAATACATCATAGATCCTTTGTTTTCATTAACATCATAACAGACCACGGATGTATTACATTCATTTCTACTTAAGGGTTTCTACACCATACCACAAGACAAAATAAGACAAGGCCTTCATGCCACTTAAGGTATTCCGAGAATATTTTTTCACAATTTCGTTTAACATTTAGCTTATAAAGGGTTCCATTAGATTTGGTTGCTTTATCTTAATGCCAATAAAATATATCACTCAATTGTTAATTTCAAATATCTTAACATATACACTTTTTTAATTCTTTAATGAAAAATATTATTTTCTTAATTACTTGTTCTCACATGGATCAATTCACACCAACTATCACATCATAAGAAAATCTATTATGGTGTGAGTAATCTCCATAACATTTAAAATGATTATATCAACATCACAAGTGTACCTTCCCAAGCAAGGGAAAGTTCCAAATTTTCCTTTACAATTACAAACTTCATATTGAATTAATACAAAACCTAAATATATTTTTTGGTCCCACCCACTATTCATTACATTCCACTTGAAATGTTAGTTAGTCTCTACAAAAACCATGAAATTTCAAGCTCAAATGTCATCTTTCATGCCACTAAAGTAACATTATCCTCACTCTAAGGAATCTTACACATGTTAATACCCACGTGAAATTTCTCAACCAAGTTTATATGGAAGAACACACAACACATTTTGTATCTCTAAGTTTATAGGAATATGAATGGTGGTTAGAGCTAGCCTAACTTTTATGTTACTGCAGAGGGTCATTCCATTCAAAAAGTTCAATATTTTTAGTTATATGTTTGTTTTATCACTTTCCCTCACTATGAAGAACACAAAAATGTAAGTTGATATTTTACTTTAAATCTTAGGTGAATTATGTCGAGGAATGACGAAGATCTGGAGGGAATCTGTGAGCACCAAAATGTTGCACTCAACCGCAAAACGATGTAGCTTCAAGATCAAAGAAAGAAATCATTCATGGAAGCAATGTGCATGCATTGAGGGGAAAAAAATATGAAAAACCAAACTCTATTCCATTCCCCATGTGTTGCTCAAGATGAAAGGGTGTACAAATAGTAGTGGGGTGTGTAACTCCCCCACAAATGTAGTCATCGAGAAGTGGGAGTTACATTCCCAAAATAGCGGTCAAATGTAACTCCAATGATGCTCTATGACATGTGTAAGAGCCATAATGACACCCTAGGACACCTAAGCATGGTGAATCACCTATGTGGAGGTATTCCATGTATTTAAAATAAATACATGGAAAATAACCTACACCAACACCCCCCAAGCATAGCTTAGGTGGAGACATAGATGAAAACAAGGAGAGAAGTGGGTCCCGACAAGAAGCCTAATGAGGTACCCACGTACAAGAAGCTCTCGAAAAGTGGAGTAAAAGGAGAAAACCCAATGGGAAAAAACTCCCCCAAAAGAGAGACAAGTCCACTCTCTAATCTAAGAAAGATGCCAAGGATGGGTCCCGGCCATAGATGAGCCTGAAAAGGTACCCATGTACAAAGAGGCAATCTCTCGAAAGAAGAAGAAGAGAGAAGAAGAGGGAGACGAGAGGAATGCAGAAGATGCCATGGATGAATCTCGAACTCGCAGCTCTAGGAAGTCTCCCGTAAGAATGTCGATGATGAGATCCTCTTGCTCCGGACTCAAGAAGAGCCACCACACATCGAACTATGTGCCTGCCCTTAGAAGGACATAAATGACGTGCTCGGAAGTCCACCCACTCCACAGAGGAAACTAAAGGTAGCAACACGAAGAACTCGATTCCGGGTGCACTAAAGTGTGACATAGGTCTAGCGAGTGAGTGCCAAGGAACCGAAGGTAATGCCACGTGTGTAGAGCTGATAGAGTGAAAAGAGGAAACCCCGTAAATGATGTCCAAGTGATGTGAAGGGAACAAAACATCATCCACACAAAAAAGGGATCCACAAATTTTAGTGTGGATCAATGAAGGTCTCTCGAAATGTGGAAGTGACATGATTCCCGGAAGGGGCACTCCTAACAACACGAGATGATGAACTCCTCTCAAATACCCAGAGATGGATGAGGAACCTATAGAGCATCATAAGTGGACTTTGCAAAAAGATGACTAAGGTCAGTAGATACTCGTCCCAATGAGGGTGCTTAACAAACAAGAGCGATGTCAGATAGGTATGAGTCATCCAATGAAGGTAAAGGAGTGGAAGGGGCCTCGCACACTGGAAGTGGAAAGGAGGTGGGTGTAATGACGGTGTGAGACTGAGTAGAGACTCGCTCGATATTTGATGAGATGTGGGGGTGGTAACAATGTCTGAATAGTGAGAGAAAGAGGAGAAGAGTCCTCTCAGAGTACTCTCGACATCGTAACGAATGCACAATCCTTGTCATCAAAAGTAGAACCAAGTGAGCCTATTTTAATGGAACTATCATCACACGAAGAAATGGAGGAGACATAACCAAATCAAGTTGACATCAACAACAACAACAAGATGTGAAGGGTCTCCATAGAGGGACTGAAGAATGCTCCAGACATGGTGAGGTGGATCTGAGTCTGCCATGTGAAACCAGAGAGAACGAGAGACATGTATCATCATGTTACCAAAAACATGGTCACAAGTTTCAAGGAAGTCCTCTAGATGACGATGATCGGTGGATGCAGAACTGCCCAAGCAAGAAGGGTAAAAGACCCTCGGGTAAGGCGAACTAATGTTCCATGGAAGCACACCAAGTTGAATATGTATCTCTCTCAGTGAGAAGTGGCGGAGGTCTGTAAGGTGATCCTATGATGCTCATGTCTAGAAAGAGCACTCTCCATGATGAAAATGCAAGATGCAAAAAAGTGAGACGCCGACTCGACCGATAATGTGTCTCCGTGTGTAGGCCCAAGAGTATAATCAACCCCCAAGAATGTGGCACTTTATAAAGTAGTGAGTTTAAAAAATTGACAATTCCATCACGTAGTGTGTGAGAAATCATGCAACTTTGACCAAGGAAGTGCTAAAAAATGAGCAGCGAGTCAAAAGTTATGGCATAAATACAATTCCCACAACTGATGGAAAAAGTCAATAAACGCTGCAAACTCATTAAAAAAGTGCTCAAAACGAGTGCAAAGGGTATCGTGTGACTAATCATTGGAAATGGCATCAAATTTCATGCATGGTTTGTTTTTCTTGTGAGGGGGATTAGCCTCCTACCAACCCCGGACCTCGCCCTCTATCTTCGTCAATTGAAGGAAGGACATAATACAAGCAAAAATGAAGCCTAAAATTTATTACATACCATGAAAATGTCTTAAAACATTAAAAACTATTTTGTTTTATCCCCCAAATAAGACTAAAAGGTAATGTTGGGCCCACTCGCTAGCCAAAAGGTGCGCTAGCAATGTTGGTGGGATGTCCACATGGTTTGTTAAAACTACTGCCGAGTGTTCACAGGGCCGATTCCTTTCGAGAGAAAAGTAATGGGTGGCAGAATTAGATCCGCTACATGCAAATAAAAGTCAGAGCCATTTTAATAGGTGCACTCCCAAATTGATAGGATTGGCACTATTGTGTGTAGGTCCATGTAAAGTAAAAACACGCCGAAAAGACAGTATGTACAGTGTTTGAATGGAGCCGAGTTTGAAGGTGTGGTGTTGTTGACTTAACCGGGAGGCTTGCAAACTAGTGGCGTGCCGAGGGAGGTGTCGTGGTTGGATCATAAAACCGTTCACTTCAGGAGCCAAAGAGTAGAGCTAAATGCATTGAGGCAGATCGAGGTCGGAAAAATTTACGCTAGGTGTGACTCAGTGTGTTAGTCAAGACTAACGCCGAGTTAGGGACAAAGACATGGATCGCATAAATGCCGAGAAGATGTGGAATGCCACATTTTAGATGGTGTACACGAGCCAAAGGGGAAGGTAACCACCGAGGTCATAGAGGTAACAGGAGCATAGTTCCAATGGTAGAAGTTTCAAAGCCACCAGCGAAATAGAGATCCCTGGAAAGTCACGAATGGAGCTTGTTTGTGCAGTGGTTGTGGAGTGAAGCCACTACACCATAGAGTTCACAGGGGGCGAAGCCACAAGCCACGGGAGCTCAGTGCGGGAGACCGAACATCACGCAAAACCATAGAAATACCGAGAGCAACCAGCTAGAAGCCAACAAAGCTAATATCAAAGGGTCTCAAACTGATGCATGAGCCAAAAATGTGGCGTAAACAAGACCGATGCACAAACCGGGTTTGAGTGCAGAGGAATATCCAACAACCAATTTCCAATGTAGAGAGGAATAATCTAGTTTCCAATACAGGAGAGGAATATGGTGGAATGTAGAACAACACTGAGTGGGAGCTTGCAAACACTCAACACCCGATGAATGCCAAAAAAACCCTGACCAATACGTTCGAACCAAGCTCTCCAAATCAATGCAAAGGATATGAGTCATTCAATGCATCAGACGAGCTGGTAAACGAACGAGAAACCCAAGTCACGAAATATCGCATATCATGCATGAGTCATGTAATGTAAATACAATGCACCGAGTTGATCCTTGGAAACCCACTTCAACCTGTAAATGCATGAACCAGGACACAATAGACACCAAAAAGAGCACACCAATAGGACATGAACCAAACACATGTACCCTCTAAAAAAGCATGTAGAGCACAAAACAAGAATGATAACTTGCACAAGAAACTACAAGGTGGAGAGTAGTAAGCAATCGAGGTGAGAAACACGCTTCATCGCCCAGAGCTTTGATACCATGTCGGAGGAATGACGAAGATCTGGAGGGAATCCATGAGCACCAAAACATTTCACTCAACTTCTAAACGATGTAGCTTCAAGATCAAAGAAAGAAATCATTCATGGAAGCAATCTGCATGCATTGAGGAAAAAAGCTTAAAAACCAAACTCTATTTCCATTCTCCATGTGTTGCTCAAGATGAAAGGGTGTACAAATAGTAGTGGGGTGTGTAACTCCCCCACAAATGTAGCTATCGAGAAGTGGGAGTTACATTCTCGGAATAGCTAGTCAAATGTAACTCCAATGACGCTCTATGACATGTGTAAGACCATAATGACACGTTAGGACACCTAAGCATGGTGAATCACCTATGTGGAGGTATTCCATGTATTTAAAATAAATACATGGAAAATAACCTACACCAACAATTTCCTAGGTCAATGCAACACTAGCAGATAGGTAAAAACACACCATTTTAAATTATTTTCAATAGTTTTAATACCACAAACATATCCACAATTACTTAAAAACACAAAACATTTTTAATGAAAAGGTTCCATTTTCATCCTCCTATATTTATTTTGACACTAAAAGAAGGATTCTTTGAAATTGTTTTCCAAATCAACATGATACAATCAACTTCATTTACTTAATATAATATACACAATTACCACTAAGAGTAACATTTGTTAAATAGGAAAAATTATACCTACATATAAAATAGTACATTTTCCCAATACGCAACACTATCATTTTCATCATGGAAATAATGAAAATAATACAAATCATAAAATTTTTCCCTAAAATATTCCAAACAATTACATTTCCTTCAAATAACATGCTAATAAAGGAATCAAGTGTTGTTTTACTACTCCTTTTGTTCAGTAACTATAACCAATGTCACGTCAGTCTAGGATGGAGAATGGAAGACCCTACACTCAAGAAAAAACAAGACATTCATCATTTCAAGTAATTCCGAATGAAGTACAAAGAGACATAGAGGTAAGGAGAAAGAGGAGAGATAATTTCCTCACATGTTCATTTAATTTATTCATTCAAGAGAGAGAGTAGGGAAGAGAGAGAAACTATAAAAAAATTTCTTTGTTATTCACAATATTTGTACCATTTCTCAATTCATACCCATTTTCATTTTATTTCAAACTCATTTACATTTTTAATCCATTCATGTTTCCAAGACCAACCAAAATTTCATATTTTTTTAAGAGAGAGATAATACAGAGAACACTATAAATTATAAAATATTTTCATACAAAGTACTACAATAAATAACACTCTACACACATTGTAACATTATAAAAATGGTTCACAAGAAATTTACAGAACCGATGGGATCCTAAGAAATATTTTCTATCTTAAGTTGTGAGTGTGCTAAACCGAGTAAATAAACTAAAATGTTATGATCCTCACGTGTGGATTTAACTAACACCTCAAGGTTATGGTGTAACAATTGCTCCATTTGGTATTAGACTGACCACCCAGTGTTCAAGTCCCGACATGGGTAGTTACACCGGTATTGTAGTGTTCACCCTGGGCTCGTATAGGGTAGGGAGGGGTCCCACTATACGGGTGAAAATATATCTCGGGTCCAAGCTATAGAAGCATGGTGGGATGTTATGATCCTCATGTGTGGATTTCACTAACACCTCCAGTTTTGGTGTAATAGTTTATTACATACACCGATTACAATATGGTTTCCGAACTACTCATTTTTCATTCAAACATAAATTTCATCAATTCCTAACCACTTCCTTATAAACAAATAACTCTCTGAATTCGCAAAATTTGATTACAAAAACAAGGTTCAATTTATGAAGATGACTTTGAGACCAATTAACGTAACCCATCGAACACTTCTATTGTACAAAGACCGGTGGGCCCCAACATCCACTTAAAACTCTAACTTAAATAATTATTTTTATGAAACTAAGAGTTGGTTTCCGTTCTCACGTAAGAGTGTTAGAGGTAACTAAATATTTTTTCTAGTTACACCAAATAGATACAACATTTCTAAGATAAAACCGATCACAATATCATAAAGTGGAAATGTCACCAAAAGTGACTGAAGTGTTAAAGGGGTATCAAATCTCACCTCGTTAAGGCACCTAATCAAGTTATTCATCTTGGTTAAGAAACTTCATGGTGTTTTGGGTTGACATGGATCTTGTTTGAGGTTTTGGTTCCCATTAATCATTCGACATGACACTCCATGTGCATGGTTCAAAGCACCTAATTTTTTTAATGTTTAAAGAAAAATATTTTCAGGAAAGGTAAAAGCCATATCATTCATTCTAATTTTCATTTTTTTATACAACATACTGAAATCCAACACTAAAAAAATGATGAAATGTTTAGTTTGAAGCGAGAGGAAGAGTGATCCATACATTTAATGGTAATCCCATGATCCCTCCATTTGACGAGACCACATCAAATTTAGGTATCCCGACAAAAAAATGTGGTCTTTCTCTTTTCTCTTCAAAAATCCACTTTGTGTGATTTTCCCACCAACACAATCCATGATAGCACTTATCTATGACATATCTTGTCAAATGGTTTAAGATTCTTTTACTTGATTCCCAATAACCACTAATGTCACTAGACCATCTAGAATTTTATCAAATCGATAACATGTTTTCTCGAAAGCTTCTCTTTTCCGATGTTCTAAGATACTCCTTTTCATGAGTTAGAGTATACAAAATTAAAGTATCACTCATGTTTTCATGTGGTGAGTAATTTGTCAATTCTTCTATAATTTTATAAAACATTACACTGCTGAGAACTCATGTTGCATGAGAATGAGTCCTTTCACTTTTATCTTGAACAAATTTGAAGATTCGACAAACACAAAGTTATCATTGAATAAAATTTCTCCTTTAGAAAATAGAAAATTGTCTTTTATATCGAATCTTTCCAACTTTCCTACTCATTTAATCAAGGAATTGGGTCAGGGGTTGGTTAGTTGTCGACTTGTTAAGATAATTTATGGATTCACTTTGAAACTATGCACCTCCATAAGATTTACGTTGGAATGTGTAATCTCACAAAGTTAAATGGAGTGCTCAATGGAGGAGACCGAAAAGGGACAAACAGAGGGTTCCATGAGGTGGAAGGGAGAGGAGAAATATTGTAGAGACACACATGGGACAACAGAAAAGGAAATTTCAATTTTTTAATAAATATAACTTCTTTAAATAAAAGATAAAGAACATGAACTATGAAATGGTACCGAGAGACAAACCCAGTTATAGTGCATGTAAAATAAATAAGGCTTAGAAGAAGAATGAGAAAAATCAATTCATCTAGGTGATAATACTTTACGGATCACCTCTTCATCCCCAATCTTGTTATTCTTGTTCTTCAAAATACAACAAAAAAAAATTACATCAAGATTCTCCTTCCTATCAAATAATTTAAACTCGAATTCATATGTAGATACATATTCGACTAATAAATTTATGTATAGTAAAATGAGGAAAGAATCGGTTTATATTTATCTCAATGTGTATGATAGATTTAACCCATAAAATAGTGATTCAAGGAAGGCTATTAGTTGTAGCTTACTTTACCACATTTCCACGTAACCTTCTCGTTTTTTGTTTTTTTAATTTTGACAGCCTCAAACTCTACTCTTTCTAAAACTATCCAATCACTGCTAACTTTACCATGTTAACTTTGGTTTCTTTGTGGTTAGGTTCTTGGGATTTTAAAATAAAGTGTATGCATTATCCTCGAAGGAAATGACATGTTTGAAAAGGTTGTGAGGATGTGTCACTTTCCCCCTCGCAATGGTTTTCTTTCATATAGAGGTACTACATCACCCTCCCCTTATAAGAGCATATTCCTGATGCAACACAACACCTAATTTCATAGGATTGGTATGTGAGAAGGTAAAAATTACACATTTCATTTAACAAACAAACTTTTCAATACAACATGACCATAAGGAGACAAACTGAATTTTGAAATATCTTGAATTCTAATGTTCTGAGAATATTATAAGTTCTTTTTTACTTCACTACTCAATTACTCTTTTCTTTTTATGGTATTTATTATCTCAATCTCTTAATAATTTTATTTTTTACGGTTTTAGTTTTTTTGTGGGTACCAATCAGAATCGTAATCGCATCAAGATTCCACATAAGTCCAAAACACAACATTAATGGTCCACAATACATATTACTACATAATTTCACAACAATAACACATCGTAATACCTCTTATTCTTCCATAGAAAGACAATAAGTAGTCCACATAATAAATAATTTCCAAATATTAGATTCTTGACATAGATCCCCCACACACAAGTGACTAATAACAATGAATCGTGACACCGATACAAAGGCAAATGGTATCACTTGAGCCAAAAAAACCATGAATGTACCGACATAGTGCCAAAAGAATATCCAATAATACATACTAACCAAGAGGAGCATCAAACCTCAATCATAAGAATGCCTAACATGACTCATAATACTATGCATAGATGAACAAAAGCACCAAAAATAACTCCATATACCTCCCGGAGCATCAAAAACAACTCCATGTACCTCTCGGATAGAAATAATCGCAGTACCAAAACCAACTGAGTCACTCAACCATAAAGCCCCGTCACCTAATTTCTCCATATCAAGTCACTCAACCATAGAGCCCCATCTCCTTATTTCTCTGTATCATGATGCCCAACCATAGATCCTCATCAATAATATTGGTTCACTTAGTCATAGATCCCCATGAAGAATATATGCTCACTCAACCATAGAGCCCCATTTCCTTATTTATCCATTTAATAAGTGTTATGGAGAGATCACAACACCCCTGAATGCTCACAAGTGTATGATTGAAGCAGTTAGTGTGATCCGTCAAACATGGGGTTATCCCAAAGTGTGGGACTTATCATTCGAATAACCCTCTGGATGATGGTCAGCTCTTATTCCTCTATTTTGATACACACACTTCAAATTTTAGAGGATATACTATTTAATCTACTCTAACTTTCCAATGAGATAGGATAAGAAGATTACCTGAAAATAAACCTAATCTAATAGAGGTGATGCACCAAAAGGAATGTTGAAAACTTGCTTCGCATAAAAAGAACTCATTAAACATGTAATAAAACATATGCACAAATAACCTATATTACAAATACATATCAGAAGACAACAATGAACATAAGAGAGGGTTGAAATTCATCCACATAGATTTATTATTGCTTGATATATTAATATAGTACATTACAATGGCCAAGAGGAAAAAAGCGCATTACATCTTGAATGGGTGGTTTGATTTCCACAAATTCACTTACAGACAAGACAAGAAGGGAGGGTGTAAAGAAAATTTTTCCAACATTATAACAATGTCCTTTCTTACAATATATAGGAAGAATGAGAGAGAAAGGAGAGAATAATTCTAAATATTACTTCAACAACCCAAAAATGCATTGAATTTTCCTGCAACAATGATGGGTTTCACTACAAAACCCAAGCCCCCTTGTACTTTACCTTGTTGGGAAAGAAAGGAAGCCCATACCTTCATCATTATGGTAGGTGATAAACCTATGATACCCCCTAAAATGCCGACTTTATTCTTCATTTTTATAGGAGATTGTAAGCTTTCCAAAAGTTCTCTCTTATGGAAATCAAAGATCCCAAAAAATTTATGGCCATGTAAAGTTCGAGGTGCCATACAACATTAATGGCAAAGGATTAGCTCTACTATTTTGAACTCCAAAATGCATATAACCTTGAAATTCTGAAATTCAAAATTTCGGACATTTTCATTTCGAAGTTGAGTTATTGTTCACCTCCTTAGGTGCTTATAAACTCTGAAACCCCAAAATCCCAAAATCCAAATTTGGACTTCAAGTTTTGGAATTTTTTCTCTTTGAGGAATTTTCACTGCTTCATCCAGCTTGCTTCGCCAAAATCTCCAAACCCCGAAACTCAGAATTCGAAGTCCAAAACTTAGAATTTCAAATTTAGAACTTTGGACTTTTTAGTTTGGAGATTGGGTTATTGTTCATCTAATTTTTGGCTTGAGAGTTCCAAAACCCGAACCTTTGAAATTTTGAAAATTGGAATTTTTGAAATCTGAAAATATTTCTTTGTCAACCTCTAGAATCTAGATTGACTTCCGAAATATGAATTTGTTTGACATCGACTTTCAGGATTTCAGGACATTTCTGCTCACTTTTTCTCAACTAGTATCCCTTTCTCCAAAATTCTAAAATTCAAAGGTCTTAAATTTCAGACTTTCAGAATTTCAAACCTTTTTATTTTTAAGGCTAGAGGAAATGTTCACCTTCCCACACTCACCAATATCTCCAAAACTATGAAATCCAAAAGTCTAAAATTTTAGACTTTCAATATTTCAAATTTTTGTTTCCTTTTCTTCCCACTTTGTACATTCCTTTTTGCCAACAATGCATTTCCATTGCTAAGACTACCTATAGCCTAATTTTTAGAATTTGAATGTGGGCTCCCATGGTCGTATGATCCCCTCATTTTCTCCATGTGTAAGGTTATTTTTCATCTAATTTTTCCTAAGGGGAAAATTGGATAACAATAAGGTCGGGTCCCTCTATGGCCCTTGGCACATAAAGCATTTTCTCCCCGTAAAAGTGGTGTAGGAACCTATAGTTCAAAAATACATGACCTTATGACCCACTTTGGGGCCTACCCCCATACAATAAAGTGGGCCCATAGGTCCAATGACTCGTGGTGAATCACATGACCATTTTCCAACACACTACAACAATAGAACTAACATAACAATCCATTTCAAATTCTAAGTGGTAAAACTCCCAAGCCTTGGGCTAGGCTATAAAAATTTTAAGCATGAAAAGAAAATCTAAAACTAAGAAAAAGAATGGCTACTTATCCATAGTTAGTGCAAAAATTGGCATGTTAGAACAACAACCAAATAAAATGCCCAAAATATATGAACACATTAATCAAGAAAAATTGGGGAAAATTTTAGTGGTGAAAATTGTTATTTCATGAATATTATGGTTTTAAAAGTTTGAAATTGGCTAATTTTTTGGGTATGAAAAGGTATCATGTTGTTAAATTTTTCAGGTACAAGTTAATGTTAGGGTCAATTCACTAGGAGTTTCCACATTTAAAAATGACTCATTATCATTAAAATCCCCTTATATTGAAACTAAAATATGTAAAATTCACCTCATATATATATATATTGTTTATGTATTTATAGTTTATTATTCATAGTTCTAAACATTAAAATTTTGAAACTCCATAAATGCTTGATTACATAATATTTCATTAAGGCTTTCACGCTCAAATTGAGGACTAGTGAGTAGAGGAAAATATTTCCTTTCTACTTTCAAAGTACTTTGGTTTGTTCTGTACTTGTACCATGTATGTGGAATAGTGTTTGGGTGGTAACATGAAGAATGTTACCAAGCTAGTAGCATTGAACATGCTATGACTCAGTAGCATTTTGTATGCTAGCAATAGGAAACATAAAAATGCTTATGACTAGTAGCATTCTACATTTTATCACCGGTAGCATTCGGAATGGGAATGTTGCTGACCAAGAGTAGCATGCACAATACTACCGGTGAGTAGCATGCTGCATGCTACCAAATAGTAGCATTCAGATGCTTTTGGTTGGTAGCATTTAGAGTGCTATTGTTTGGTATAACGCTTCCATACTACTAACTCGGTAGCATTCTACATTCAACCGATGGTAGAATATAGCATGCTTCTAGCATGTATCTTGCATTATGATACCAAATGGTAGCATGTTGAGTTCTCTTGCCGATATCATGCAAAATTCTACGGCTCGTAGCATTTTAATACTAGTTGGGAGCACAATGCATGCTTCCTTCGATAAAGCATGCATTATGCTAACATCCAAAGCATCCATTGTTCTTTTGATTTCGCTTAAAATTTTTAGAATGTTTTACATAGTGATTACAATGATATAATTTAAATATTTTTATGAATAGGTAAAATGGATTCTTTGAACAATTAACAAAAGGCGAAACACAAAAATAAAATGTACGATAGAAAAATTTTTCAGCCCACAAAAAAAATGAGGACCCAAGTTGCTTCCACTAGAAACATGAACAAGGGTACTGTTAAGATGTAATAGACTATTATAAATGTTTTTATTCTCTTATTTTAAATATTTCATTAGTAAATTTTAGTTTTTAAATAATTTTCTAATGGTTAATATATTTTTCATTTTTGAAAAGGAAACCCCTTCTATTAATTTTATTCGAATGAACTCGTTAACCGGAACATAAACCCTAAGGAAATAATTATTTCAATAGATGAAGATTATATTGACCCAGACATGTCAGAGCTTGAAGATATTCCTACTGGTAAGTTGTAACAGACTATCATAACCATTTGAAATTTTCCTCTTTTAAGTTTTTCATCAGTATAGTTTAATTTTTTTAATAATTTTGTAACTATCCAATAAAATTTCTTTTAAAAAATATAGACTCCTTACATTTAAATTTATTCATAACAAAAAAGTAAACACAAACATAAACATGAAGGAAACAATTATTTTAATAGATGAAGATTATACGAACCTAGACATGCTAGAGCTTGATGATTATCCCGAATGCCAAATTTTCTTAAGAGATGAAGGTTTAAATGAAAATATTCCAGCAAAAGATGATAATGAAAGAAACCTTAAAAAAAATAAGTTTGGGAGAAAGAATAAAACATCTTGGAAAATTGGAAGGTCAATTCAAGTAGATTTTGTAACAAAATTACCATTTATTGTGCATGTAAAACTAGATATTAGTCACGATACTCGAAGTAATGTAGATGTACTATTTGTACTTGGAAATTGGGTAAAGAACATATAATTCAGCTTAAATTGGACACTATAGAAAATCATTGTGGAAATTTCTATTACACAGTCACTTACAATGATGGAAAAATAAGACTTGTAGATGGAAAACTTCAAAGGAGTGCATGCATGTAAGATATAAAGAGTATGACAATAATATGAAACACACACACACACAAACACTTCAAGAGAAAAGGAGGTACGATAAATGCAAATTTTGAAAAGCTATAAAAGAAAATATGAATTAAAAACCTCATAGTTTTCAACCATATTCTTTATTTTGAAAATGCGCGTGACCAATTTCATACTTTTATAATATAAAAATTATTCAAGTTCAATATTTTCCAAACCTTCTAAATTCACATTGGTTAGAGAGGAGTGTCATGGAGATGGCAAGATATCTTGTGATGATTGAACAAGAAGATCTGAAATAAAATGTAAAGAATGTAAGTTGCATATCCCTTTCAATTGATGAATTTACAGGTCATTGAAAACACTTCTTGGGTTTCTCTGCATGTATATACTTTCGAAACCACACCAGAGTAACTCATCTCCTATCAATTGATAAAATAGAACAAAAAATCTGCAATGCTAAAAATCTTTCTAAATTGGTGATATCTAATTTGAAGGACACAACAGAATGGATAATTATTATATAGACACAAATATTATTTACATTGGTTACGATGGTACATCGGTGATGGAGAGTCACAAAAATTTTCTATGTATGTGTATACAAACATCTGTTTCTCCTTACATGATTCACATTCATTGCATGGCTCACAAGATGAATATTGAATATAGGATAATAAACACTATCAGATGCACCGAGAAATTTGAAGAGATTATCCATGAAGTGAATTCCTATATGTCAAGAAGTTTGAAAATATTTCTAGAGTTTCATAATTTTTCACTTGGGATCATATATGGTAATAAACTTCCTAAAGATGTTGATACTAGATGGATTTCTTTGTATGAGCCTGCATGCAAAGTTTTGATGAATATCCACCTTTAACTAGTTTCATGTATAAGAACCATAGCCAAGTTGAGAGAGGCAAACATATTTTATTTACCATATTAAATACTTTGAAACATTGTGTGATTGTTCCAATGTTACATGAGATGAATTACATCACAAATCTTACATAAGAACGGTCCATAAATATAGTCGACTTTATTATGTTCAGAAAAAGGTTGTTTCTTACTCTAGATATGTTATATAACTCTGATGATCGCTTTAAAGGTAAAAATTTTAGTCACTAGTAATCACTAAAATATTTAAAATATCCTAATAAGTTACTTCAAATTAAATATATCCAGTCATCTCTGTGTATTTTTGTTAACGTGAAAGAGATTAAAATGCACACATTCAAAATAAGAGTTGATATTGTTGGAGCAGAGCTTGAAGAATTACTTATTACACATTATTTATATGATGTTATTATATCTAAAACAAGGAATGTTTTTATAAAATCTCATAATTTTTATCAAATGTTATTAGAGATCATTTAAAAAAAGGAAAGATTCTTTTGGCCATGGGAGTTGTTAATCCCAACTTTTGGAATCCTTTAGGAGCTTTTGTTGATGCATTTAAAAGAAAAATCGATACTATAACTAAACATTTTCACAATCGATTGAATCTAATGAATTTCAAATTAATCACATTCTTCAAAAAGATACTCTTGCATTGTAATCAAATGATTTTAGACAGGAATGAAGGAACAATATGAAGAAGTTAAAGATCCAACAAAGAAGGGAGAAATAACACTTACATGGAAAATGTTGTATCCTAGTTCCCTCCTTCATCGAAGCATAAGTGAGTATTTTTATTGTATGAAATGTGTCAAACAATGATATTGGGATCACTTGAAGAAGAATTTTTTTAGCACATTAATATTTATAAGATCAAAATATTGGAACAGGATTGATAAAAATATTGAGACCCACTTGAGATTATACATTTCAAAATATCATGTGGATACATTTCCTTTAACGAATGCAGGTAATGGTTTTATGAAATTATCATGCAAAGAGAAGAGGGACCAGTCATACTAATACATGGACTACATATAACAATGAAATAATGACTTAAAATCGTAATGAAAGATTAGATAGAAGTGTTGGGTGGTAAAATTTTTAAGATAAATTTACACTTGATCTAGATGATATTAAATACGGAAGACTAACTCTACATTTTTATTCTAGAAATGCATTTTCATATCGGATTCGATTATAATTAAGTTTATTATTATTATTTTTATATGGTTGTACATTTTTAAGCCTTATTTTCAATATCCAAATATGTTTACTATTTAGATTTTTAAATGTGTCATAATTATTGCTTTGTTGTCTTTAAAATGAAAAATAAAACATTATTGGAGAATTTTCGTAGTTTTCAAATAATTTAAGTTTTTGTTCTTTGAAATATAAATGCTACTTGTAGTTCATTTTCTTTCAAAAACATATTTTAAAATGATAATAATAAGAAATTTACCATGTAATAAATATAGCAAATATAATCGAGAATAAAATTCACATTCAAAATCATCTTGAATAAGCAAAACAATCACAATATATTATAAAAAAGTAAAAGTAAAATTCCATAATGCACATTGATTAAAGTTTGAAACTTTAAATATTAGCACATAATCTGAAAAAGGTTTATTAAAATATAAAATGAAAAGAATTATAATTTCATAATGTCTTTTACAAATTCAACTTTGAGAAGATTCTTCTCTATGTCAACAAAGTATTTTAAAATGATAATAATAAGAAATTTACCATGTAATAAATATAACAAATATAATCGAGAATAAAAGTCACATTCAAAATCAGTTTGAATAGCAAAACAGTCACAATATATTATAACAAAAGTAAAAGTAAAATGCCACAATCCACATTGATTAAAGTTTGAAACTTTCAATATTGTCATATAATATGAATAATCTTTATAAAAATTCAACAACAAAAATTATAATTTCATAATGTCTTTTTGCAGATTCAACTTTGAGAATATTCTTCTCTATGTGATTCTTTCTCATGCACTAAAGAACTTTCTTTGACAACACCAGACTGAACCAAATCCTTTGCAACAACTTCAATATTTGAAAGAATCACTTTTTCTTGATTTTCCACTTCACCAGAAATAGTAATGTTTGATCATCTTCATCTCTCTTCTTCTTTAATATATCTAGATCCACTTTATTTTGCTTTATAATTCCTCTCAAGGTATTATTTACTTGTTTAGGATAACAAGACTCTCTTCTAATTCAATTCTTGTATTTACACTTTTCCTTGCACTTTGCAGAAATGCAAATTAAGCACACTAGGCTCATTTGTCAAATTTTTGTACTTTGAATACATTTGAAAAGAGGAAAACTATTAGTAAAATTTCAAAAATGAAAATAATGCTTGAAAATTTAGTAATACTTACCAATGCCTTATCTTATTCTCGCATTTGGTATAACTATAAGGCCCTTGTCTTACGACCAAATATTGTGGAAGGATTGTGCTTCTACATTTAAATTATCAACTATATTCAACATAATGTTACCTACTTCATCTTCATAATTATTATCAAATCATAGAGAATCGGACATAATCTAATTCATCAAAATATCAATATTCCTTAGCTCGTTTTGATGTGAAAATACAATATATGTCTTTTTGTTGTGATTTTATTATGGTGAATTTATTTCTTTTATTAGAAATTTATCCCTAAACTCCCACAATTTTAATTATTTAACCTCCTTTGAAATAATATCAATATTGGATTCTTTGTTATCAACTAAAAGAATAGCAAGTGGAAAAGTAGTTTTTGGTCATTAATTAAGATAGTGTTAGCCTATATTGGAGATGGTGTTCTGATCTATCCTATCTTGTTAGATAAGGCTTCCTTTTCATATGAATCATATCTTTAGGATTGAATGCTCTATGCTCCTAAGGTCTTCTTTAAATCCCAAGAAATTCCTTATCTATATCAATATTGTTCAACACCGAAACACCATGTCCACTTGGAAAATTTCCCATTGACAATGTTGGAAAATCAAAATCAAAATTAAGTTTTCCCTTACTTGCAGTTAATTCGAAGCGAATGAAATATTCTTTCCATTGAATATTTTCCTCATGTTTCTTAGTGGGGGTGGCGGAGGTGGCATCTACATTTATTACAGAGGCTGAATTAGAGGCTCTAAGACATTGAATTGTAACTTTGTAAATATGACGAAATTCAAAATTCAAACATAATAAAAATGAAAAATAAATAAATTCATATAATATTATTAAAAATTAAAATTACTTTGTTGAGAGGAATGTTGTTGAGCTGCAAATGAAGCCTGATTCTATTGATGTAGTGGTTATGGAGGAGTAGACTAGAAAGACTGGTAGATGTGATCTAAAATATAATTAATAATTAAAGATCTATTAGAGTGTTGAATTTTATATCATCAATTATCAGTAAACATATAAAAACAAGAGATTCAAACCTAGGGCAACAAACTGAGGTATTGAAGATATTTCTACTTCTTGTGTTTGAGGCCAATGATACGATCTGTTCTTGCTAGTAGTTTCTATAGCAAAGCAATATAAATTGTAAGAAATTTTGAAACACATACAAGTTTTATATAATTAATTACATTTATTTTCAAAAAAATTGAAACATATATACATCATAAATTAAAATACCTGTGATTAATGCCTTTGCTATTTTTATGATTGGGTTTGAGGGTTTATGGAACTCATATTTTTAGCATGTGGAGGGGTGTCCACCTCTATTTGTGGATCGTTAGAAAAGAATCGGAATCTCTTCACACGGTAGTAAGTGACCTCTGATAGCAACATCCCTTCATGATGTAGCTATAGTTACCACCTTCTGTTATAGTTTAATAGTAAATTGTTAATTCATTTACAATATTAAATTTAAAAGATAAATATTACAATATTAAACACAATATTATAAAAAATTGGAACTCACCTCTTTATCTTCATTTGTTAGTTTTAAATTCAAATCCATTAGCTTTAAATGATTTTTGTCGAGGAGATGTGTTGCATAAATTATATAGAGACTCGTAATAGAAACCAAGAATAAAATTTGTTGAGTGATGGTAACATTATCATTCAAATAAATATTTTCCAAATCAGCTCTAATCCTAGAGGATAAGTAGGCTGCACCACAAAATTTTCTGCCCACAAAAGGTACAAATGATATACGCTAAAGCCCACTGAAAGGAATATATGTATATTAATCTTGTAAAATAATCCTGGCCTAGAATAACTACACAACGGACTACGAAAATGGGTGACTGAAATCCTTGAGTTAAATACCTCTTTTGAACGCTTTTGGGGATCTCAGTAATTGTTAATGCAATTAAGATAAATGTTTGTTAGTACATTTTAAACATAAAAAACTTTATTAATTTTCAAAATAATTAAAATTTAATGTTGTAAAACACAAAAGAAACTTACAAGCGAAAGAATATGCAATGTGCATCAATAGAAATTTTAAACTTAGAATCCAAATACTAGTAATTTTCATGTGATAAAAATATCCTTTTGTGAAAGGATCCACATCTTTGTGTGGTATTCTGTAAAAAGCTCAATGTCATCAGGTGATGTTCCAAATTACTCTACATGTGATGGGAGTGTATAATGAAATGTGAAAGTGGAAGTTTCATAGTTGAATAGAATATTGTTAAGTGATATGTGCTCTATCTTAAATTGGGGCATATACATGAGCCTCATACACTAGTTTATTTGATCTATTTGGAAAATGTACTAGGATCCTCAAGAAATTTGTATAGTGGAGGCAATACTGAAGATTTTGTATGAAAACTTCTTCATCCTTTTTCTCCACATAACTAGGCTCTTAACCTCTCTGCAAGTGTTCTTTCTTCTTGGAATTTTTTCAAAATGTTATAAAATTCCTATTTGTAGTTGTGTTTTGGTGTTCTTGATTCTTCCTCTTTGTATTTCAGATGTCTTTTGGAGTTCAATTTTCTTCTTGTTTTTTTCCTCATATGGTTGTAGCTCGAATGCTCTAGCTTCTCTCTTTGTGTAGAGTGAAAATAACCATGTTTATGTATTTATAGGAGTGAAATTAGGCCACTTTGAAACATTAAACAACTGGTTTGTAGCATTATGCATGTTATTGGACAACAATATGCAAAATTCTACTAAATTGGTAACATAAAAAAAATTCTATAGACCAGGTGGCATTCGACATGATGTCATTCAATAGCATGTAGAATGTTATCAAATGTAGTAGCATGCAAGAGTGCTACTGGATGGCAAAGATTTCATATGCTACCGACTAGTAGCATGTAAAATGTTGTTGGCTGGTTACATTTTGCATGTTCTTTGGAAGGTAACATGCTAAATGCTCTGAAACGATAGTATTTACATTCTCTTGTCATTTACAAATATTTCTTTTAAAATTGAGACCTACATAAAACAAATTTTCTTCCAATTCACATTCAAGTGAAAGTGGATTTACTAATATTCACCAAATATTTTCTAATGATTTTTTTAAAGGAGCCTCAAATGTTTCCATGAGACAACCATTGGTTACGAAAATAAAAGAGATAATGATCAATTTATGAATTTAATATGTATAGATAAATAGAACACTTTAATCACTACGTGGCCTTATATTTCCACCAAAAGGGTACTCATCAAGTTCTTTGGCGCTCGGATATCGTGCCTCAACTCACAAAATAACATGTCAAATAACATAAATGTCATCATATTTGCTGAATCATCCCTCCATAATCCCAAAGTTTCAACATAGTACGAGAGGGGTGTATAGGTTGTCATTCAATGAGCCTAAGGTGTTCCCAAAATACACTATACATGATGGCCATGCATACCAAATGAATAGAATTGGGTTTCAATCCATGTATAAATCCACTCCCTATCTCGTAATCGGATCAAGTGAATGGAAAATGGTACACCAAAACTAAAGTACACATAGGTCATCTATATGAAAACTATATATGGAGAGATAAAATAGTACATGTCACCATCTACTGAGCCTAAGGTGTCCATGAAACATAATATATATGGTGCCCATTGAGAAACTTGTCATACATACCGGAGAAATGGAGTTGTATTTTTAGTCTATGTAAGACTCCACATCATGTCTCATACTCAAATATATTGACTAGTCAATAGCACTCATTTCCTCTCTCCAACATACACCTTTTTACCAATTTCTTCCCTTAGGGTTGGTTAGTGTATGGTTCATAACATAACACATAAATACATTACTAACATGATGGTGATTCATACACATTAACCATAGCATCTTACGCATTGTACATATATAGCTTATAACACAATCACTACTTTCACGAGTTCTGATTTATCACATTTCCACATAATGTACCCAACTGCAAGTATTGTACAATAGGGGTCATAAAATCACCATATGCCCCTAATTCACAATATGAACCCTTATATAAAACACAAATTATACGTTTAATGAACACAATTTCTAACATTACAACATATAGTGAATTGCAATTAGAACATGGTGACACACATGATTCGGGACAACAAGTTCGAGACATCATGATAGAATTGAATTCACTATACAACAATTTTTATATATAACCCACTAGCACACCTACATATCACGAGAATAACAAAAATGCTCCAACACCTGCAATCTGCAATAACATTATTTTCACACACAACAATTTTGTACATCACACATGAAGTCATTGAATCCATGAAAAGAAGAGTGGATACTCTCATTACAATCACATCAACATGATAAAAATATGCATTAAGTGACATGCAAAAAACGTACATTCATAATATCACAATTACAACTTTGTTCACATCACAACATATATCACATTATTATACCCATATCCACCACCACCATTCAAGATCATCACAACCCCAATCTATCCTAGAGTTTTGAAAGCATGAACCTCCACTCTGATACCATATGTAATCCCCAAAAATTTGACACATGAATACAATAGTAAAATTATCTAAATATTTTTTTGTTTGAATTCTAACTACTACAACACCACCACGAAATCCAATAGATAAAATTACCATCACATAAGAAAATTAAAAAAACCTCAACTGAAAAGAGAACATGATAACACCATATATACATCGAGGCCATACATGTCCAAAAATGAGAAATTACAACAATTACCCAATCCAATATACACTTACTCATAGGCATTTCCCACCACACCTTGTTTTTCAAAGTGTAATGTATTTATTACAATCTTATTTTAATTAGTTGAATATAATTGTCTGAAGAACACATAACATTGGACCCCTCATTCCTCTAGAAATAGCCTCTATGTTTTTGTTTAACATTTCACCTACGGTTGTCTCAATAGAATTTTCTGATTTCTCTTATGAAAATAAATTTATATAACATGATTGTAATTAGGGTTGTATATACACACATGTGTCTTCTAACATTTTACTTAAGGATTTATTTGAAATATTCTTGTTTACATGGATTGGAAAAATAATCTCGATTTATTAGGTTGTTGTATTAGTCATGGAGCTCTAATTTATTACATTCATTTTATGATCACATTTGACATTTTAGTTTGTTGACATCACTCAATGGTGTACCATTTTTCGTATCGCTCATTCCTTAGTTTAATATTATTTACCCTTTTAGTAACTACATTTATGTGGCTACTTTGGTCTTCTATTAACATCATTTTGTAACAAATGTAATTCCTATAACACTCGTGTAACACTTAAAGATTTAATGCTACAAGGACTATGATCTCTTTAAGACAAGACAACTCAAGAACTATACCGTTTTCAATTTTCTTCCAAGGAACTCTTAAAATCATTTCACAAAATGCATAAATTTTTCTTTCACCAATACCCTTAAGATATGTTGCATGATCTAATGACTTCAAAAGAACACATGGATGGGCAAATCTACACCCCACGAGAAGACACATGGAAAACTTGTACTAAGGGTAAAAACTACCTAAGAGGGGTAAAGGGAGTTCAACAACAGAAGTTATAAAATTTTATGCATTTCAAAATCCTCCTAAATTAATATTTACAATGATTGGTAATAATACATCATAGCTCCTTTTTTTCATCGGGATCATAAGAGATCACCGGATGTATTACATTCATTTCTACTTAAGGGTTTCTACACCCTACCATAAGATAAAATTAGAGAAATCAAATTTCCATGTATTGAAGCATTTGTGCCACTCGAGGTATTCAAGATTCCATTTTATCACTTTCATTTAACATTTATCTTATAGAGGGTGCCATTAGGTTTGGTTCGTTTATTTTATTGCCAATAAAATATATCAATCGATTGTTAATTTCAAATATATTAACACGTCCTTTTTATCTTTAATGAAAAATTAATATTGTCTCACTTACTTGCTCTCACGTGGATCAATTCACATCCACTATCATATCATAACAAATATATGTTATGTTGCAAGTAATCTCCATGAAACTTAAAATGCTTAGATCAATATCACAAGGGTGCATTCCCAAATGAGGGAAAGTTGCAAATTTTCCTTTAGAATTAAATACTTAATAGTGGATTAATGCACAACCTAACTATCTTTGTAGTCCCACCCAATGTTCATTACATTACACTTCAAATATTATTTAGTCTTTAAAAAATAACCATTACATCTCAAGCTCAACATGTCATCTTGTATTCCACTAAAGTAACATTATGACTCACACTAAGTTATCTTACACATGTTTATACCCAAGTGAAAGTTCTCAACTAGGTTTCTGGGAGTAACGCACAACACTTACAATATCTCTAAGTTTATAGGACTTCAAAATATGTTTAGAGCTAGCCTAACTTTGAGCTTACAAGATTGGGCCATTCTATTCAACAACGTAAATTTTCGAGTTATATGTTTGTTTTATCGCTTTTTTCTCATTATGAATAAAACACAATAATGTAAGTTGATATTTAATTTGAAGCTTAGGTGATTTCCTAGGTCAATGCAACACTAAAAAATATGTAAAAGCATGCCATTTAAGATTATTTTCCAAAAATTTTACAGCACAAATATATCAAAATTACGATGACACTAAACATTTTAAATGACAAGGTTCTAGTTTCATCCTCCTATGTTTACTTTAGCACTAAAAGAAGGATTCTTTGACACAATTTTTCAAATCAACATGATACAATAAAATTCATTTACTTAACAGAATATACACAATTACGACTAAGAGTAACATTTGTTAAATAGGAAAAAGTACAACTATGTATGAAATAGTACATTTTACTAATACATAACAATATCATTTTCATCATGTAAATAATGAAAATAATACATTCTATACATAAAATTTACCTTAGAATATTCCAAACAATTACATTTCCTTCAATTAACATACTAATAAAAGTCACAAGTATCATTTTACTACTCTTGTTCGGTACTGCAACCAACATTGCGTCAGTCCTAGGATTGAGCATGGAAAAACATTACACTCAAGAAAAAACAAGACATTCATCATTTCAAGTAATTTCAAACAAATTACAGAGAGAGGTAGAGATAAGGAGAGAGAGGAGAGATAATTTCCTCACACATTTATTTATTTATTTATTCAAGAGATAGTAGGGAAGAAAGAGAAACTATAAAATATTTTCTTTTCTACTCACAATATTTTGACCATTTCTCAATTCATACCCATTTTCATTTTATTTCAAACTCATCTGCATTTTAATCCATTCACATTTCCAAGACCAACCACAATTTCATATTTATTTTAAGAGAGAGATATAGAGAAAAGAGATATCACTATAGATTGTAAAATCATTTCATACAAAGTACTTGATTAAATAATACTCTACACACACTATAACGTTATAAAAGGGTTCACGAGAAATTTATAGAACCATGGGATCCTCAGAAATATTTTCTAGCTTAAGTTGTGAGTGTGAAAAAACTTACACAATGAGCTAAAGTGTTTACATTATGGTTTTGCAAAACTACTTGTTTCACGTTCAAACATAAACTCATTGATTCCTACGTACTTCCCTAAAAACAAATAACTACTTGGATTCATGGAATTGATTATGAATAAAAAGGTTAAATTTATTAAGCTGAATTTTAGACTAATTAGTGTAACACATTAAACACTTCTATTTTACTGACGACTGGTGGGCTGACATCACTTAAAACTCTAACTTACAAAATTATTTTTATGAAACAGAGAGTTGGTTTCCATTCTCAAATAGGAGTGCTAGAAGTAGGTGAATACATTTTCTAGTTACATTAAATCAGTAAAAAATTTTTGAGAAAATACCGATCACGGTATCATAAAGTGGAAATGTCATGAAAGTTTAATGAAGTGTTAAAAAGGTAACGAATCTCACCTCGTTAAAATGCCTAATCAAGTTAGCATTCTTGGTTAAGAAAATTCAGGTGTCTTGGGTCAACATGGATCTTGTTTGAGGTTTGGTTTGCATTAATCATTCAACATGGTACTCCATGCAAATGGTTCGAGGGCCTAATTATTTTTTGAAGTTTAAAGAAAAATATTTTCAGGAAAGGTAAAAGCCATATCATTCATTCTAATTTGCATTATATATATAACATACTTAAATCCAACACTAAAAAAATGATGAAATTTTTTATTTTTAAGTGAGAGGAAGATTGCTCTATACCTTATATGCTAATCCCATGATCCCCACATTTGATGAGACAACACAAAATTTAGGCATTACGGCAGCAAATTGTTGGATTTTTATTTCTCATCAAAACTCCACTTTGTCGAATTTTTCTACCAACACAATCCATGAGGGCACATATCTCGATAAATATTTTCAAATGTTTTTAGTTTCTTTTACGTGATTCCCAACAACCACTAGGGTCACCAAACCTTCTGTCATTTTATCAAATTGATAACATGTTTTCTTAAATCTTCCCTTTTCTAAAGTTCTAAGATGCTCATTTTGCGAGTTATAGTATACAACATTGAAGTCGACTCATGTCCTCATGTGGTGATTATTTTTTCATTTCTTCTAAATATTTATCTAACAATAAACTATTGGTCACTCATGTTGATTGAGAACTAGTCCTTGCACTTTTATCTTGAAAAAATTTGAAGATTAGACAATTCCAAAGTTATCATTGAAAAAAATTCTCCTTTAGCATATAGAAAATTTTATTTTATATCGAAGCTTTTAAACTTTAAAAATTTCCCACTATTGGTATCCAAATTAATTCTCCCTTAGAAACTGAGAAAAATAAAATATTTAACATGACACCGACGATAGATAGATCTTATTTAGAGTCGTTTTGTAGCGAGTGAGAGGATTTTTTCGACTCTTTTCACTCGGGCATACGAGAAATGGATAAAAAATTCATTAAGGACTTGATCTATCCTTAATGATTAAGGTTATGACTTTTGACTAGGATGAGAGGACCCATTTTGTAACCTCTATTGGTGAAGGAGAATGGAGATATCGTTCTTTCCACAAATCTGAAAGGATACCACGATAAAATATGATCAATGCATCACAATTTAACTCTCATGAGTTGTCACTTCTAAGAATGGGGATATTTCCTAGAGAGTTCTTAGGTTACTAAAGACATTATGGAATCTAGATTGCTTCTACATATTTTAGCGGTAAAATTTATACATTTGTGGACCTGAAGGAAAAAGCATTGGTAATTCGGGGTGGATTCATGGTTTTGAGTATTTTTGGTGGCGAGATTAAGCACGATAAAATTGATTATACCAGATATTTGAGGGAATTCACAACAATTGAAAAGCTAAATGAAAAAGCTTCAAAATAGCTAAAATATTCCTTCAATAAGAAGGTGTGCATCAATGGAGACCCATAATTGCTTCGTTTAACACAATCTCCAATAATTAGACATGAAGCCTCAAGCTAAAGACCCAATAAAACATCAAATAACCCTAAATCCTCATGCCTAAGATACACTTGAAGGCTTCCGGACAATCTTTATCAATAAATGACGGTGAAGTGATTTTAAATTGTTTATCTCATCACATGATGAAGGATCTTATTGAAATGAAATTGCAAATGCCACTAAAATATCATAGGGACAAGATCTGTGTGATTCGAACAACTTTAACACAAGATTATAATAGGAATAAGAAAAACTACTTCCAGGACATTCTAAAACAAAGCGGACACAAATTGCTCCAAGATTGACACTGATTACCTCGAAATTGATTAGATTCATCAAATAGTGGAAATACTCTAAAGAAATATCAAAGATTGTAAATGGCTATACATCTAAAACCAACTTTACATGATAGAAAATATTACATAGAAGAAATTAACCATGTATCTTAGATTGGTCTCTCGGGAAGACGGGCTCTCTCAAATTTTACGTTAAGAATTCAACCCTCGAACCTTTACAAGAGTATTCTCGTTACATTTATACATTTTTATCACTCACTCATCACATGAAATTTAAAAAATTCACATATTAAATCTTGTAGGTGGACCATTACTGAACTGATCATGTTTCTTAGGTCATTGAATTATGACTAGGATGCCATGCCACAACCTTTTTGACAATCCTTTTAATCATTTTGATTATGTCATGCGATAAATCCCCATTTTAATCATTCTCTGGAGGATCTATATAGCTAGATCTGACAGGTAATCCTTTTCACTCTTGAGGCAACACCTTTTTCATCTTTTTGCACTGCAACCTCCATCATTTCATCCTTTTCCCTCTCTTTCCTCTGCAACTCTACCCTACATCCATCTTCTCTAGTAATTCATGTTTTTGCAAGTGCCGAGCAATTCCAATTAAAAATATCAATCTTAACAATCCTTACACTCAAAAACTAAGTTATAAATCTATTCAATGGCACTTTGCAAACAAAAATAACAAGTAATTTCATCAAAAATGATGAAAAACAGTGCGTATTCACATCTCTAGAAGTCTTGGAGCAAAAATGGCGGAAAAACAAGTGAAATGCATAAAACCGTTGATTCTACCCCTTCTCAACTCTAGATTAGAGTCATCAATGTTTTCTTAGCGTAACTTAAAGGTGAGGTATAGTGGCAAGATTCTAAACAAGCGTGAGCCTTCCATGTGCCCTCGGCCCAAGAAAAACACCTTTTAGCCTTTGAAAAGTCTTAGTAAAAATGGAGCCCGATGGAAGCCTCCACGTCTCGCCTTAAGCGCACCTTTGGTATGGTCCTCAACAGTGTAGATCCCAGGACAAGCATGGACTCACCACATGTCTCATTCTAGTTGAATTGTGAAAGAAGTTAAAGGATCGATAGAAAGCACCATGTGTCTAGGGTCCGAGACAGTTTTCCTTGGCCGTTTAAAAGTCCAAGCAAGGGTAGAGTGAGAGGAATCCTCCAAGTGTTCTCCTGGAACTTCATCAAACTAAAATTTAGGGTGTCGGTCCTAAGCAAACTGTGGTCCCTCCATGTTTTCCAGGACCTTAGAAAATTTCTTTGAAAAGTTTAAGTATAGAGCGAGCCGGCGGAAGCTTCACGTGTCTCCCAAAAGTGGAGACCACCGAAGAAGTGCAAGCTCACCACGACTCCCCTTGGCACAAATGCTAAGGTGGGACCACTGAGGTAGATCCTCAAATGGCGTCATACCTCCACATGTCCATGGTCTACCAAACATGCATTGGCCACATGAAAAAATTGTCTATGTCTAGGTAATGCGTAGAAACCTCCATGTCTATCCCGGGCACAACTCCAAGGTCAAAACAAAAGGTGAATTTTTTATATAAGTGTAGAACCTCCACATGGACAAGCTTTGACTTTAATCGAGGCCTTAGAGTTTCAAAGTTCCCCAGCCGAGCTGCATCCAACTAGAAAGGGCTATGTTTCCACGAGATGCTTAGATGTAAATTTGACGGGGAAAAACACACCAGTAAAACCGTAAAATGCGTAAAATGAAAATTTGTGCCCAGAAATGAATCTTTCTTTAAAGACGGATAATTTGGAGATGATATAAGGCAAAAATATGATTGTTCGAGTCACATCCCGATCACGTTTCCATAGAGACTAGGACAAAAATTGATAGGGAAAACAAAACGTGACTATGGAAGAACAAAAGGAAAGGAAAGAACCTGATTTTATGCCCAAGTTATAAACCTTTTCACATGGAAATAGGAACAATAAACTAATTATGGACTTTAAGTGATCCTCAACTAAAGGAATGGGCTGATTATGGCAACCAAATGAAGGACAAAGCTTTGAGGCATCAATACGGGAGATAGAAAACACAGAAAAGCCTCAGTAAACTCAATAATTTCAAGGATAAATGGGGAGAGATCAAATTTAGCACCAACATACACTCTGAATTGGGATTGGCATTCCCTATGAGTGCCACAAGAACAAATATTAGACCAAGTACCAAAAAAAAAAACCATTTGGAAATGGAGAGAAAGAATAAGCTTGCGAGTAGAAAAATAATAACCAACTCCCCAAGGATGAACCAAGAAACAAAACAAATGGCCACCAGGACAAGAACAAAAAAATATATAAAAACATGAAAGCATAAAAGAAACCAAAAGACTATAAACCATACTGATGGGTATACCTTGATTAAGAAATCAATCAAGGAAATGTTTCAAATGCCTGCCATTAATAGGAAATTCAAGCAATTCCCCATCTAAGTATTTTAGTAAGAATGTATTTTCACCAATTCGAATGTCGAGTTGAATATGGGCCCATCCATAATGCATCAAATTTACCATGCTTTCCTTTATCTTCATTCATGCTATCCCATAATAACACAAGATCCTTAATGTCTTTGAAAGCTCTTGGAGTCACTTTTTTATCAAATAAATTCTTCAAATTTTGTTCTAACTTCACATGCCACTAATGGGATCGCCTTCTTTATTTTTCTAACTCAATAATATTGATTCAAGCATCATGTGGACTAACTTTGATCTTCAATTTGTTGAACAAACTGAAATGAAGACAATTGCAAATGAAGAAGAAATAAAAATTGACTTCCATATACCAACTCAAATGGGTTTTTACTAGTAGCTCTTTTGACGTGATTCTGTCATCCCAAACAACAAACTTTAGTTTCTCACCCCACTTGTTTTTGTTGAAAGCCAATGTTCTTTTAGTGATCTTTAACAAGTTTTTATTACTAGAACTTAGCTTGTCCATTTCCTTGGGGATTGTGGTTAAAAGCATATGTAAAATTGATTCCATAATCTTTGAACATTTCCACCAAAGGTTTGGATCTTAAACTCGTTGGATTATCAGCAACAATCTTAGTTGGTACTCCAAATCTGCATATGATTTGATTCATCATGAAGTCCATGATAACTTGGTTTGTTGCTTTCTTGGTGGGGATAGTTTCCACCAACTTAGTGAAATAATCAGTGGCTACAAAAATCCATTTATGGCTAGCACTGAATGGATCTAAAATTTCACCAATGAAATCCATTCCTCATTACTTAGATGGGGCTTCAAATGACACAAGATACTGAAAGGAAGGGAACACGAAGCTTTCATTCTTCTAGAAAAACATTGGCATCTTTCACATTTCCTAACCAATAGAGTTGTATCTTGGAAGAGAGTTGGCCATCAATAACCAACCCTCAAGATTTTATCTGTTGTAACTCTTCCAGCAAAATATTCCCCATAAAATCCTCCATGGTGATCATCAATTACCTCTGGGGCTTCATCATTAGCAATGCATCTTAAGAGCACTCCCTTTGGGTTCTTGAAGCTAACCCAAATCAGTAATGAGATATTTTGAGAGGCTAAATTAAGAGCTCTTTTCTAATTTTTACTCAAATCTTCGGGTAGCATAGATGTCTAAGATAAAATATTATATCTTTGTACCATTCGTGAGTTTACAAACTTTTAAGGACATCCACCCTTTCTCCTTCTACTTCATTAACCTCAATAGTTTGCAAGTTACTCTCACCATAAGCTTAGCTAGGCCCAAACCTCTTATCAATTTCATGGTTTGGATATCCATGTCATATTCTGCAACTTTTTACCCATCTGCATCTTTTTCTTGAGACCTCCATCTCGATAATATATCTTTTAACATGGTGTGGGTAACATAAGCAACAACTTTAGAGATCAAGATGTAAGGTCTAAAAACTTTGTTTCGTTCACCAGGAAAATGTTTGCTTCTCCATGATGTTGTACTTCAACTCAGCTCCTTGCGATGCCTTATTGAAACAGGAAATTGGTCTCTCAGCCCCTTCATCAACCTTCTGCAACAAGACAGATGCAATGGTCTTTTCTGAAGCAAAAGAAAGCATTTGAAAAGGCTTCTTGTAATTTGGAGCTGCCAAAATAGAGGCATGCTTTAATGCTTCTTTTATCCCATTTGATAACTTCATCCTTCTTCAACATGCTAGTAATGGGGATGGTTAGCTCAAAGCAAAGTTAGACACAAATCTTCTCGAAAATTTTTATTTGTCCTAAGAAGGATTGAACTACCTTCTTAGTTCTCATAATTAGAACCTTGTTGATCACTTCCGTCTCTCGGGATCAATCATGACCCCTTCCATTTATACAACGTGACCAAAAATATTTTTCTTTTGCACTCCAAAATGGTACTTCTTTGGTTTCAATGATATGCCATACTCTCTACACCTTAACAACATTCTCTCTAAGTGTTGCAGTGATCATTTATTTTTCTAGAAAACACAATTACATCGACTTGATAAATAGCAATGAAATCATTAATATAACTAGCAAATGCTACATCCATTGCTCTTTGGATAGTTTCTCTAACATTCATTAAGCCAAAAGGCATCCCGACATAGACATAAGTTCCCAAGGAGTGGTAAAGGTAGTGTTGACATTTTTTTTCACCCCGTGTAGAAAAAGGTCAACTTGAAACTTTAAAAGTTTCTCAGTTTGGTCAGTTACGAGTTTGATTATGTTTGGGACAGCCACTTCAGATTAAGATACAATTTTTTAATTGTTCAGTTTTGGGCAGTCTTAGAATTCATTTGGAATCAAAACTACAACTTGAGTATAGTTTAAGAATGCCATGCCTCATAGATGCAGCCATTCCATTTGAAACCTTCATCAGAACTATGCAATAGCTGTAAACAACCATTGTAGGGCCCTAAGGAAGGTAGGAAGGAAACATGTATCAGACATGATGTTCTAAAGCTGCAGATAGGTGGTAGTTTTGAAGGACAATTTACAGTCTTACAAGTAGTTTGCATTTTCAGTGATCGACAATAAGGTACACTTGATTGTTTATTTATTTCTATGATTAAGTGAATTATTTAAGTGTTTTGAGTTGTATAAGTTCATTCATTATCCATACAAATGAAATAAAGTATAGAAAGGAAGGACATACATCTCATAACATGAAAATATTTTCATTTATTCATGAGGAATAATAGTACATATTTTTCTCACACAAGCCATGAGAAATAACTAAAAGGAAAAACAATGCATATATTTATGAAGCTGAAAATGTAAAGAGGTAAAAGAAACCCATCATTGCCTCGAGGGAGTGTTCTTCTCTTTTTACTATTGTTCTAGTTGTCCACTGCAACTGCATCATGGTACTGAAAAGGAGAAACAAATGATCATCAATACTGAGCTCAGGGTTTAGTTTAACTCTTTATACTTCCAACTTCATAAATTCATGCATTGAAAAGTATAACAAAGGTGAAGTAGAAGAATCAGAATTTAAAGAGGTTGAAGTTAACTAAAATGAGATAAAATTGCAGCTGAAACAGAATGAAAAGAGAATTCTAGAAAAATTTGCCAGGGCTTCACCATGAAAAATCAACATTTCAAATTTTCCAGCATGCATGTAAAGTTGTAATGAAGCTCAAATACAATATTTAAGCAGAAAAGGAAAAGAAACTACAACATTCCAACAAAACTTCAAAGTTCAGCATACAAGAATTTGTGAAATAGAAATTCCAAAAATAATGTGTCCCTTCTAGGTTCTCAAACAAAATAAATGATTAACTTCTATAGTTTTCATTTCTCAGAATCAAATGTTTCAAAGTTATTCACAATAGAAATAAGAATGATGTCCAGTACAGAGTTACAGAAAATGGAGAAATCAATATCAAGCACATAATTTTACAAAATGACAACCATCATGTGGTACTATTTTCAGAATAAAATGTACATCATTTTCAGGCAGTCAAGGTGAGAAAGACTACTTCACACAAGAATCCAAGCTATAATACTTTGCAAAAACCTTTGTTGCTTTGAAAGAACATGATTGAGACTTTTCAACTTAGAAAATGCCACTTAGGTTACAAGAGACCAAAGCATAATCCATTTTTACAAATGAGGATCAAATGTCCATTTGAAGCTCACAAATAAATAAGCATGATGCAACAATATCCACACCTCTACCAAAGCATCATAATAATTTTTGAATATTCAAATGAGTTTTCAATCTTCAAAGCACAAAGTATATTCAATCCAACATAAAGGAGTTTGAGACTCAAAAATGAAGGAAATAGATCTATTAACATAAAGAAGAAGATGCAGATTCAGTCCAATAGAAAGAAGCATAAAAATTCCTAGTGAAGGCCCATAATAAGATGGAAGGGACAAATTCTTTGAGGCAAAGATCAGAGTAAGTTACAGGTTTGAATTTTTGAGCAACAAAACCAAAATACTCAATTACAGAGCAATGGGAGCAGATAATATTCAACGTGCTTTTATATCGACAAGAATACCTACACTTGGGTTATCAAAAACAAGTTTTTGAGCTACAGTTAATTATATGTCATCACAGATTATGATCATTTCAAGAGCCATCAATATTTTGCAAAATATTATAGTTCAAAACTAGAGAACTCACCAGTTTGAGCCGAGTTGAGGAAAACCCTCAAAAATATCAACGAAGTGCAGAGGAAAAATAAACATCCAGGATGATTTCTAGTTCAAAATTTCCACATATCACAAAGAAATGCAAAATAAAATGAGTATCAGTTTCGGAGGTCGAAATGTCAAGACCAAGTAACAGTGAAAACTCAGGGTCAAAACTTACCAACTTCATCAAAAATGATGCAAAGAGAGGGAGAACCGAGCTCAATCGGTCAATAGTAGCCATGTTACAAAATCCTCATAGAGCTTAGATTCAGAGTAGAAACTCAAACACCCAAAGAAGTTGTAGAGAGCTCGAGTTAAAACGAACGGCCAACAAATCTTCAGAAAGGCCAAGCTCCAAGAGAACAACCATGGTGGCCAATACAAAATAAGCTCGAAAACTCTAACAATGGCGTTATTATAAAAAATCACTGGCTTTAACAAGACCGGCAAAAATGAAATGATCAAAGATTTGAGTATAGAATAATCAACAATGGCACTCCCATAAACGCTCAGCGAGCTCTAACAATGGCGTTGAGAAAAAAAAATTCCAGGCTTCGCCCATGAACTAGGAAACCAAATGAAATGATCATAATGTTCGAGTTACCTTTACCATACCGACTCAAGAGGAGAGTCAACAAAACCCTAACCAAGGGTCAAGCATCAACGATCGCAAACGAAGATCAAATGAAAAGGATTATCCAAGAAATTAACCATGGTCATGCCCACTCGACCATTAAATGCAAAGTGAAACCCTAATCGCGAGGTTTAAGATCAACGATCAAGATGAAAAAGGACATAGATCGATGGCCCGAACTGATCAAAAATATCAAAGCAAACTCAACTTGAGTTACATATGCCACCGACAAAGTTACCAAGGGGTGAGTCACCATGAGAGAGGGGCCAGCCCCACATTTGAGTAAAATTATCATTGCATTGACTTTCCAAAGTCTAGACCATAGTCCATATCCCAAATAATCCAAAAGCCGACAAGGAAATAATAATCAAAGTGGTCGAGTATTATAATGTGCCATATGTGTATTCAAAGGGGGCCGAATTCATTGGACTATGTTAGTACTATAGTCTAAGGTTGGATAATCAAGAGTGGCCAAACCAATGAAGACTAATGGTCAAGTTCAAAGGTGGTCCCCACTAGTGGGAAGGTTAGAGATAATTTACACTGTGTTATCCATGTGATCACTAGAAGATAGAACAAGTGTCAACATCAAAGACAAAGGTGGTCCCAATCAGGATAGATATTTGGATGAATTATTTTGCAAAGTATTGCAATTAATGTAATTTATTTTTTCTCAATACACAGGAGTATTTTTGCATGCCTTCACAATAGGACAAAATAGAGAAGAAGACAAAGTTGCATGTTCATGGAGAGAGACTTGCCTAGCAAGCAATCTTATTTTTAGCAAATTATTCACCCTTCTTTCTTAAAAATAGAACAATCGATCAAATTGTAATCAAGGCTATTAATGCCTATTTGTAATTGCATGCTCTATTTTTATTCCTTTATCTATTATTAAATAAAGGATAAAAATAAGATGCATGGGTGAGTACAAGCCTTAGGCTATTTTTAGGAAGAGGGTAAAATTTTATTTTGCTATATATTGTGTGCCTTAGCAAAGCACAAAAGAGAACTTCTGGAGGAATTTTTGATATAGAGTATCTTGAAGCAATTTTTTCCAGTTTTTCCTTCTGAGTGTGAATTATTTTCTACCTTCCCAATTATTTATAGTCTTGTGTATGTTTCTATTAGTCTTGTGAATGTAAATTCCCGATTAATCATTTTACCCCATGTAAAAATTAATGAGTTTCTACATGATATTAATGTGCATGTTTAGCTTAGCAATTGTTGTTGATAATCTCCTCAATACCTCCAAGTGTTTTTCCTTAATATTCTATAGAATAAATATTGGGTTCGTGCATCAAAAAAATCCTTCACATATCAATTGTGCATATACTCACCAAAGCCCTCATACAAATTTGGTGTATCACCTTAGTTTTAATTACTTTACATCATCTTTACTCCTTAAAACCAAGAATCAATTTTAGGATACATCAACAAGGAACCGGCCTTGATATCCAAGACTCACCTCAAAATAGGTATACCCACGACTGAGGTGTTTCCATTATATCTACGAAAGAGAGAGATTAAATTTTTCAAGCTTAGAAAACATCAACCATCTCTCTATAGGGTGCACTTTCAGAGATAACAGGTAGTCTTTAGAAGAATAAATCCTTCACATCAAATTTTATAGCCAGGACATATCAAAGTGGATATGATATGTTTCTAACACAATTCAATTTTTTTAAATATCATGGTATTAAGAGGTAGTCATCTACTGTATATGCTTTACAACAAAACTGAAGTCTACACAGAGGGAGATGTCACCATTTTTTTTAATAGGTAAATTTTTAACCTAAGATGAGTATTAATGATCCCTCCATCTCTCATTCTTCAAAGCATGTTCAAATGAATATTGAGTAATACCACTAGAAACTATTTTTATAATTTAAAAAGGTGTCCAAATTGTTTTTTTGTGAAACATGTTTCTCAAATGACTTCAACTCATAAAAAGAAAAAAGTTTCTCATTTTATAATTTCTGGTCATGTGATATAGCCATTCATGTCTTCGATTCTAAGGAAACATTTATATAACCAAAGGGAAAAAGTGCATATTCCTTTGATATTAGGAGAATCTTGCCTTCCACAAACATACAACTTGTTTAATCTATTCATAAGAAAATTAGTGATCAAAAAGATTTTGATTCAAGTGCCACCAAACCTCTAGAAGCATGGGTTGAAGTATAGATATAACAAATAAAGATATTTCTCATTTGATATGGTGGATGAAACTATAGAAAATTTTCTATCTTCCAATCTTTGACATGCATTTCAAGTTGTATAAAATTTACATCATACCACCATCTACAACTAGGAGGTACCTAATATAGAGTATTTTAACCATGTCAAACAACATTAAAAACACCAAAGGTTATTTGGTGTAAAATATTAAATTCCATCATCAAATAGCCCAAATCCCATATACGAGTCTTGTGAGTTTCATTCTGTCACACCGGTACTAACTAACTATTTTAATTTTTTGACATTGTTTTTTGATCTAATGTTGAAAATGTATTATATGCCTTTAGAGATGCTATAAATTATAAATTCAATTTCTCAAGACATAGATGATGAGATAGACTTTAGTAAAGAAGAATCATAGTGGAATCAATAGATATTCTAGAGGAAAAGGACATGATTCACGAGTGAAAATCAAACAATACATGACCAAATATATTGTTGATAATAAAGTCCATAAGTATAAGGAAATGTTGGTTTGAAAATATTTTCACATCAATACGGATTGATTCATTGATCAATTTGTGCTCTAGTAAAAATTTTGGACATGATAAGAATAATTTTATCAAATGCATCTACAAAAATGGCCTATATATCATGTGGATGTGAAATATACATTCTTAAATTGATTTATTAAACATCTATTTTCTCCAATCATCTAGAAGGTTATGAGATTCAAGGTCATGAATGGAATGAATACAATCCATCTAAAATGAACTATTACAGCCCGTGAAGCACTTAGAGCATGGTATGCCATGATTGATTCTTCAATAACTTCAAAATTATTTTTGTAAATGAAAGTAGTAGTGACCAACGTTTTATCATTATACATAGAGATAAATTAATAATGTAATCCATTCTGATTTTTATTTTATATAGATGATTTAATCATTAATGTTCAATCTATCATGAAGATTCATTGGGCATAACATTATGAAGAAACATAATTTGAGATGACATATTCTAGGTATCATGCACTATTTTTTTGGCATTGAAGTTCAACAATCAAAATTTGGTGTTGTTATGTCACCACAACTCAAAAAATGATAAATTTTTGGTTCATTTAACATTTGAATGTTTTCAAGTCCCCATAATGGTTGGAATGGTTTTTAAATTATTTAAAGAAATCGACCATTTGTCAGGATCCAATCATATTTTCCCAAACTATAATTCCAATTCTCTCTTAAACACTTATTGAACTATGATTTCAATTTTTTTATTATAATCTTGAACCTTACTCAAGACTTGGTAAATGTCATACTGGAATGTAAGATTTACACGGTATAGAGGACATCGTGATTACTATTGTTTTCTGAATTTTTTTTTGACTATATGGTCATGGGAATTTGATGTAGATTAATGTATATGATTTGATTAGCTTATTTGATAGACAATATGGATGTAATTTATACTTTGGCCACCCTTTATGTGATTTTGTGTTATAATGATTTTACACATGAATCACATAGCAATAATAGTTGATATCTAGAACTCTTATGGGATTTTCGACACTAAAATTTTCCTCCGTAATTTCTATTTCATTAATGTATGTATTAGGAATAGGATGTTGTTAAGTATAATTAGTAGTAGCGTCTGATAGAAGATAACGGCGCCATCAGTACGGTGCCTCCAATAATGTGGAGTATGGTAATAGTCAAAGTACAATAGGAATGTTGTAAAAAGTAAATATTTGTCGTAAGTGGTCCGGTAATGTTAAAATGTCAAAGTTTGGGTAATTAGAGAAGTAGGGTCTACATGATTAGGAATTAGAAATATTATATTAGTAATAAGGACAAGGAGTGAGGTCATAAATATTTTGTGTATTTTATTTGTAAAAATTCTAAAAATGTGGAACCCATGTAAAATGATAAGGTTTATCTTATCTTAAAAGATAAGCTTACATGTACATATAAGAGTTAAGGTATGGAATATGATTCGTCAGAGTGGATTTCTTATCCTATCTTAGAGATAAGATGGATAAGCTTGGAAGTTCTATAAATAGAGAGGCCACCCCCCTCATTTAGCATAGAAGGAAGTAGTGAGAAATATTGTAGGAAGTGTGCGAAGGAAGCCATCAGTTAAAGGTGTGTTGAAGAAGCCATTAAGAGGTGTAATTGTAAAGTTTCTCCCATAGTCTTGGTGAAAGGAAAGTGAAGTCAATAACACTTGAAGTACCTCATGGGTGAGATTGTAACAATTTCATGTTAATATTATAATTTACTTTGATATTTCAGATTTGTCATCATTCCGTCTTATCATAGTCGATGGTATTCTTGTGTTATGTTGTTGTTTTGTTTCCATATTACATCCACCAAACTAAAGGCATGCATTAGTAAATAATCATAGCACGAGGAGTTCCCGGTGAAGAATTATCATAGTGCCGGATTGGTGATGACATTTTGGTTCCGTTGCCGGACCATTCCTCGTTGGTGGATTTTCTGGAGAGATATTCCCACTTAGTCAAAAATCAATTGGAGGGTAACCTTGTTTTTACTTTTAGTTATAACCTTGTTTTTACTGTGCATAGTAGTTACCATGGTAAAGTCATTTTTTACCGTGAATAGTAGTTACCATGGTAAAGTCATTTTTGCTGGGAATAGTATTTACCGCAGTAAAGTCACTTTTTACCGTGAATAGTATTTACCGCAGTAACTTCACTTTTTACCGTGAATAGTGTTTACCACAGTAAAGTTAGTTTTTACCGCAGTAAGTCAAGTTTTACCATAGTTTACCATGGTCATTTCTATTTTACTATAGAAAGGTGTAAAGTCACTTTCTAGTATAGTGATTCCAATTATTTGTGCACATAAGTCTTGTTGATTGTACTTGTGGGTTGGTATTTCACAGTGGTTACTTTTGAAAATGGGAAAGATTCCTGTTTTTTCAGCTCAATCTAATGAAGATGCTTCTTCTTTCATTCAAGAGTTTAAACGATCTTGTATTTGTAATGGCCTCATAAGAAGGGAACAATGGACTGAATTTTTTCCTACCTTTTTGGATGGTTCAACACTTAGGTGGTTTGAAACACTAGGTGATAATGTGAAAAATTCATGGGATTTATTAACTGAAAGTTTTCTTGAAGAATTTGGTGAACAACAAAATATGCAGATCTCATGATCGAGATCACAAAGCTATCCCAAGGAGAGAAGGAGAAGATAAGGGATTATCATGCTCGTGTTCTAGAGCTAAGGAGGAAGCTCGATGCCCAGATCCGGAAGGAAGGATTAGCGGATGGGTTGATGAATGGCGTGGATAATCTCCTATGTAAGCACTTCATTCTTGGGATGAAGCCAGAGATCAGACAACGAGTGAAGTATGACCGCCTAACTACCATTGAACAAGCAAAGGAGATTGCAAGAAGGCAAGAAGAAAGCATGGAAGAGGAGCCCAAAGAAATTGTTGCTAAAGTAGAGCCTACACCAACACCTTTGGTCCATAATCCACAACCACTCCCGGTGAGCACAAATATTTCTCCTAGTACATCTACTGAGTATGAAGATCTCGCTCAAAAGATGGGTCGCTTAACTATTAATCTTCTTCAAGGAAAAGAATTTAGTTCTCAGGGAGGAGATAGAGGTCCAAAAAGAAATATTTCTGAAGTCAGTATGTTATGGTTGTTATAAAAGGGTCATTATAAGTATAATTGTCCGTATATAGAGCTTCTACATCCGGTAAAGGAGATAATGATAAAGGAAAAGCACTGTGAATTCTTTTTGATGTAGTAGATAAGAGCAAAATAATGAAGTAGATGTGTTTGTAACAAAAAGAAAGAAAGAAAAAGATAATCAAGATGGAAATGATCCTAAGAAGATGAAAGGAGAAACTAGTAAGAAACATAGGAGAAGAAAGTTGGGTGTGCAGGATTTTCTGATTTCACAGGGGCAAGGACCATACTCCATCTTGGAAGATCTGTCCAAAAGGCCTACAAATATTACATATGGTCAACTCTTGGCTATGTCTTCTGAGAAGAGGCGGGAGCTGCAAAGTGGACTCAATGCTCGACGAAGAAAGGAGGTTGAGGTCCCTATTTTGGAGGCAGAGGCGGATCCCTATGCTCCACAAGCTGAGGTATTATGTAATGGTATTTCAATTCATGATGTCTTAGTTGATGGAGGTGCTGCAGTTAATGTAATGACCGAGTCTGTAATGAATATGTTGGGTTTAAAAATTGATCACCCTTCAACACTTATGTTAAGGTCATTAAATAAAGGAAAAACTAAACCAGAAGGTGTAGTTTCAAATGTGGCAATATCTGTTATGGGTGTTGTATGTGTGGTAGACTTTCAGGTGATGAAAAATGGTACTGTTGCGTACCCAATGCTGCTGGGAAGACCATGGCTAAGGAGAGTTCATGCAAGAAACTACTGGAATGAAGGCTTCATGACACTTGGACGTGGTAGAGAGAGGGTGAAGATAAACGTGATCCCTCGACATCATAAAGCAGAACCTGTGGATTCAAGTGATGAAACTGATGATTGGACATCCTCTGATTACTCTAGTACCAGTGAAGTGGACACTGAAGATGAAGAAAGTGAGGTTGATGTTTCAATCATGGATATCCTTCCAGTCACACCAACTCATGACCCCATAAAATTATCTGAAGAAGAAGTTGATGATCGTCTCCAACAAATAAAGATTGGTGATGCTGTGATGGAGAGTGAGAAGGAATCCTACCTCCAGCTCTTTCGAAGGTACATACACCTATTCACTTTTGATTACAAGGAACTCCGTCAAGTAAGTTGGGTAGAACATTCTATTGAGCTGGTAGATGGTGCTAAGCCCATAAAGCAAATGCCATATAGAATGAATCCTAATTTTTCCAAGACTGTAAAAGAAGAAATAGATAAGTTGCTTGATGCAGGATTCATATTTGTTGTGGAGAATTCAGAATGGGTTTCTCCCATTGTGATCTCAATAAAAAGAATGGGAAGCTACGCATTTGTGTTGATTACAGAAGCTCAATAAGGCAACAAAGAAGGATCATTACCCTCTTCCATTTTCAGATCAGATCTTGGACGAAGTAGCTGGCCAGGAGTGTTATAGTTTTGCTGATGGATATAGCGGCTACAACCAAGTTCATATAGCAGAGAAAGATCAGCTAAAGACCACGTTCACCACTCCTTGGGGAACGTTTGCTTATAGAGTTATGCCTTTTGGGTTGTGTAATGCTCTAGAAACATTCCAGCGTTTGATGAATAGGGTGTTCGAACCCTACATTGGGACCTTCATCAGAGTATTTCTGGATGATTTTTGCATCTATGGGAGCAAGTTGGACCACCTGCACCAAATGGAGACAACATTTCAAAGGTTAGATGAAGCACAAGCCTCACTAAACCCTACAAAGTGTGTCTTTGGATGTTCTAAAGGTGTTTTGTTAGGGCATGTTGTATCCAGAGATGGTATTGGTACTGATCCTGATAAAGTTTCAAAAATCAAAGATTTACCATTTCCTATGAATAAAAGTAAGTTGAGATCATTTTTAGGCCATGTGGGTTACTATAGAAGGTTCATCAAGAATTTCTCAAAGATTACATAGCCACTAACCCAGTTCTTGAAGAAGGATGTTACTTATGAACCAGGAAATAAGGCGCATGAAGCTTTTGGACAACTGAAGGAAGCCCTGGTGTCTTCACCTATTTTAAAGAATCCAGATTGGAGCAAGCCATTCATTGTGTACACTGATGCCTCAGATGCAACACTAGGAAGTACTTTGAGCCAAAAGGATGAAAATGGGAATGAACATCCAATTTACTTTGGGAGTAGACAAATGAGCAGTGCTGAGGTAAATTATACTCAGAAAAAAAGAGGCTCTGGCTATCATTTTTGCTGTAAAGAAGTTTAGAAATTACTTGCTAGGGCAAAAATTTCTAGTTGTAACAGATCATCAGGCTCTAAAATATATTGTAAATAAGCCTAACCCATCAGGGAGGATAGCAAGATGGATAATTTTTCTACAAGAATTTGAATTTGATATTATAGATAGGCCAGGAAAGAAGCATGTCAATGCAGATGCACTCTCTCGAGCCTATGATGGTTTAGGATCATCTTGTGATGATGATGATTTCCCCGATGCAACATTGTTATCCCTTGACACAATCCCTAGTGAATACATAGATATTTGGAATTATCTGAATGAATTCAAGTTTCCTGATGGTGCCAATGCAAAGACTAAGAGAAATATTACTCAAGCACCATCCATATTCTATTCTCGCATGGAGTATTATTTCAAATAGGACTCGATGGATGACAAGACAAGAGGGCAGTTGGACGTGATCAAGGGAAGGAACTGCTAGAAGAATTCCACAATGGTACATGTGGAGGGCACTTCTCTGGACAACTTACAGCAAGAAGGATCTTGGATGCAGGTTATCACTGGCCTACTCTTTTTAAATATTGTTATAATTATTGTAAGACATGTGATATTTGTCAAACACATGGTAACCATAAGACTTCATCAGCTCCATTATGCCCTATTCTTCCACTTGGTCCCTTTGAAAAGTGGGGAATAGACATTGTAGGTCCACTTCCAACTACCTCACGCCAAAATAAGTATATTGTAGTTGCCACATTATTTGACCAAGTGGGTTGAAGCTAGGCCATTGAAAACATCTTCCATGGATGAAGTGGCAAGGTTCATATATGAACGCATTGTCACCAGATTTGGTTGTCCATTAGAAATTGTAGAATGATCAAGGAAGCCACTTCATTAATGAGGTGGTAGAAGCCCTAGTCAATAAGTTTTCTATTAAGCACGGAAGGCAACAACATACAAACCAAGCACAAATGGACAGGTGGAACGAAAAATTTTGTGTTGTGTCAAATCAAATTCTAGCAAAATGGGATAAGAGGATTCATGCAACATTGTGGGCATATAGGGCAACATAAATGGGATAAGAGGATTCATTGATTCTTGTGTTATGTTGTTGTTTTGTTTCGGATTACATCCACCAAACTAAAGGATGTGCATTAGTAAATAATCATGGCACGAGGAGTTCCCGGTGAAGAATTATCATAGTGCCGGATTGGTGATGACAATTCCTCCATCATACTTCTTAATCATTAGAGCTCTTAGGTACTCAAAATCATTATTAGGAAGTTCAAAATCTTGTACCATATGTATTTATAAAGTATGAGAGAGAGAAAGAAGAGGTACCAGTGAATGCAATCCCAAAACTTACATTAGTTTTCGCACTTATTACTTTTGTTAAAGTTGTTCCTTGTTGTGACCAGTGTAGAGAAATCTACCATGCATGCATCATCATCGGCTTCTTTAACTTTATAATCTAATTAACATGGCGTGGGGTAAGAAACATTTTTCACACCAATCAATTTCATTTGTCTCTTTAACAATAAAAACTTTGGAATTTAGAGGATCGGGCACTACTCTATTTTCTCTAGCTTGGGGTTGTCTAGCTCTCATGGGTCCTCTACCTATGCCATCGGATCTCTAATAATTTCTAGGATGATTTAAAAAAATTTCTTGTCCTTGTTGCATATGTTGACCTTGAGAAGCTTCTCCAATTCCTTTCTCTCCTCTGTCTATCTTGTAAGAGATTTATTTGATAGCTCACCAAAGTCTTTACAACTTCCTCAAGATCCACATCCTTACTTGATTGAGGCTTTTTAGGGTTGATCGGTCTAATACCCTCCCTTTTAGGAGGTTTTCCAATTTATTTAATGTTTTTACTGAATTTGCAGAGCCATGGTAAAGGATTTTCTCAAAGTTCTAGTGTTCTTATCCCTCTAATAGTAAGAAACTTTCTTATCAAATGCATCTGAATACTTTATCGACATGATCCATCACATGACCTCAAACTAACAGGTAGTATTCTCAATGTTTTGTTAAATATTGTATTGAAATCATGCAATCGATTCATTAGGATTATTTTTTATATTTTCAAATTCGATAAAAGAAACCTAGGGTCTATTTTATCTCAATACCGCAATCTAAAATCATTCTTTATCTCAGTCAAAGAATCATTGGAATTATCTAGAAAAGATTTATACCAATCCCTTGCATCTTCTTCTATAGTATGGATAAATAGTTTAATGTACACATCCTCGAATTATATTTCAAAGTCCTCCATCATATTGATAAACATCTTCAAGTGTTGATCACTAGTGATTGCATTATTTCCTTGAAACTTAGGCAATCTATTTCTTACATCTTTTGGCACAACATTTGAATAGCCATACCATACCTTTAAAATTGATAGGACCAAACATATTAAAAACAAATGGAGGTCTCAGGTGGAGGCTGAGGCCATATTATTTTAGGAGGTGATCTTACAGGAGAAACAAAATGATGAGGAGTGAGAGTCATGTGTGGTACAGGGATGAAATTGTCGAATGACTTCCACTAAAAGGCTTTGTTTCTGGAAAACTCTCTCAGATTTGGAAAATACAGGGGTAGATTGAGAAGAATTTTTTCAAATACAAATGAAGTTCCCTCTCTAGATTGAGAATTCAATTCAACAAAGAGACTACCTAATTCAGATTCACTTGAGGAAGTATTGCAATCTTCAATCACGGGATGATGATTTTACCAATGGAGATCTCTTTTCTTAATGCTTGATCTCCAATAACCTTCCAAGTTCTTCTTCCTTCTGCATTAGAATTTCCCAATTATGAAAACAACCTTCTACTAAGGTCCTTGTCAAAGAAATGTCTTCTTCCTTCCATCTTTACAGAGATTAATGACAAATATTACTTGATATATGTTAAGACACTGGTATTTATTAAGAATTTAAACAAAGACAGAGTCATGACTAAGGATTTTCACCTTAGTTTATGCGAAATGGAATATGAAAGACCTATCAAATGTCTATCAATACTAGATTCATGAAAATCTTACAAGATCTTCTCTTCTTACGCTAAATTTTTCAATGATGATATAAAATTTATTGTGATAACTGTATAAGATTGAAATATTGCACTTAGAACTTACAACTTTGAACAATTCTTACAGTTTTGAACAGGATAATGATGTTTCAACTATGTATTTTCACTTTAAAATTTTTAAGAAGCATTCTGCAGGGTCTATATGTGTTGCTGATGGTGTTCAAACTTTTCACACAACTTCATTTCCTGGCAATGACACCATTCTGTGTTGGTATCCAAACTGATTCTCCCTTCGAAACTAGAAACATCATAGATCTAGCAAGACAATGAGAGATAGAAAGAGCTTATTTTGAGTCATTTTTAGGCGAGGAGAGATTTTCTCGACTCTTTGTCACTCGAGCATCAAATTAATGGATAGTACCTTTATTAAATATTTGATATATCCTCACTTCTTTAGGTCGTGCCTTTTGACCAGGGTGAGAGGACCCATTTTGTAACCTCTATCGATGAAGGAGAATGAATATATCCTTCTTCGCACAAATTTGAAAGGAGATCCTGAGAAAATATGATCAATGCACCACAATTTAACTCTCACAAGTTGTCACTTCTAAATAATGGTGATATTTCCTAGATAGGGCTAAGGTTACTAAAGAGATTATGGAATCCTAATTGCTTCTACATATTTTAGCACTAGAATTTATACATTTGTGGAGACATAGGGAAAATAGGGGTAGTTTAGGGTGGATTCATGGTTTTTAATAACTTTAGTAGGATATTAAGAAGATAAAATTGATTATACTAGATCTTTGAGTGACTTCACAAAAATTGGAAAGATAAATGACAAAAAGCTTGAAATAGCTAAATTATTCCTTTAACAAGAAGGTGTGCATCAATGGAGTCCTTGATTTTCACGCAGTTTCACACAATCTAAAAGAATTTAACACGATGGCTCGAGCTAAAGACTCAATAAGAAATCAAAGACCCCTAGTACCTCATGCCTAAGATACACTCGAAGGATTACGAGATAATCTTTATCAACAAATGACACCGAAGTGGTTTTAAATTGTTTATCTCATCACAAGATGAAGCCTATTCTTGAAATGAAATTGCAAATGCCACTAAAATATCACAGGACAAGATCCTATGTGATTCGTAGGGACATTCAACACAAGATTTTAATAGGAATAAGAAAAAATATTTACAAACATTCTATTCATCGATAGGGGAAAGATTCTAGAGAAATCTTAGAGCTTGTCAATGACTATACATCTGCAACCAACTTGACATGATAGAAAATATAACACAGAATAAATTAACCAGGTGTCTCGATTGGTCTCTCAAGAAGATAGGCTCTCTCAAAATTTCTCTTAAGAATTTAATCCCCGACCCTTTGCAAAGAGTATTCTCATTTTCATTTATACATTTCTCTTTCTCACTCATCAAAAAATTTCCCCACGAAAAGAAGAATATTCGAGGGACTTTTCTTGTTACCAATTTTCCTCAGAAAGTGACATTTAACAAATTCACATCCGAAAGCTTTCAGGTGGACCAATTATGAACTGATCACATTTATCAGGCCCTCGACTAATGACTAGGATGCCATGTCACAACCTTTTTGACAGTCCTTTTAATCATTCTAATTCTATCATGTGAGAAATCCCCATTTTAATCATTCTCCGGAGGCTCTGTAAGTCGGTCGATAGGTAATCATTTTCTCTCTCGACGCAACACCATTTTCATCTTTTGGACTGCACCTCCATCATTTCATCATTTTCCATCTCTTTCCTCTCAACTCTTCCCCTCGCATCCATCTTCTCTAGTAGTTCAAGTTTTTTGCATGTGCCCTAGAAATTCCAATTTTAAAATATCAACCTTAAAAATCCTCGACTCACAAATTAAGTTTGAAATCCATTCGGTGGTACTTTGTAGACAAAAATGACAAGGAATTTCATCAAAAATGATCAAAAATAGTGCTTATTGGCATCTTCGAGTCTTGGAGCAAAAATGGCAAAAAAGAGATGAAATGCACAAAAACTGTTGATTCCTCCCCATTCTAGACTCTGGATTAGTGTTGTGCACACAATTTCTTTGTCAACACAAAGGTGAGGTAAGCACGGTGGTAAGTTTCAAACAAGTGGATGTCTTCCACATGTCACAGGCCCAAGAAAAACACTTTTGGCCTTTGAAAAAGTCTTAGTACAAAAGGAGCCAGTGGAAGCCTCCACTTGTCACCTTGGCACACCTTTGGTATGGTCCTCAAAACCGAAGACCCCAAACAAGCACAAGTTCACCATGTGTCTCGATCTAAAAAAATTGTTAATAAATTTAAAGGATCGAGTGGAAGGTGTCACGTGTCTGGGTCCCAGACAACTTTCCTTAGCCGTTGAAAATCCCAAGCAAGGTGCGGAGTGAGTAGAAGCCTCAAGTGTCCTCCACGTGTCATAGGCCTTAGAAAATTTCTTTAAAAAGTTTAAGTATAGAGCGGAGCTGGCGAAGCCTCCACATGTCTCCATGATAAAACTTTGAGATGGTCCACAAAAGCGGAGACCCTTAACAAAGCACGGGCTAACCACATGTCCCCTTGGTGTAAGCGTGGTGGGGACCACTGACGCAGATCCTAAAATGAGCACCATCCCTCCACATGTCCATGGTATTCCAAAGCTACACCAATCCACATGAAAAAATTATGTAATTCTGGGAAATGCGGCGGAAACCTCCACGTGTCTCCCGGCGTAACTCCAAGGTCAAACCAAAAGGCAAATTTTTAGATGAGCACCATCCCTCCACTTGGACAATATTTGAGTTGAATCGAGCCTTAGAGTTTCAAATTTCCTGCCGAGCCGCATCCAAAACTAGAAAGGGCCATGTTTCCATAGATCTTTGAGATGTAAATTTGATGGGGAAAAAACACCCGTCAAACCAGTAAAATGTAGGAAAATCACCATTTACGCCCGTAAATGAATCTTTCTTTGAATATAAAAGAATTTGGAGATGATATAAGTTCAAAATATGATCCTCTGAGAGCGCGTCCAATAATTTTTCCATAGATAATGGGAAAAAAATTGATAGGGAAAACAAAATGTGACAAAGTGGAATAACGAAAGGAAAGGAAAGAACCCAATTTTATGCCCAAGTTACAAATATTTTCACATGGATAGAGGAAAAAAAAAAATCTTGACTTTAAGTGATCCTCGACCAAAGGAAGGGACTGATCATGGAAACCAAATGAAGGACAAAGCTTTCATGCATCAATACGGGGAGATAGAAAACACGAAAGAGAACACAAACTGAATAATTTCAAGGACAAATGGGGTGAGATCAAATTGAGCACCAATACCCACTAAAAAAAACAAGTCTATTTTCCCAAAAAAATTCTACATTATCTTTGTGGTTATTCGGAGTTTTAAATACTAAAAATGTGGCTTTCAAGTTGTAGCCAATCCACAATTTTATATATTATTGTTATTAAGCAAAAATTTATTATTGTTCTTGTCAATAATTTATTAGAATATTTATACTCCACAGGTTTATAAATTTTTTAGATAGCTACAATCTTTATTAGTGTAGATTATCCACAATTTTTACAATTTGTAAATTGTCCACAATTTTGTGATTGTAAATATTCCACAATTTCGTCAAATTGTAGTTTTTCCATATATTTCAACATCATAGATTTTTTACATTTTAGGCATTTTGGTTTTGCATCGATTAAATATATGTGGCAATATCTACAATTTTTCTACATGAATGATTGCCACATAAAACTTATAGGTGGAAGATACAATTTGATTTCCATAATTATAATTTGTGGAGCCTCTTAAAAATAAAGTAGAATATCATTTTCCTTTAAATAATTATATATATATATATATATATATATATATATATATATATATATATATATATATATATATATATATATATAACTTATTTATATTTTCAACAAATATTAAATAATTATTATTATCTAAATAAAATTTAAAATAATGCATACATTAAATTTAAATAATTTTAAAATCGTACTTACTTTATATGTTTCACGTAAGGAAAAACAATTAACTCTACATTATTATATAAATCCGATAAACACTAATAGAATACTAATATAAAAAAGTGAAAACAATATAATTATAATTAACACATTAGATATTGAAAAAGACAATAAAAATCAATGGAAAAAATATATGATTATTATGAAACCCATTTTACTTGAAAAGAATAAATTCGTGGCAGGTCGCGTTGTTGCATTAAAACTCCCAAAATCGATGATAATTTTTAATAGCTTGCAAGCAAAAATGAATGCTACAAAAGCATAAAGATCACGCTAGAAATTTCTCAAAAATGAAGAAAAAGACACATTCAAGTCTTGAGTAGATCCATGTGTTTGATTTCTAGATGTCATGCCACGACCACCCGAAATTCCAATTCAGAATTACAAGACAACTTATACGCTTAATTTTCCATGTGGTATGTCCTCCATCACATACATATTTACTTGTTATTATCACCATTGTCGTTATTGAGTAGACTCTTGAAAGATCCATCAAGACATCCTTATGCTTCAAAATGTACATCGGCGGTGAGGAGGCCAAAAATCCATCTCATGCTTGGAGGAGAAAATAGTTGACGAAGAATCCTAGATCGCAAGCAAAGAAAGTCCTTTCCATGACCATGACTTAGATTCAATTCCTTGGCCTTATATATAGAATCCAAGCATTCCCTTTGTGTAGAGTCTGGACAAGTCAACCATATTTCCATGGCCATTTCTTGTTCAAAAATCCTCCTGATAAAACATTTTCCTCTTCTTTCGGATTCTTATGATCTGAATATACAAAGATGATAATGCAAATGAAGAAAAATTTAATGATAAAATGACATAAAATGGAAGCGAAAATAAGAGTTTGAGGGGGACACGATAGAGGAATGATTGTAGCCATTGACATTGCCCCATTCGAAAGGTTCTAGTAAAATTGAAATGGAGTGGTAAAAAGAGCTTATTTGTTGCGAACCACCCATCTGAGACTGAATGATATATCCTCTGGAAGTGTCTATCTCTACAAGAATTTTGAACAACAAATTAATACACAAAGTAACAAAATTCTTCCCCAAATTTAGCGATAGAATATGTCTCTTTCTTTGTTCTAAATTTAAATTAGATATATCTGATGTCATACTGACGATTCCTAGGGGTGAAGATTTGAGAGATAAATGAATACAATAAAAATGAGTTGTTAACCTTCAAATTTGTTACAAATTTTAAAAATAATTTGTAGTTCTGTAATTGAAATTTTATAGCAATGTAAACTCAAGAAAAATTTAAGGATCCCAAAAAAATCTATGATTTTATACCAATGTAAACTCAAGAAAAATGTAAGGGAGCCCAAAAAAAGAAATTCTTCTTTGCAAATAATTAAATTTGGCCATGGCAAACAATAGAAGGGACACATGTTCAAGGGGAAAAATTAAACAAAGTAGAGTCAAAGTTGCCACGTGTAACGCTTTCTTTAAAAAAATATGCACGCGACCCAATAATAACCTAGGTTTATATAGGGAAAATTATGGAATAAGTTTTTTGAAAAGCGTTCCCACATACAGAAGCTTCAAAACTATAGTTTGAAAAAGAATGTTTCAACATAAATTATATTTCATAAAAAAAATTCCCTGTTATAATAAATATTAAACCCAATAAAATTTAATGAGTGTAATTAGTCAAGCGTGGTTAAATTTCCTTTGAGTGTTAATTTAATAAACAATTAAAGTAAACAGGATTATAGTTAAATATTCCCTAAATAAATTTAAAGGGTTAAAGGCCAAAATAATAAAAAAATACCCACGGTATTTTAATTCCAAAGGTTGCAAACATAATTATTTGAGTCCCCATTTAGATGGGTTAGAAATAAACATTACCTTACCCCATAAAGTGTCCCCTTAAAAATTCAACCCATGTTTTGAGAATAAAACATTTAACTTGAAAAGGTAATTTCCCACTCACCCACTCTCCACCTACTTTTTAGGGATGATTCACATCCCTTGGATGTATTTAATTTGGTCCCTTATGTGGAAAAAGGGTAACTAACCTAAAGCTTCCTTATGAAGTCTTCTTTCACATTTCATTTGGTTCATTATTTTTCATTATTTTTTGGGAAGTTGAAGGAGGGAGAAGGGGGTAGTGAAGCCATTAAAGTCACTTCAGGCTTTGTAAGGTTTTACAAGCTCCAATATTTGTCTATTTTTTGATACCCTCATTATGGTCTAGAAATGTATTTAATAAATTTATTTAGATCCCTTTTTAATTGGTTTGCCCAAATGGGTTGTGGGTATTTTTCCTATGTTGTAGAAATAGCTAGGTTTGAAATATATTTCCATTTGGGTATAAAATATATATATACAAATATATATATATATATATATATATATATATATATATATATATATATATATATATATATATATATATATATATATTTCACAAATGACAAAAACCCGAAATAGATATAGTTTGGAAAACATGATTTAATATATATATATTTCAATGTATATATACATATACTTGAGTGTATATATATATATATACACAAAAAGGATTTGATAAGTCAATTTGAACTTACATGCGAGGACACATCAAAAATTTAATTGTGCGGTTAGTTTGTGATTGGCTAAATAATATTAATTAAAGTCTTTGGGGGTGGGAGGGTTGGCGACCCCTTGACCCCACCCCATTTATTAAATGGGGTGGGGATTTAGGTCGCAAACTCCTCGCCATCCCACCCTTCTAATATCCATTAACTCCTTTTAATGCGAGTCGTAGCCTTTTCAATGTGGGACAACATTTTTGTTTTGAAGTCTTTTTTTTTTTTTAGTATTTTTAAACTTTGATTGTTTTATAACTTATTATATATATGTAATATATAATATATAATAAGTAATAAAAATACCATTATTTTAATATTACTTATTTAAAAATATTTTAATATAGATAACATTTTAGTATTATAATATTTAACATCAATAATATTTTGATTTTAATACGACATCAATTTCGTATTTTTTTTTTAGAATGGCAAATCTTATTGTCATCCTTACAATTTCTAGTATTGTTTGATAGTAGTCTTTAGAATCAATTAACTTTTCTTTCCCTTCTACTATTACTACGTAATTGACAAAAACACTTATGTAGGCATATAGGTTTTTTTAGATATACTAAGGATTTCAAAGTCAAATTGATTATAAGGCTTGTAGTAATCGTACAATTTTCTTTATTGCACTATATTTAAGAATTATCCTTTTGTTGAACAAGTAAATAACAGGGTAAGTGCAACAAGTTGGGGGACAAAAAAGGGGTCATAAGTGGACATCATATTGTAAATAACAACATAATATCAACTTGTAGGGATTATTAGCAATACATATACTCAAAATTAGAAATAATTATAGTAATATGAATCATAGCATCCAGAATGTAGTTTCTAAAATACTAATTTTTTAAAAAAATAGACAAGTTTAGCTATATTGAACACCCAAAATTCAATGACCTAGTATTTTTTTTTTTAAATGCCTATAAGATTATAGTCTGTTTGCCCACGATTTGGATGACCAAAAATTGATATACATTTTTCTCCTTTGCTGAGAAGTTATATGCCACTATCTATCTTGGGATGGATTTTATTTTGTATTTTTGAGCAATATTTTATTTTTATGATTTTTTCATGAAAGTGGTATGAAAACATAAAGAAAAGATAGCACTTTTTGTTTGCCTACCATAACTTCATCAAAAATATTTAAATCGAATAATTATTATTTTTGAACATATATATAATTTCACCATGGTTGGGATGGTATAATTTTGTATCACATTACGATAAGTGAAATAAAATTTGCAGTCTTAAATGTAGACATAAGCATTCTCGGAAAAGTGTCTTAAAGACCTACTATTAGTAAAAAAATTGAAAAATGACATTTATCCTATTATATTCACTTTAAAATCAATATTTCTAAAAAGCTAACAGTCTCCCCTATGTGATGGTACCATTTTTATGACATATTTTTGACTTTTTGGCATGGTTCAAGTCTGCGAAGACTAAATTTGATGTTTTGTTGTTTAAATGTAAAATTCAGGATTTGATGTACACTTAATTGTCCCCAACTTAGTGCACTTACCCAACAATTAAAACTTTAAGTTCTTTTCATCTAAGTATGCAAGTCTAAATTTTATAATGCATGCTTTTAAAATAACACAATGAAATGTAACATCTTTTGATACAAATTTTCCAACATTCCAAAAGGAATTTTACAACAATATTTCCAACAATATATTTAGAATAAGAACAACATATTTTTGTGAAATAAATCAACTTCTATAAAATGATATTTTTCCTCGTTATAAGCTTATTTTCTACTTCAACAAACTAACTTTTCAAACACAATTCTTCCCTTCCCTTTTAATATACAATACAACTTTGAAATTCAATAATCAATACAAATTTTCCTTCACAAATATTAATACAATGTCTTCCACTTAAAGTGGGAAATAATACAAGAATGAAGGCTAAAATGAAATGCAAGTTGTCTTCAAACATAGCTCCAAATCAAGTCTTCAAGAAAGCTCCATCTTCTCAACACCAACAAGAGAGATCCACCATGCTTCATTAAATAACAAAAAAAAAAGGGGCGGAACCAACACTCTCCACCCAACCAAGAATTCCAATGAGGAGGAGAAGCCATCCTTCTCACTAGCCCTCGAGCCCCCAAATTGCGAATGAAAAATGGATTGATTCATGACAAAAAAATAGCCTTCCACTTCACAATACAAGATTTTTACAATCATACCAAAGTCCAAATAATGCAACTACAATCACAAGAAGGAAAACAAAAAAATACACAAATCTTCAACAAGAAAAAGATAAAGGTGTAAGATCAATGGGGAAGCCACCTATACCCCAACTGAAATGAGTGTCCACCTAAAAACCCTCTAATAAAATATCTCAAAACCCCTACACACTCTTATGCCTCCCTCAAGTACCTCTTTTACCTCCCACATTCTCTTATGCCTCCCTCTGATCTCTTATGGCTCCCTCATAAAATAGACCAAGTAAGAAATGCAAGCTATTTCTTGTCCAATTTCAGACACCTACCCTGACTCCCTCAAAAACATAAAAATAAATCTTATGCCTTCCTACATGAAAGATCTCCATAGTCTCCTCCTACACCACACTTAGCAAATCTACCCAAGCAACCAAAAACATATTAAAACATTCAAAAACATGCACAAATATACAATATGAAAAGGAAACATTTTACAAGAGTATAACTCCTACCTTTACATGGTAGAGCTTTATCCAAGAGTTCCATGACAAGCTTCTTGAAGTCCAAACAATCACCAAAATCTCCAACATTCCAAAATCATTCCAAAAATCCTCTAACTCTCCAAAATTACAAAAGCACAAAGAAATGAAGTAACTGACCAAGAAAAAGAACTTGAATAAATAAAAAGGGAGAGAGGAGGGTTAGGTGGCTCATGTAGGATGCCACATCACTCATCCTTAACTCCAACTTACGAGTAAAACTTTAGACTCCAAAGCATAATTAATAAGTGGGTGAATAAATGAAATTTTACTTATACACACAATCCAAGTCCACACCCCTTATGGACTAAAAGTAATTACATGTAAGAAGGTGCACTAAAGACTTACAATTTTTCTTCCCAAAATGCATAATGAGGCTAATTTTGAATCCCCAACCCATAGGTAGGGTTGGTATGGCAATTTAAGAGGTGAGGGACAAGTGTAACTTGTTCTACAAGCCTCAAAAATTTTCCCCTAAGGACAAATCCGAATTTCTAAGGGAAGGTGCGGTGTTTTACACTCAAAGTTACTTACACATCACTTACAACACATAACCCAAGAGTTATCACTTATAATAAATGCTTTATTTTGACTCTTTTATAATTTAGTTTATTAAAAATAATTAAATAACTAATCTAGACATAAATCAAGTAAATTAATAGAAGGAGAATACATCACTAAAAATCACATACTAAAATTAAATACGGAAACTAAATAAAAAAACACATAACCCCTTGTCACACGATTGAAGGTGATTCCCCTCATGGAACCCCTAATAACAATTCAAACATACACACATAACAAAATACATGTTGCCATGGTGAACCTTATTTAAAAGTAATCTAAGATTTCAATGTGATTGGTCTCAAATCCCCTTAATGTTTGTTGTGACATATTTAGCTACAAACCACATAACACCTCCTTCGGCCTCGTGGCATATCAAAACATCCAAAATAAATATATAATATAATTCCCCAATCATCTATCTATGAATCAAAACATTATATAGGTAAGGAATGACATAATTTACAATTTCATCAATAATCAAAAGATCATAAGATTAGTTCAATTAGCTAGGTCTACTCGATACGAAAAATATAATATGTCCTAAACCTATATATATACGTAACCATGTTATCAGCATATCAACTTCAATATAAATGTCTCCAATAATCTACATGCATCATCTATGAATTGAAATCAACAATAGTCCTTATCTCTAACATCTAACATCATGCCAAATTAAAAATTATAATACTATCCATAAGTATAGTCGACAGATTATCATAATCAATAACAAAAAGGTGTCGAAGGGAAATGGAACTAGACCACGAAAGGAGGTAGGGAAAAAAATTTCAGTAAATTGTTCACCAAAAACACGAGAAAATGGCATATCCATAGAGATGCCTTCTGATGTAATTAATACTTGTTTATAGTACATTTTTTTACTACTATAATATTTTTCATCTCTGATGGCTATCTTTAATTGTGTGCATAGATATTGATGAAAATATTAGCGATGCATAGATATTTATCAATATTAGAGATGCATCAATCTCCAATTATAATTTCTCTAAGAAGTCGAAACCATCACCACCAATATTGGTTCTCTGCAATGTCCATGCAATGGCGAGATTATTAAGGAATGAAAAATTAAATACATTCACACCTTCATGAAAAAAATTCAACAAAAAATAATAATTTAAGGGTAAATTTAAACTATGTGAAAGAAAAGTAGCCAATGGAAAATCCTATGTTTAAATGAAATCCATAGTGTATAAAATTCCTATTTTTAGATATGTAGTTAGTTTTAAAAAAAAAAAGAATACCATAAATAAAGAAAAGATTTACGGGTGTTAAATACCATAAATCAAGGTAAAATGTTTACTCCAGTATAGAGCGAGAACTTTTACTTACGGTTCGGTCGAAGCATTATTAATGACATAAATCATAACAAAACTCAGTTGATGATAAAATTTAGCAGCAACAATTTGAGATTAGCACATGAAAATAAGAAAAATCCATAGACAAATAAATTTTGAAAATAATTGATAGATTAAAACTTGAGAAATTACATCATGAGAGAGCTTACAATATATAGGATAATGAACTCCTTAACACAGGAGGATTCCACTCCAATCTTTAATCCCATAATATCTCACATATCTCTCCTATAATCACTCACGACCCAACAATCTCTTACAAAAATCCCAAATTGCTACATGAGTTGTTGTTTATTCAACAAACTCACAACTAATACACATTATCTTATATTATTAATAATGAATTGATTAATAACTCATATTAATAATATTGCAAACTTTTATTTTTCTCACATAAATATGATATTAATATATCAATATTAATATCATACTAACACACTAACTTACTAATGTAATATATGAATATTACATTTAACTATTACAAACAATAATGTGAGCACTAATTTCCTAACATTCACCCCCTTAGTGTGAACATGGGTGAGTTCTTTCTAGTACCTGCTCATGTTCTATATAGTACGATGGTTTTCAAAGAGTACCATCGAACTCCAACAAGTTTTCTAGTGGAACCATTAACCACTCTGTATGTGATTTTCTAAGATATTCACAAACTCTCAAATTGGTTTTCTAGTGGACCACCAACCACTTTCATAGCAGCATACATGTTTTCCCACTCCCATTTTTACATTCAAGGGAAAATATAAGAAATATCACTAACACAGATCTCCCTTATTACAAAAGCAAACATGAATAAATCATCTGTTCTTATTACAATACAAAATCAAAATTAAACACACACAAAAAAAAATGTCACAAATTCATTGTGTGGCCCCTTCTCCTATGGTGGCGAGAGGTCAGCATTAACCTCCTTCCTTCATTAACTCCTTCCTCCATAGTGATCTACTTAGTTAGAAAATATAGCTTTTAGGCTCATTACACAATTTTTATAAGTGTTGGATTCAACTAATAATGCACCCCATGACTATGGATGTCGCGTGCAAGTGAAAATTCATCCAATTAAAAAATTACATAAATGTATTATGCACCAATTTTTTTTTTTTAGATCCCTGTTTTTATTTCCACTTTTCTCTTAAAATAGAAACTGAGTTTTTGTAAAATTTTAACATAAGTTTTTATATATTAACTAAACAAACCCAATAAATTTCATAATATTTTGAATCTGGGTTTTTTAGATACATTCAATCTATCAAACATTTGTTTTAAAAACAAAAAATGAATTCACTCAACTTAAACAAAAAATTATGCATAGAGACAAGATGAATCGAAGCGAATGTAAACCGTAATATTTTTTGCGTCTTGTTCTTATCTTTCTAGAAAAAAAAAAATGAGACATCGATTAGATCTCATATGAGTAAACTACATTCTTTTACTTGTGACATGTCTGCATGAGAAATTTTATTACGGGATTCCTTGAACCATCTTCTTCTTCTTCTTTTTCTTCTATAGTTACGAGAAACACTGCTTCTTCGATACTAGATGATAACAAAAATCCATATTTCATGATACAATTTATCAGCAACAATTTGAGATTAGCACATGAAAATAGGAAAAATCCATAGACAAATTAAATTTCAAAAATAATTGATAGATTAAAACTTGAGAAATTACATGATGAGAGAGCTTACAATATATAGGAGAATGAACTCTTTAAAACAAAGGATTCAACTCCAATCTCTCATCCCATAATATCCTCACATATCTCTCCTATAACCACTCCCAAACCCAACAATCTCTTACACAACTCCTAAATAGCTACATGAGTTGTTTATTTAACAAACTCACAACTAATACATTATCCTATATTATTAATAATGAATTGATTAATAATTCATATTAATAATATTGCAAACTTTATTTTTCTCACATAAATATGATATTAATATATTAATATTAATATCATACTAACACACTAACTTACTAATGTAATATATGAATATTACATTTAACTATTACAAAAAATAATGTGAGCACTAATTTCCTAATAATAACAAATGTTTATTGGATAACTACGTATTGTTCTTAAAAGAATAAATTGATTTTTAAAAAAATTAATTAATCATTTTGAATGGGAAGAAAGAATTACTTTCATATATTATTGATATATTATATTACGTAATTAATAAAAAAATATTATATGTGTGTGAATGATGTGTAAATTTCATAGTTATATTTTTAAATTATTTTTGTCTATATAGTAGGTTATTTTATTTTAAGGGTTAGTGTGGAATTTCTATATTATTCTATTGTTATATTTTGTTATTTTAAATTTTATTGAGAATGTGTTATATATTACATAATATTTATATCTCATTAAAAAATGAAGATGTTTCATTAAAAACATTTGAAGATGTTGGTTTTCTACAAAATTAATATTTATATAACTAATTATGGAGCATCTACACAATCTAAAATTAAACAATGAAGCCATTGTAGATATGCTACAAATATTCCACAATTCTCTTAAATTATAGATTTTGTGTAAAATAAATATAGTTAAAAAAATATTTCTTAGAATGAATCTTATGACCTCCAAATAGAAATCCTTAAAATAAGGCTTAATGATTCGAGATTTAAGAGTCTTCCAATATTTTAGTGACCAAATCACAACTAACCATGATGAATCTATACCTGTATTGTTCGACATAAATATACATGAATCTAATAAGTTCTATAGCGTGGTTCATCTATAATATAATTAACATTTATTCTATAAAGTTACTATTTTATCAATATTTTCTTTTTCCCATACCTTAGTTTTTATTACATGTTCTCCTTTTTTATCATTTGTTAATTTGTATAAAATTGTGGAAAACGTTTTGAAGGGATGGATGTTATTTAACACTATGAAATCGTAGTGATGTGATTATTATAAGTAAGGAATTTAAAAATTTGAAAATTTATAAAAAAATCGAGTTAAGATTATGGCATATAGTTTTTTCACAAATTTTTAGAAATAAAATGGTTAATAAATAGGATTTAAATATTAATTTTTGGGTATAGATTTTAAACATTTGATATATAGTAAACTTGAATCTTAATAAGGGAAATATATATATTAAATAATTCTACATTTGAAATATGAATATAATATTAAATAATAAATATAATTAAAAAGTTTTATATGGTAGTTGCATATTAAATCATATACATATTTAAAATTATATAATAAAGTAAAGTTTTTTAAAAATATATAATATGACTAGTGTGTGTCATTATCTATATATAGATATATTTGGAAGTCATTAATATACAATATTATTAAATAAAATAATAAGTTTACAATCAAAAAAGCAATAAAAAGCAACCATTATTAAATTTAGTTATTTTTCAAAACAAATAGTTTCTTTTTAAATATTTACAAATATAAGTTTCCTACAATTTTTATAATCAAAATTAAGTTTTGGAACATCCAAATAATTTTATTAATTTTATAAGTTTCCTACATTTTTATGTCTAAAAGTCTAAATATCTAGATTTGTGGTATTTGCCGTCAATGGTGGACCCTCGCTCTAAGAGAAGATGATGCTACATCTGGACAAATGGAGACCTGGGTTGGACATGAAAAATTTTAAACCCAATGCTTACCCTGTCTGGTGAGGCTTCCTGACTTGGCCCTTGAGTTTTGGGAAGTTGAAGTGTTGCAAGGGATTGCTAGAGCCATTGGAGATTTGTTGGTCATTCATCCATGACTTTGGCCAGAGGAGGAGGATGATATCCACAGATTACATGTCAATGTTCCTTTGAGAAAAGCTTCCTTCTTTCATTCTCCTCTTTTCATCCCATGGAGCCTTGGAACAAGAGATACAATATGATCAATCCCATGTGTTTTGTGTTAAGTGTAGATCTGCAAGACACGACTCTTTTTCTTGCAAGGATACAACTTGGGATTGGTGTTTGAAATCATCCGCTTGTGCCAAGATGTGACTTCTATCCTTGTTACCATGTCCCCTAAGGGCTCTGATTAAAAAAATAGTGAGTTGGACTTTGTTATTGATGTGATCGCGGCCAGGGTGGAGTTGGTGCACTATGGCTATCCATTTCCCCAGGTCATTCGCAAGATCGGTCAATAGATAATTTGGAAGGAAGTAGTGAGGACGATGATTCTCTAAAATAATGGACGATGAGGACGAGGATAGCTACGTGTCGAAAGGATTATTGAGAGTCTACTTATCACGTTGGACCCCATCTGATTTGATAGAGATAATCCTTGAAAGAGAGGTCTCGTATGAGGAGGAGCGATGGGTGTATTACGAAAGGCATAATAGAGCTGAAGTCTCATAACAAATATGATAACACAAAACTGTTATTTCAAATTTGGCTATGCCGGATACCTCATTGGGTAAGTTGGAGGTGGTTCTGGAGTTCAAAAAGGAGGTTAATTTAAAGCCCCAAAAGTCTAAGGCTCTTTTAAATCTGGATTCCCTCAAGGTTCTGGATTTTTAGGGAGGGAGATAATTATAAATCTTACATTAACGAGACTTTAGGTGTGTTTACAATCAAGAAGAGAGGTGGCACATGGTGCTTTACCCCTGATAAGGGTTAAGTGGTATTTGTTATGGAATATTTTCCATCTTGGAGAAGATTTTGTTTGTTCCTCATTCATCTTTTATGGGCCTAGTACTTTTGTCGAGTTAAGTATATTTAACTCTCTTTCCAAGTGTCGTTCCTCCTTTATGTTTGTTTTTGGGTTTTTCTCATTGTATCTTTCATTGTTTCGCCCTTGAGAGCCTTAATTCCAATTTTTGTCATATCTAATAAAAACAATTGTTTTATATAACACTCTAGCACTATTTAATGTGGCATCCCTACATATTATTAATATAATATATGAATTTTTAAATTTATTCCTAAAATATATAAATGTTGTACATATTATTTAATTTATATTTTTAAAAATTAAAAAAAAGGTGATTTTCCACAACGGATGTTTAGAAATGGGGTTTTCTACAATTTTGTACAAGTATGTCAAAATTGTGGAACATTTACATAACCTAAAATATAAATTATTGAATCATTGTAGAGATGCCACAAATATTCTACAATTCTCTTAAATTGTTGAAATTTTGTAGAATAATTGTGGTAAAAAGAGCTTGTTTGTTGTAGAGTCCAACTCATTTAATCAATACATTTACTTTGTGGCTTCACTTAAACTATTCTCCTCCATGATAGTTGTGTTGGAATGTGTCATCTAACAAAGTTAAATGGAGCACCCAATAGAGGAGGCCGAAAAGGACAAATATAGGGTTCCATGAGGTGGAATGGAGAGGAGAAATCTTTCACAAAAACACATGGAATAGTAGGAAAAGGGAACTTTTATTGTCTTAATTACGCCGGAGGCATAGCTCTGATGCGGTAGACCTCAGCGACGACGCTCTCCCCAGCTTGAGCCGCTTCGACACTGCTGTCGTCCGCGCGACCACCACCTATCGTCCCGATCTCGCCCTTTGCTGGTCTCTCGAACACCTATTATGGCATGCACTCTTTGACCCATTAAATATGGTTCGTGTTTTGGTTTTTTGGTTTTCTGTTCTTATCTGTTTGGAAATTGCTTGTGTGGCCTCTGCTTTGACCCTTCTAGACAGCGTCCCCACTACTGCCTAGGTTTGATTCTTCTTACATCGGTTTTTATATTTTACTTGAATCAAATGATTCCAAGCTGCAAATCATCGTATGTATATGGTATTAATTATTGTTATACTGAAGCCTAAATATCTTTAGCTGGTCGAATATACGTCTATCATGGTTAATTTTAGATTAGCCATTCAATGTTACTCACGGGCGAGGAGCACTTTTAAGTCCAAATCAGAATAGTATTGATACACGATTTCAACATTAACAACAAAATATTAATACGATGTCACATTTTCTATTGTTTCATTCCAGTCATTCAAATGAATTTGACTGTGATCATTTTACCCATTCTCTTTATCAACACAACTAAGAAATCCAAGTTAGGCCATATTCTTTGATGCACGTCAAGTGTTCGAAAAAATGCACGATTGACATGATGTTTTATGGAGCATAATGATGGAGGGTGCGGCCAAAACGGATGTGGTGAAGAGGCATTAAGTATATTTTCACAATTGCATCGAGAGGGGAGTGATGTAACTGAACATATTAGTTCAAGTATTCTAAGGGCATGCGCTGGTTTAGTCGGGATGGAGCAAGGAAAGTAGGTTCATTCTCACGCCACCAAAAAGAGAGTTGTGTCAAATGTTTATGTAGGTAGTGCACTTGTGGATATGTATGGGAAAAGTTGAAGCATAGATGATGCATGTTAAGTGTTTGATAGAATCCTTGAGAGAAATGTGTCATGTCATACAAAGAGAATCGTGGGATAGAATGGTGGAGGTGAGAAAATTGATGAAAGAGAAGGGGGTGAAAAAACACAAGGCAAAGCCGTACCTATCTAGCTTGAGGTGAATTTGAAGCTTGAGGGAAATGTTTTCATTGGTGATAGGTTCGCCCCAGATGAATTCGTTTTGTGGGAGCAAATTAGAAATACTTGCTTTGTAAATAAATGAAGGGTAATGTTTTATCCATCATAGGGAGGGATAGTGTTTAGAAATAAGCAAGACAGTAATCTCTTACCCATCACACAAGCTTCCTTTTACAAGGAACACGAAGGGTAATGCTTTATCCATCATAGGGAGGGAGGGTGTTTAAGGCCTAGAGGCACCTATCTGAATTGGAGAATGTAAATAGGAATGTCAAAGTCCACCTCAACTCTTGGGCTGCCTCACAAAAGGATTTAACGAGGAGGAATAAGTAAATTAAGATAGTTGGGAGGACTCTTGGTCAAATAATCTATATGGTGCTTATCTAAATCATCGTATGTATATGGTATTAATTAATGGTAGTGACCAACTTGTGGATGTATGGTGAAAATTTGAAGCATAGATGATGCTCTGCCAAGCTGGACCTTGATATTGTCCAGGTGAAATGTGTTGTCATACGATTCATGTGGGATAGAGTATGGTGGAGGTGAGAAAATTGATGAAAGGAAGGGGGAAAACCCACTTGCGGTGCACAGGATGAGAGTGAAGAAAGAGAAAATACATGTTTTCGAGCATAGAAACCTTCCATAATCTTGTGAATCAAACATTAGAAATGCTTTCTTTGTAAATAAATGAAGGTAATGTTTTATCCATGATAGGGAGGGATAGTATTTAGAAATAAGCAAGACGAGGTAATCTCTTTACCCATCACACAAGATTTTTTTATTCATTAATATAACACCAAAAGAAGGGTGATGGTTTATCCATCATAGGGAGGGAGGGTGTTTAAGTCCTAGAGGCACATATCTGAATTAGATAATGTAAATAGATTGTTAATTTATTTCTATGAGCTAATTTTTACTCAAAAAAATGATTTCTCATCGAGGAGGAATAAGTAAATTAAGATAGTTGGGAGGACTCTTGGGTAATTAATTCACTTGCAATCATCATATGTATATGGTATTAATTAATGTTATGCGAAGCCTAAATATCTTTAACTAGTTGAATATATGTCCTGTAAGTGGTTAATTTTAGATTAGCCATTTCTCATTGTTACTCACAAAATGTGGGAGCAATTTTAAGTCCAAATCGTGGAATAGTATTGATGACACGATTTCAATATTAACAACAAAATATTAATACATTGCCACATTTTCTATTGTTTCATTCCGGAGACAACATTGAAATGTGATCATTTTACCAAGTCATTCGAATGAATTTGACTATGATCATTTTACCCATTCTGTTTATCAACACAACTAAGAAATCCAAGAAGCAATTGCAACGATGAAGCTCAAAGCAAATAAATTTACATATTTGACTCGTAATATTAAGTGTTGGGCATAATTAAACATGTTAAAACTCCAAATCTATTACCTTAGATATATTATTAAAAATTGAAAAGGTTTAAAGAGTAATAACATGCTTTTATTACATTTGAGACATTATTCATGATGTTGGCCGCATAAGCCAAATCATTTATTTATTTAGTAAGTAATACTAATAGTATGGAGGATGATGTCAGATATATTCACAAGTCACAAGTAACAAAGAACAAACCGTCCCAGGATATATCCATGGGCTGACATGTTGAAAATGTGAAGACAAACAAGATGAACTGAGTGTCTAAGAAAGAAAACAAGGAATGGAGGCACACATTTACTGCAATGTCAAAGCTCTTACAAAATCATGCCTAATTTTACTCGATATGAAAGCAAGGCTTCTTTCAGAAAAAGAAAATGGCTGGGACTTTCAGCGATGTCCGAGTTTACAAAGATAAACCAAACAAGAAAATACATAACCTTAATTAAACCAAGGAAGGTTGAGTTTGGTGCAATGCGAATAGGTGGCATTTCACGGGATTGTGTCAAATGTTTATTTGGTAGTGCACTTGTGGATATGTATGGGAAAATTTGAAGCCTAGATGATGCATGCCAAGTGTTTGATAGAATCCCTTTAGAGAGAAATGTGCTGTCATACAACAAAATCGTAGGAACTTGTTTACCCTAAAGCTTGAATAGGGAAAAGGGGACTTGTGGTGAGTTGGGCGCCCCAGAGAGAGATTCGTTTTGTGGGAGCAGCTATCAAGAATGGAAAGCTCAACATGTGTTTAATTCCAGTTTAAAATGCAGGGAATAGAGTGAGAGTTTGCAAGAAACATAAGTCTCAAGATTTGGATTGGCGAATAACAACTTCCTTGCTGGGTGAGGGTTTGTCCTGGTAGGTTAGGCTGTGAAGCCTGACTTGGAGGACCTGACTATTGGTGATAGACCCCCATTGTGTGGAGGGGATTGCAGATATTCTCTTGTCCACCTCAACCCATGGTGCCCTTCACAACAGGTTTAACAATGGGCATAACAACAAGCTGTATTTAGCTACATTGCTACTTGGTGGGAGTCTCTTTATCGATGGTGCTTCAAAGAGCTATGATCTCATTTTGCCGTGATCGCAGGATATGCACAAAATGGATTTGTTGAAAAAGCCCATGAACAGCCAGACAGGGTGTGCACATCCATAAGAGCATAATACAAAGGGGATTTTTGTCAGATGTCGTAGTTGCAAATGCCCTGCTAGACATGTATTAGACATGTATGCAAAATGTGGAAGAATACAAAGGCACATGAACTGTTTGACAAATTTCCTCAAAAAAAAGTGATTTCATGGAATGGGATGATTGATTGCTTGAAGGCTATTCTCGTGTAGAATAATGATGATACTTGTGCTCAATGCAAGTCTTCATTGTGTCAATCATCTCTTGTTTATATGCCACATGAAGGAGCCTGCTAAGGCAGTCCATGGCACCTAAGGGATGGTGGTCCCGAGAATGAGAATTACTCAGATTACTAGCTTGGATTGGGCTAGAAAACCCCACAAGATAGGTCAAGGCATTTTCGTGGTAAACAAGAAAATCAGATAAAGGAAGATAACCATATACTTGAGAATCCTGATAAACAAGAAAATCAGGAAGTGGGTATGTATAGAAATAGGTCCGTAGAAATGAATTCGCAATTGCATGTTCCTAAATCTTACGTATGTGTTTGTAAATACAATATCATTAAGGATTTTAGACGTCTTGAAAAGACCAAGCAAAAAATTACAAATTTAATAAAAGCATATTTGATCACTGGTATTTTTAAGGCCCAACTATATGAAATTATATCAGGCATTACTATTGTGTAAATATCCCCTTCTCATGTTGTCCCCTACCTCTGTACTATACTCAATTGTGTAAATATCCCACATTGTGTAAATATCCCCTTCTCATGTTGTCCCCTACCTCTGTACTATACTCAATTGTGTAGCCCCTTAAAATATAATAATAAACAGTATTAAGGGACACATCTAATCTTTATATATTCATTCTTGGACCATTAATTTCCATCGCAGAGATCAATAATCCTTTACAAATTGGCATACAACATTGTTCAAATCTGTTAGGGAGACCCTCACCCAGATTTGGCATGAAGAATTTCCAAGAATCCTGTAACTTGCCCTTCCAATCTCACTTTATCTGAGCTTCCATCTTCAGCCCTCCTATTACAACTCGCAAAAAAATCATATAACAATATTGAAGCATCTTTTTGTTCTATTAATTCAATATAAACCTTTAGTAAACAGCAAATTATTTTAATGCTATACGTATCGTAAATTGCTATACAAATTCTACAAGGCAATAACGGTGGATCAAACTTCATCAATCACCTAACAAATCAATTGTCTGCCATACTAACCCTATGTGTTCCAATCAGAGTTAGTTTACATATTACAAACATTTGTTATTAAGGACAGTTACAAATAGAAAAGCATGTCAGTATAAACCCCTAAACCTTGCCATAACATATATGTTCATAAAATTCATTCACTTCACTCTAAGTAGCAGCTATTTTCATTCAAACTTTTGCGTACATGCTCATTAAAATTTTCATGGTTGACTCTCTTTTCCAGGTTTAAAAAAGTTTTTGCCATTCTCATAGAACTTTTCACCATTGTATACGCCAAATTATTTTAATGCTATACGTATACTATACAAATTCTACCATCAACTATTAAAACATATTCACCACACTTATCTTTTACACACTTATGGCAGTGTCAACCATAAAGTGCTAGGACTTGTCGGAAATGGCAAATACTACTCCAAGAAAAGCACTTGGCGCACCAACAACTATCAACAAGCTACATCCATATCATATGGCATGGATATTGGAAGGAAGAGTCATTCGCAAAGGAACAATACATAACTACAGCAATGCAAAAGGAGAAGGCCAGATTCTCAATTTCAATGTAATTGACACTCTTGGTGATGACATAAACGTTACATGCTTTGGCAAAGCTGCAGCTTTTTACCATGCAAAAATCCAGGAAGGCACAGTTTACACAATTTCAAAGGGTACGCTCAAATATGTTAAGATAGGCTATAGGGATTCCAGCAGCCCATGGGAAATCATGCTAGAAATGGATTCTATTATAGAGATCTGTACAGACCCTACTGCGTACATACCAACAACTGCTTTCCACTTCACACCAATTAGTGCTATTCAAAAAAATCCCTCTAGGAGCCACAGTGGATGTTTTAGGCGCAGTAACTTTTTGCTCTGGTATTTCTACAAGCACCCGACCAGATGGAAGTAGCACACAACATTCTACAATCACTATGAAGGACCACACCGGATATTGCATAACAATTACTCTATGGGGAGTTCTTTGTGATGAGGCAAACAACATCTTACAACCACAACAAGGTCAGCTTGCAGTCACAATGCCAATACTAGCTGTTAGAAAAGCTAAAACCGCAGAGTTTAGGGGAAGAACACTAACGTCAGTTCCTTCCACCCAGCTGTTTGTAGCACCAGCAGTACCTGGAGACAGAATCACTACAAATTTGGTTAACTACTACTGAGGCATCTACCAGCACAGCTCCGCTCACTACACAAGCAGCCGTGGAGAAAAACATTGCTGATATTCATGCTTGTACCAGCCCCAGTCCTAACCAACAAATTGCTACCGTTGCAACTATTATACATCTCAACATGGAAAACTATTGTTACCCTGCATGTTCACGGCTTGTTAATAATAAACAATGCCGAAAAAAGCTAATTTCCAGCCCAGATTCAACATGGCATTGCACCAAATGCAACTTGGCCACAACTACATGTGATTATAGATATGCTCTACACATGATGGTGGAAGACCGAACTGGGACCATATGGGTGACAGCCTTCGATGACGTAGCATTAACCCTGCTTGGGGTACCTGCTAATGCTCTGAAAGAGCCAACAAGGAGTACAGATGACCTGTGGAACATTATTAAACAGGTGTTGTTTCATACGTACAGGTTCATTTTCTTTGTGAGCCCATCTACCTATAAAGGAAAGGAACAACTCTCTTGCACAGTTCACAGCATGGCCTTTGCCGAACAAGACGTGGATCACGCAGAGCTCATAGCAGCATTTCTAGATGGCACAGAATGAAAAAAACAACTAAATTTTTTGTATATATACGTGGATCACACAGAGCTGCTAGCAGCATTTCTAGATGGCACAAAATGAAAAAAACAACTGCAAATATTTTGTATATATACGCTTGTTAACAAAGGACTTCACTTGTTTGTAATATGTTGTACATATATGTATATATATGAAGACAAGTATTCTGTGTACAATCCATCTTCTTATTGTTGTACAACTAATTCTAGCTAGACCTGGTTGCTGCTTATAAAAAAACATCTTTGTATTTAATAAACTATAATTACCTAACAAATATTATAGTTAGAATTGTAATCACAAAGAAATTAAATCTCCTCGATCATTTGCAAAAAAATTCAAATTTCACAAACAAAACTAATCGCCCACATGAAAGAACTGTGATTTAGAAAAAAAAACCTCTTAAAATACCCTCTGGGATTTCCTTAAAAAAACAACTTACTTACGAATTTGTACATTTAAAGATAAAGCCTTCATTATGACATTCATTGCTTTCCTTTAAATACAACCTTGTGAAATAAATTACATCCTTTTGCATATCATTTTAGTCTCACATGTTCATGCTTTTCTTCTCGTACTTTTGAGCTTAATTTGCTAGGAAGTAGCTTCCATAAAAAAATGAACCAAAATTTGCAGATTTTAATCTTGAATCTAAAACAGACAGCCACAACCAGCCTCAAATCCAACCCAACCAACATCAAATGCCCGGCAAGATTTACACCTGGGTGGAACAAACATCTCATCAGCTGTTTTTCCAGAGATTATGCAATACTGGCATTTGAGATATATTTGTTATTCGTCACTATTAAGGATAAGTTTGCAGTCAAAAGACTGTCTAAAGTTAACAACAGACCTTTAGATTATCCCACCTTAAGCTAAAAACCTATTACATTGTTACTCTTATGTACATTGGTATCTGTTAACTAAGAAAAAAGCTTATTAGAAGGCCCACAGTGGCATTCAAACCATTACATCTAACAAACCATTAGGTAGTCCCTGATACCACATCTTTTTCAGGCATTCTTTCAAACAGTTCATGTGCATTAGGTATGCTTCCACATTTTGTATAGATGTCTACTAGGGTACTTGCAACTACAGACCTGCAGTTTCCTGTAGACAAGGTACGTTATGTTTTGATTTGCAATGCTCGAATCCATCATAAAGATTTCAAACTTAGTTGTATGGAGAAGAATCCCTTGATTATCTGATGAAAGAATACTTATCCAGAGCTCTTTAAACAGATGGCTTGGAATGAATTGATCTTATACAGTCGATTGCCCTTAGAAATTGTTTAGTTTAAATAAATCAGGAGATATTTGTGTTCCTTGGCACAAGCACTACTAGAAAATTATGTAAGGAACATTTCATTTATGTCATTTGCTCTATAAATGACTATTGTATTTACTAACCTATACTATTAGCAAATGTTACTGTAAGATTTGACTTTTTTAAATAAAAAACACATAACCACCAAACATGCGTGAGGGATAGTCAGAACGGTATTGTACACAGAACAAGAATTTTCTTCTATTATGATTAGAATTATACATTGGCTATTATATAGCCATAAAGACAACAAACTCCTTTCCTAATAAATAGAAACTAGGTACAAGAAAGAACCCGGAATAATCACAGGTATAACAAACATATATATTATTGTTATACTATACAACAATAATCCCATTACTAATTACTCACTAATTTTTTTAACAAGAACAGTAATAAATGTTTTCCTAACATTGATTAAGATAATATACCATTGGTTACCAACCCTATTTAAATTAACCATTTTAGTTAAATCATTTGGTATTTTCTTGAGCTATTCTTCCAAACCATAATGGCCCTAGGTTTTGCATTTTATTCCTAATTCGGTTAATGTTTTCAAATTATGTGTCATCAGGAACATTACCTTTTGCACCTATATTATAATAGACTGCACTAAAGCCGTCTCTTATATTCATCAAGCAATATGTGAGTAATATCGTAATTCACTCTAAAAAATAACTCCAGCTGTGGAGAACAACTAAGAAATGAATCTTGAAGATTAAGATTAACTAGCAAGGTGTTTACCCAGGTAGGAGAGGTGGCCGAAGTGCTCTTGCAGACGAATACAATAACAAATTTTAAAAAGGGTTTTGCATTTGTTGGATTTCAACCACAGAAAAAGCAAAGCATGTTGTGGATGAACTAAAGAATGCTGCTGCCATTTGTTTTGCACCAGAGAAAACAATGTCTTTCATATCTTTCTCTCTCATAAGTGACATGGCTATGTTTTTATAGATTGGAAATATGTTTAACACCAATTACTATTATTAAAAGTAAAATTACAACAAATGTAAAATATCTTACAGAATCTTACATCCATGTTCTCTTATTGTAGGTATTACCTTAACACATCAAAAAAATGGAAAATGCTCAACGCCGCCTGCACTATAACCAAAATAAAGAAGCTCTAAATGCCAGACGCCGCCAAACTTACGCACTTCACAAAGACACCCTCAACACATCCCGCCGCAACAAACAACAACCCAACTTCATTCCCTTACCCCAACTTGCTGCCCTAGACGAACACCCTACTTTGCCTCCTTTCAACAACATTCAACACACATTCCAAGCCCGCTTAGAATCTCTCCTACCTGGTGAAATTTGTTCAATTTGCAAGGAACACTACCCAGGAATGCAATCAAGACTTACCCCAAATGGAATTAGTTGTCGTAGGTGTTCCTACGAAAAAAAAGGACACCGCTTCTCTTCGTGGAACAATATGGACCCAGGCCCCAACCGATAGAGCTATCAATTTTAACCCAAGTAGAGGAAATGCTGATAGCTAGAGTAGCCCCACTATTACAAGTTACCCATGCCCGTGGAGGCCAATACATGTACACCGGCCACACCATTAGTTTTCCCCAAGATATTACATCCATACTACAGTACTTACCCCGCCGCCCCGAAACACTAGACATTTTAATCCTAAAAAGATTAGGCATGGAAGGAAAATCTTACGAATGTTTAGTTAGCAGAGCCCACATCCGCAATGCACTTTCCTACAAAATCCAACACGACCCATATTACAGCGATGTCATCATAGATGAAGCCGCCCTTTCAAGTTTACCAATACCAGCAACTAACATGTTTAACACCCTACCCCATATACTTGAGCAACCCAATTCCCCAGACCCCCCAGCAACTGACACAAATGAAGCTGAACCCAGTCTTTTAGACCCAACCCTTGTAACATCATTTGTTGCAAGCCTCCCACCTATTGATACAGAGGTTGCCCAAATTAGGGCCTACGCCCAACCCACCTCAAACCCATACCCATCATCAGTTAAATGGCCCCAAATCAGTTCAATTCCCATCAATGAATACACAACCGAGGGTTTATTCTCAATGGCCTTCCCAACTCTATTCCCATCGGGCGCAGCTATGTTTCTGCAAGCCCGCACCTCTGAGATTGAAATGCATGAATACGCTCTTCATCTGCTACGCTACCATGACAACCGATTTGGAAGCCATCCTCGTTTCCGCTATTTCCTTCTTAATCTTATGATGCGCCATAGAAGCCAAGCCACTTCCACTGTTTTTGCAAAACAACAGATTGAAGACAACACACCCACAACAATAGAACATCTCCGCACATTGTTAGAAACCCTTCCGATGAACAAATAGCCAACCGCCTTATGCGGTTTGGCTCCAACCTAAGAGGCACCCGTTCTTTTTGGACACAATGCAAGAACGAACTTAACGACATGATTTCCCAACTAGGAACACCAACCTTATTTTTCACTCTAAGCGCTGCAGATACTAAATGGCCAGACCTGCACCACCTCATGCCAGGAGCTTGCCCCCCCACCCCTTCTGCTGCCCAAAAATGGAGAAACCACAACATTATTACATATCCGCACTTGATAGCTACATATATGGCTGCAAGGTTTGCAATATTCCGTGAAGAAATCTTAGAAAAACATCTACACACAAAAGACTTCTGGTACAGGTAAGATAATGTACCTTTCAAAGCTTAGCTTACAACTATTGTGGCCTCTTTTACCGTACATGTTTCATACTAACACTTACTATACCAGGTTCGAATGGCAACACAGAGGCTCCGCACATATTCATGGTTTCATATGGCTCACTGATAGTCCAAATATGGACACCCTAGACTGGGCAAACCCCAATGACGTAGAAGTTGCAAAATCATTCTTCGACAGGCAGGTCACAGCTTGGAACCCACTTCCAAGCTTTCAAGCTACTTCTCGAACACCACATGCAATGACAGATGATCCATGTTTGCTACATTCATCAGAAATACTACTTGCACCTGCCAACGACGACTACATAGCTTTAGTCAACCGGGTTCAGCGCCACACAAAATGTACTACAGCTACGTGCTTACGAAAGAAAGGCAACCAATTACAGTGTAGGTACAAATGCCCATGGCCAATACAAGCTGTATCGACACTATGCCTAGACACACTGGGACATGCAGTGTACACTCCAGCTCGTAACGATGATAGGTTAAACATCCACAACAAAGATATGCTAACCGCCTGGCGAGCCAACATCGACTGCCAGCCCGTAGTTTCACGTCATGTTGTTTTGAAGTACATAGCAAAATATGCATCCAAAGCTGAGCACAAGTCCGAAACATACCACCATATGCTTGTCAGAATCTCAGCAACCACTGATCCTAGGAAAAAAGTAAGCACAACATACAACAAGCTCCTTTCCGAAACAATTGTTGACCGGGATATAGGTGCACAAGAAACTTGCCACATGTTGCTGAAATTACCACTTACCGTATGCAGCCGAGTGTTTGTGACACTATCAGTGGGCAAAACCATCTACAGGCAAATTTCAAAGAGAAATTCTAGCAAAAATTGTACAACACCATTTATAGATGCCTACAGAGCCCGTCCGCTTGCCCTAGACAACTATTGTTTAATAGAAGCCACTCGGTCATGGGCCTATGACAAGCGTAGGAAAGCGCAGCCATGGAAAGAACGCCAAAAACATGCAATAGTTAGAGTCTTTCCGCGAATAATAACCATTCTGCTTTGTTAGCTCACCTTCATACAACACTTTTTGCTTCACAGAGCTCCTTTTGTACAAAGCTTTTATTTCCATCCGACATTGGCACATGCCCAGAAACACTCCAGCTTCAGTGGGCTGCATTCTCTCCAACCTACCAAGCATGGCACGTACACCGGGCAACCCCCCACCAAACAGTTAGCAGCCCCACCACCAGCTCTGAGAGTGAATGTGATGTGGCCACCACAACTCAAATGGATGAATGGGAGGTGTTCTCAAGCTTGCATCCTACAGGAGTTGTCGACATCAGTGACCTAGGCATACTTGGGAAGCGTGATTTTGATCTTGCACACAAGTGGCCACAAGCTACTACCGGTAACCGCTTACATGAAACAGGGGAGATTTCATAGACATTGCTCGCTCAACCACTGAAATAGCTGCACCATTCTTCCTACCTACTGCAAATAATTGTATCTTATCGCCAGAACAACAAGATGCTTTACAAAGAATCTTAAACCATGCAAGTGCACAACCAAAAAAAAATCCATTGTACATGATAATACAAGGAACAGCTGGCACTGGAAAATCACATTTGATCCGGGAAATTTCAAGGGCGCTCTACTCACGCACCGCACTCCATGCCAACCGCTTACTCCTCCTAGCTCCAACAGGATTGGCAGCATTCAACATTTCTGGCACAACAATACACACTGGGCTACACATACCTATAGCTGAAGTTACTCCTCTTCGAGGCCAAACCCTCGCTACATTCCAACAAGCTATGGTGGATGTGGAATACATACTAATCGATGAAATGAGTTTCATTGGCCCAAAACTGTTGTCCAACATAAATAACCGCCTACAGGAAGCATTCCCCACCTGTAGATGCAAAGTTTTCGGAGGGCGTTCCATTATTCTGGTTGGAGACCTTGCCCAGTTACCTCCAATTAAAGATACTCCCTTGTACGTTCCAGGTACCTACGGGCATATGTTGTGGTCACTTTTCAGGAATACAATTACACTCACTGTTAACTTCCGCCAACAAGGAGCCACACCTGCAAATCAAAATTTCCGGAATCTACTACTAAATGTCAGAAACGCCCTTGCTACAGAGGACGACTGGAATCTACTAATGTCACGGACTCCTACAAATATCAACCCTACAGAGCAAGCAACTTTTCAAATGGCAACACACCTTTATGCTACAAACACATTAGTATCCATACATAACAAATACAGAATGAGGGCCCTCAACACTCCAATCGCTATAGCTACAGCTGAACAGTCCCGACAAACTGACACAGGACAAAGTGGTAACACACAATTAGAGGTCAACCTATTGCTTTGTGAGGGTGAACAAGCAATGTTGACAACAAATCTTTGGGTAGAAAGTGGCCTTGTCAATGGTGCACAGGGACAGGTTATCTCTATGTTGTACGATCAAGCAACCACTCCCCCAAGCTTGCCTTTGTATGTCGTAGTCGACTTTCCAAGCTACAAAGGCCCGGCCTGGGACCCGGTGCATCCTACGTACATACCAATCCCCCCTATAACAAGAAGCAACCACCGACAGCTGCCCTTGAAAATGGCATGGGCCCTAACTATTCATAAAGCCCAAGGCCTGACACTTGATAAAGCTAGCATCGACATTGGCCGCAAAGAACGACAAGGCCTGACATTCACAGCCTTATCCCGAGTACGGGTCCTAACCGACCTCCGCATTTGCCCAGCATTCTCATACACCCGTTACAAGCGCCTACAGGAGGAAAAGCATGCTTTGCACTCCGGTTACAAGCAGAAGCATACTTACAACACATCCAACCTCTGGCTCCAACATAAGTACAAACCTATCATAAAATTCACCTACTCTGTTGTTGATTCAATACTTCATCTAACCTTAAGTTGCTTTTTACAATTACTTACAACTATGCTCCCCACAGTAACTTACTTTCTTATTATAATTTATCTAAAAAAGCCTCGAGCTAAAATTAGCACTTCGATTTTGCTAACTAATGCTCAAATTTTACTTGTAGGACACTTTCAAATGGAGGACAACTTTGCCACACTAGCTGCCCGCACAAACATTGATGCCAACCTCCTGGACTACCTGTTATGTGAATATGTAGCCTCTCAGTACGAAACAACTGCATCCGTCGATGAAGCTACCATCACAACCATGTATTCTACACAGAAGCAAATTGAAGTGGCACAACAAACCCTACAACAAACGATTGTAGCTGTTCAAACAACACAAAAGAAAATAAAAGCTAAAGCTTACAATGACATGCTTCAAAAATTCATATACAAGGCATTCACTTTGTACCTTTTGAAAGGATCCTAGCTAAAGTTGTTTCTCTTCTTCGGCTGATTTTTCCACAACCTTAAGTATACCCCATTGTATATACTATAGATCTTTCTGAGAATTGCCTTTAATAGCCTGTCCAATGCATCCTGAACATTCCAGATTGATTCGAATACTGTACATAGTTTTTCCGATGATATTCTCTCATAGTACAGAGGCCAAATACTTTTATCAAAAGATACCATTCCCTACATGTGTTACGCAGCTCAGTAAAAACTTCTTATATTATTTAATTTCATTCCCCTTTACGCTTGAAGCTCCTTTTACATATTTCATATTTTTAATCATTCTCTTTGGGTTTATTTGGTAAACAACATTTTAATTTACTTATCAAATACCCATACGTACTCCACCTATTTCTTTCCCCCTGAAATACCAGGTATAGCTGATTACACCCCTCATTCATTCTCTTTATTCTTCTTCATTTAATCTAAATCATAAAGAATTTATGCAATGGTTAAAGTGTAATTATTCATAGGACTGAATGGGCTTCTCAAATAATTATTCCCACTTAAATTCACATATCTTTACATAATTTTATATGATTTCTATGCACTGCTCTAATAATGTAAAATAGACAAACCCAGAAGAATACAGACCATCCCCCTCTAAATACGGTTCTAACATATTCTGTGTCCACCCCCTTTTGCAGGAACTTTAAACATGGTGACCACATTCGACACCATAGCAACCCGAATCACAACAAATTGTACCCGCATACAACAGTTGCTACCTGAATGTGTCGAACAACAATGCACTGAAGCTACGACTGTAGACAACACCGCAATCGCTGCACTGTCGCATACCCAACAAGCATTACAACAAGCACAAATTGCACTACAACAAGCGTCCATTGCCAGTGAAGAGACTATCCACATTCTCAGGGAAAAATTCTACATCGAGTACTATAAACCCACCCCCTCGCCACAGCAACAAGAAAAGCACGCCCAATAAAAAACTTGTACTCCCCCATTATACATACCAAGAACTATATAATTATGGTAGAAGCACTTTTGATTTACAGTCAAGATCAGACATATGGCTGCTGTACTTTTTTTGTTAATAAATATGTAATTAATTAAGCAAAGGTGCATGCCTGTTTAAATCATGAATATGAACTTCTGTTACTTTCCAGTTAATGCCAAATATTAGTCACAATTCAGAACTGATGTTGGACACAGGAAACAAGGTAGAACAACCTCTGGAATTTGTTTTAGCAAGTCTTTTACCCTGCTGCAAGTAATGTTAAGAAAATACATTCCAATTTTTTGATAGTGGCTGGAAGATATTGGGTCGATTGCTTGGGAAACTTTGCAGGAAGAATATATCAAAGAAAATAACTAAAAATTTCAGAGTTCTCCATTTTACAGGCATGGTTATTCTGGTTCCTTCTTGTACTTTTATTTCGAATTGATTGGCAAAGATTGTTAAATTTAATTGTTAGTCTGTGTGTTTATTGATGGCAAAATGATTAAAATAAAATCACGACGAACAATGGAATTTGCATTCCCTTAAATGGGTTCTCGTAAAAATTTAGTAGGAAAATGTTTCTTACATTTACTGTTTCTTAGACTGTCATTTTGGGCCTAACGTGGCTTCAGATATGCATATGGGTGTCCAAATATTTGATTACGTCACTGATTATTCATGCTGATTGTGTAGCCAGATTGAATTTGTGAAATTAATAATAATTGTCTGATCTTAATGCGTTGAGTATCAACAAATTTCGTAGTCTTCAACATCTTCTTATGGAATAATGGTGAATCTGATTATTAGGAAACTTCCATTACGCATTCCATTTGGAAAAAGAGAATTTAGTATTTGATTTAAGCTAACTCTAATGTTAAGTTTCCTCTGGAACTGTCATTGGTAAGGTAAGTTATAAATGGTACTGACAGTGATATGGAATGTTGAATGTTTTAATTTTAAATTTTTTTTTTTTTTGATTTGATCATTCGATGATAATAAACTTAATGAGGGAATGCAGCCAGCTGTCGCTTTTGCATTCGCAGTTAGTTTTTCCCACAGATGCTTTGATGGATGTCCATACCCTGTTCCAAAGCTCCCATTTTGGTACAGGCTGAGAGTATGTTCGCAACTGTAAACTGATCGGGTTGAAGACCTGTTTTGTTGCTTATGGTGAAACAGTCTGACTGCCTTGTGAGGACAACCATGTCTTCTGTATGCTGCAATAATTGTATTCCATGAGAGGTCTTTCTCCAACAAAGCCCTTCTTAAGGAAATCACGCTGTAATAGTTATAATGATCTTTTTAAAATACTACTGTGAAGGAATGCGCCCTTTCACATTGTTTATTTATCTGATGATGGCATTCTCTTCTTGTATTTTCCTGCCTAATATGCTTGTAACCTGAATTTTTACTTCATGGTCCATCCTTTGTTAACAATTAATATGGACAAAGCTCCAATCAAGTTTTATTTGAAATATTAATTGTCTTTTTGTTCAGCATTTAAGGAAATATTGTCTGGCTCATCTTCAGAAAGTGATTTAGTTGGACTGAACCTTGAGAGTTGAGTGGTAGACTATGAAAATGGGTATATAAGTTTCTGTAATATTTGTTTTGTCCAATTCAAGTTACATGGAAACATTATTTGGTGAACTGGGAAGTTTCAAGTGTTGACTTTTAACTGCTCCGTCACTCCACTTAACATATTGAAAGGTCATATGTAATCTTCACCAGGGTTGTGTGTAGCAAGCAGAATGTGCATTTACAGCCATCAAAGCATAATGGATACAGCAATTTTGACTGTCATCTCAAGCAGTGCCATGATCGCAGGATATGCACAAAATGGATTTGTCAAAGGGATTTTTGTCAGATATCGTAGTTGCAAATGCCCTGCTAGACATGTATTAGACATGAAAATGTGGAAGAATACACAAGGCACGTATGCTGAGTTGGATTTCAAGTTTTGGTTTGAAAGCCATAGAGTTTCAAATAGATCCACAATGATAAAACAGAGCAGCTACAAGCATAATGCACCACCCACGAGCTATGTTTAGAAGGAAATTATCAAGAAACTCAAATCTGAGTCAAGCCGTAATAAAACAAAAAATAAGCTAGCTCACATAATGCAGAGCACAACCAAGTTTGAGTTGAAGACGAGCCAACATATAAACTATAGGCAACAAAGTCCAAATTTAAACCCTGTTCGATTGTTGTTTTAGCCTCAAATTTTGTACTAAAAGAAGTTGCTGATATCACCATATATAGGTCACATAAAAGGAGTATTTTAGTACTACCAGTATGGTCTTCTTTGTGTTTGATAGAAATGGGCCCATAATACTCTTATACTCTTATACCAAAAGAGGAATTTTGTCAGAATGCCTCATATAAATAGTGTCAATTCTGTATATACCCAATAGTGTCCATGGCTCATTGAAATTTGGCTATTGCTACATGTTCTGTTCAGATATTGTGTGTTTTCTGATGCGGATGCTATGTAGGTAGAGTCATTATAGCTTCTGCTTGTCATGTTCTGTTGGTACAGTTAACATTATGTTCTCCAGTGATTGTGTGGATTTCTGTTATGAATGGGTAGGGAAGGTTTATATTCACAAAGGGTGTATGCTGGATTTCTCACACTGGCTGAGCTGCTAAGGTTTACTTCTACAAAGGGCGAATTGAATTATTTTTGGTTGATTTGTCTATATATATGTTGGCACTAAGCTATCATAACTTTGAATCATCTTTGAATTTTTGTGTTTGGAGGCTAGGGGGTAAATGTGTTTATGGGTAATTAGGGGATTATGGTATATAGGATATGCCAGGTGAAATTCCAGGGATAATGAGATTTATGGTCAAGGGTAGTTTAGATTATCATGGAATTTTGTTGCTTAGGATGCCTAGGAATGTTTTTGGGCAAATGCCAGGATATACAAATCCAATTTGAAATTGGATTGTTGAGGGAGATTAGTCTACATTTATTCTTGAAGTGGGTTACTTCAATGGTTGGTTTGAGTTATGGAAGGGCTTTTTACTAGAAGTGTGAGTTATTTATACTGTTTGATACTAAAAGCAGTGCGTTTAGGATATACATCCTCTAGATTTTGGTGTAAATAAATGTTGCTGGGCTGTTTAGAAGTAAAGCAGTGTTACTAGGGTATACATCCTATAGGAAAAGTAAGGACTCACCTTATATTGTTGTAAGATTTTTTTGTTGTGGTTTTACAATATTTAAAACAAAATTAAGCTTTTCTAATACTGCTGTAAAACATTAGATTTGTTAGTTTTTACTGCAAGAGGATTATTCTTATAGATGTTGCTGAGTTGTTCAGAAGTAAAAGCAGTGTTACTTGGGTATTCATCCAATAGGAAAAGTAATGACTTACCTTAAATTGATGTAAGATTTTTTTGTTGTGATTTTACAGGATTGTATTGAAACAAGATCTAAGCTTTTTTAATACTGCTATTGATATAATGCATTAGATTTGTTAGTTTTTGCAAGAGATGTGTAAATAGAGGATGATGGGAGCTCAAGTTTGAATTCTTCTTTTGGGGCTTGTGGTATGGAGTTGTGCAGTATGCAATTTTATAATTCAAAAAAGCTTTGATGTTAAGTTGCATTTAATCAGCCATTTAGTTATGTACTGCACCTACTGTGTAACTTATGTATTAGATAACTTGAATGTGTTCAAGGCTCACAGGGTTATATTGGTAATATGAAATTGTGTACTTTATGTATTCAATAGCTTGAATGTGTCCAGGGTTAACTGGTTTATATTAGGATTATGAAATTGTGTAATTTATGTATTGGATAGCTTAAGTGTGTCCAGGGTTCACAGGTTTTTATTGGGATAAGGTCTCCCTCGCTACTGGAACCAGACCCCAGCTGAGACACACTGCTTGTTTGATTCATGCAAGAAACAAGAGGTCGCTTACCCAACATAATTAATTGGCTTTGTTCCTTCAATTTAGTACAATACCGATTATCCTAACAAGCGGCTGAAACATTCTCTGAATCTTTGTTTTGCTATGTAGAATTTTGAATTAGTAGATGATATCAACGACATCACTATCGAATCCTCTCGCACATATTTGATGTAACAATGACAGCTAAAATTTTGAATAAGAAGGTGTGCTTATGTTTTTCAGCTTCCTATGTGTCGTGCAGTGCAGAATAAGGGTCAGAACAAAGAGAGTACTTGTTCATTGAAAATTTTGTTCCTCAACTGACGAATAAGTTCTATAGAGCTTCAGTTAAATTGCAACAGCCACCAAGAAAGTGCTTATCAATTGTTTTACATTGTCGGAAGCAAAATGGTAATTAAAACACAATTCCTGGTTGTCTTTGCGAAGATTATGTAGGCTAATCAAGTTGGATAGTTGTTTTTGGTTTGACAATTAGTCTCTCCACAAAAGCCATAATGGGGAAAGGATAGAAACCAATTTTTTTGGTGCTTTTTAATAGATTGAATTGCTGCATTGGGAGTAAAATGTATAGAATTACTGTATAATGTATTTTTTTGGTTATTTTCTTGTAAGCATTTAATCAAATAGTTTGTGTGTAGTGTGCTATACACTGGCCTCCAGATGCACTGGACTGTATTATAAATTGATGCTTTTGAAGCCAAAACATTGGTTTTTTGTTATAATGTATATTGTTGTTTATGCTGAGAATTTATCTAAAAAAATTGTATGCAATCTAATTTAGAATAGCCTTTAAATTGTTGCATTTGATAATTTGTAGAATTTTTTTGAAAAGACTTGTGATTTTTGTAGGAAAAGCTTCTTGAAACTGTGATTTTTTTTAACAAATATTGACATTTTAAATCACATTGCAAGCCCCATCCGTATTTTTTGTTTCCTTTCGCACTTTGTGAAACAGTAAGTTATGCACTCTAAACTAGGAGACAAAGGATTGAAGTTCCCCACGGCGTAAATTTGCTCCCCTCGGAGCAACCACTAGTAAATATAACGGCTTCAAATAAAATATAAAGAGTAGGAAATATGAAGTGGTAGCCGTGAAAGTTATAACGCACGAAGCATAGTTGCTCAGTAACGACAGTTATAACGCAAGTAGCACAGTTGCTCAGAATAGGTGAAATTGATGCAGCTAGGTGATATGCCTAGATCGAGCACCTCCTTAGCCTCAATATTGTTCTTCAGCATACAACCAAAAATATTGGCATCAATAGTATCTTTCCTCTAAGAGAATTTGAAATAACTTCAAATGCAGATTTAGATTTAGACCAATCAATTTATGTATAGTAAAATGAGGAGAGAATCTGGTTTATATTTCTCTTAGCATGGAGGATAAATTTAACTCATAAATATTGATTCAAGGATGGATATTACATGTATCTTACTTTAGAACAGTTCGACATAACATTCTATTTATTTATTTTAATTTTGAGACTCTCAAACTCTACTCTTGCTGAAACTATCTATTCACTGCTAAATTTACCACGTAAAATTGGGTTTCTTCATGGATAGGGCCTTTCGGATTTTAAAAAAGTACATGTATTATTCTACAAGGACATTGTTGGAAATATGCATGTGATGCATATTTAATTCCAACTATAGCTTTTTTAGGAAAGCTAATTTTAGCTTTAGTCTTGCTTTAGTTAAGTTAGCTTTATCTTATTTTTATCATTAGATTTAATTCAAATAAATCTGTTTTAAATCATGCATAGCATGCAACTATTTTAAAGCATGAGTTTAGATTTAGAATGCTCAGTTGAAGAGCTGTTAGTGGGTGAGTTATTCTATTTAAATAACAGCAATTGTAATTGCTTTGTATGCACACACAAAGGTGTGAAATCTGCACAAGCAAGGAAGGATGTGTATTAAAAGCACACACCTTCATGCACAAATTGTAAAGAGCTGAAGCTCCGAGTATGATGAAGTTTTTATTAATGGAGATTATGCACAGCGGTGCTGGTTTGAATATTCATATGTTTATGCAAGCTATTTAAGTATTCTGTTTATTTCTTTGATGTTGTTTGTTGTATAAGACCATAGATTTTCTACAAATTGGTATCGAGCAAGGTTATTCCAGCAGCTTATTAAATTGGTAGCAAGCTATGGCTTCTACATCCGGTATGCGATCTACACATGCAATTTAATGGAAAGAATTACGAATGCGGGTTGACCATGAAGGCGCTATTCGATCTCAAGACGTGTGGAGATCGTTGAAGATGGGTACATGAGCCCGCAAATGCAAGCAAGTATATATTGCACTTTCTCAAGCAGAGAAAGATACTTTGAAGGAGTTATGGAAGAAAGATGGCAAAGCTCTTTTCTATATTCATCGTGCAATGCATGAAAGCATTCTTCCAAGAGTGGCAGCAAATGATCAAGCAAAGATCATGGGATACTTTACAAGTTGCATATCAAGGTAAGGAGAAAGTAAAAAGCGCTGCTACATTACTTCAGTAGAGATTTTGAGAATTTAGCAATGAAAGATTCGCATTACAGTAGAATCATTTTTTACATATGTAGTTGGCTTAGTCAATCAAATCAAATCTCATGGTGAGACTCTTGAGACGACAAGAAGGATTATTGAAAAATTGCTTAGAAGTTTGCCTACGAAATTTGATCCTTTAGTTGTTCTTTATTGAAGAAACTAAGGATCTCGAGTCGCTTTTCTATTGATGAGTTGCATGCATCACTAATCAATCATGAACAGAGGATGAATAGATCACATGCAAGTGTAGATCAGGCTTTTGCATCTCAGACAGCAGGTAGTCGTGGCAAAAGAAGAGGAAGTTTCAGCCCAAGAGGCAGAGGAAGAAGTCCATGCAGAGGACGTGGCAGCAGTTCATCATACTCAAGTGGAAGAGGACATAATCAAGAACAGAGTTATGGTCAGAGACAAGATAAGTCTCATGTTCAGTGTCATTATTGCAAGAAGTATGGGCACTATGCTTATGATTGCAAGAAAAAGCAATATGATCAAGAGAGACAAAATCAAAATCAGGTTGGAAGTTCTATTTCTAAACCTATGTTTATTGTGATGCACAAGGATTGCTGAAGCAATACCTTCTTTATCCCCTATTGAATGTAATTTTTCAAAAGAGATTCCATGTGATGTATGGTATTTGGATTCGGGTTGCATAGTAATCACATGACAGGTAATCTAGATTTGTTTTCTAGTTTGGATGATTCAGTTAAGAGTGATGTAACTCTTGGAAATAACAATATTGTGTCTGTAAAAGGAAAAGGCACGGTTAGTATTCTAACAAGACAGGGGAGCAAACAAGTATGCAAGATGTTTACTATGTTGCAGGTTTGAAACATAACCTTATGAGTATTGGACAACTGGTACAAAAAGGATACCGAGTCTATATGGAAGACAATGAGTGCGTGATTGTGGACAAAGCTCCTAGCACTCAGTTGATTGCAAAAGTGAAGATGAGCAGCAATAGGATGTTTCCATTGATTTTGAAACCTGGAAAGAAGAAGAAATCAGATCTGTTTGCAGCAAAGTCATGTGTTAAGCCAAATCCGTCTTTTGTTGAGTCATGCACTCAAACAGATGAGTCCTGCACCAATGAAAATCAAGTCTGCACTGAAGGAACACAATCAGCTTTTCATTCAGTTATGAAGGATGAAACATGGCTTTGGCATCTAAGGTATGGACATTTGAATTTTGGAGGTTTGAATTTATTATATAGAAAAAATATGGTTAAAGGTTTGCCATTGATTCAGAAACCTGAAAGGGTATGTGAAGGTTGTATTTTGGGAAAGCAACACAGAGATTCATTTCCAGTTGGCAAAACAGCAAGAGCAAGTGCACCACTTGAGATTGTACATTCAGATTTATGTGGACCTATGCAAACAGCTTCTATTGGAGGTTCTATTTATTTTATGACATTCATTGATGATTACACAAGGAAGACATGGGTTTATTTCCTAAGAAATAAATCAAATGCCTTTGATACATTTCAGCAGTTCAAGGCATTAGTGGAGAAGCAAAGTGGATACTACATCAAAGTTCTCAGAACGGACAGAGGAGGTGAGTATGTTTCTAATGAGTTTATGAATTTTTGCAGATATCATGGTATACACAAGCAGTTTACTACCAGGTATACACCACAACAGAACGGTGTGGCAGAGAGGAAAAATAGAACCATCATGGAGATGGCGAGAAGCATGTTGAAGGCAAAACATCTTCCAAATGAGTATTGGGCGTGAAACAATAACTTCGTTTATATTTTGAACAGGTGTCCAACGAAACTTGTTAGGAACATGGTTCCTCAACAAGCATGGACTAATAGGAAACACAGTGTTTCACATTTCAGAGTTTTTGGTTGTGTAGCATATGCACATGTACCTGATGAGCTAAGGAAGAAGTTAGACAACAAAGGAGAAAAATGTATTTTTGTTGGGTATTCAGAGAATACAAAAGCATACAAGTTGTACAATCCAATCACTGGAAAGGTTGTGATCAAAGTAGGATGTACAGTTTATTGAGAATGAAGCATGGGATGGAAGTATAGAGAAAACAGTGAGTATAGCAACATCTATTCCACATGATGATATGACAGATGAAACTTTAGAGAAACAAGCTACTGTATCTACAAATCTTGGACATGCACCACAAGTTGTAGCACAAGCTACACCTCCATCTACAGTCAGGAGGTCACCAAGATTTCAGCCATCTTCAGCCATGCAAGAGACACCACAGGGAACACCAGAAGCTACTCCATCACCAAAAAGTAGTCCTGCATCAAATGCTCCTACGCAGCAGAAAACAAGAAGTCTAAGTGAGATTTATAATGTTGATACAACTAATTCATTTTCAGTTTTTGCATTATTTTCTCAAGCTGCAGATCCAGTATATTACGAAGAGGCTATAAAGAATGAAGTTTGGGAAAAAGCCATGGATGATGAGATTGATGCTATAGAGAAGAATCAGGACATGGAGCTAATGGATCTTCCAAAAGGAAAGGACGTGATAGGAGTCAAGTGGGTCTACAAGACAAAATACAATGCTGATGGAAAAGTACAGAAGCACAAAGCAAGGCTGGTTGCAAGAGGTTTTACGCAGCAATATGGAGTTGACTACAATGAAACATTTGCACCCAAGCACGTTTGGATACGGTAAGAATGGTTTTAGCAATTGCAGCTCAAAACAAATGGCCTATTTATCCAGATGGATGTTAAATCAGCATTCTTAAATGGATTCCTTGAAGAGGAAGTTTATGTAAATCAGCCAGAAGGTTATGAGATTGAAGGTCATGAAGGAAAAGTATACAGATTGAAGAAAGCACTCTATGGTCTCAAATGAAGCACCTAGAGCTTGGCAATGAGAATAGATTCTTATTTGATTGAGAATGGTTTCGTATGGGAGCAGCAAATGGTGAGCCTACCTTATACACCAAGATAAATGAGCAAGGTAAAATTTTAATTGTTTGTTTATATGTAGATGATTTGATCATTCTTTGGAAATCTATCTACTGAGTCATTCAAATCAGCCATGAAGAAGGAGTTTGAGATGACAGATCTTGGTCTTATGCATTACTTTTTGGGTATTGAAGTTCAACAATCGAAAGGTAAAGTTTTTATCTCACAAGCAAAGTATGAAAGTAGCGTTTTGAAAAGGTTTAACATGTTGAATTGTAAGCTAGCACCAACACCGGTTGCCACGTAGGTTTGAAGTTGAGCAAAGAGGATGAAGGATCATTTGTGGATCCAACATTGTTTAAAAAGTTGGTTGAAGTCTTATGTATTTGACGGCCACAAGGCCTGAGCTGATATCATGTATGGTGTAAGCCTCATATCAAGGTTCATGGAATCTCCAAAAGATTCACATTGGCAAGCTGGAAAAAGAATTTTGAGGTATGTACGTGGAACAAGAAATTATGGAATTCTTTATTCAAGTTCGGATGAGTTCAAACTCATTGGTTTTGGCTGATAGTGACAATGCTTTGGAAGTATAGATGATCGGAAAAGTACATCCGGCTATACTTTTCACTTTGGAATGCAGTGGTTTCATGGGCATAAAAGAAGCAGCCCATTGTCACGTTATCTTCAGCAGAAGCAGTATGTAGCAGCAACAGGTGCTAGCAGCATGTCAAGTGCTTGGATGAGAAGAGTGTTGATGTATTTACAACAGAAACAAGTGGAAGCTACACAGATTTTTTGTGACAACTCAGCCATAAATAGTTGTCCAAAAATCATGTTTTTCATAAGAGGAGCAAGCATATTGATAAGAGGTATCATTTTATCAGGAGCCCAGTAAACAACAAGGAAATTCATCTTGAATTTTGTAGATCTCAAGATCAGTTTGCAGACATTTTTACAAAAGCTTTAGCAAAAGAAGTTTTGAATATTTGAGAGATTGTTTGGGAGTATGTGATCCCTGCATATGCGATCTGAAAAAAGCAAACACAACTCTAGAAGAGTGAAAGCTACGCCTTTGAAATTAAGGGGAGTGTTGGAAATATGCATGTGATGCATATTTAATTCCAACTATAGCTTTTTTAGGAAAGCTAATTTTAGCTTTAGTCTTGCTTTAGTTAAGTTAGCTTTATCTTATTTTTATCATTAGATTTAATTCAAATAAATCTGTTTTAAATCATGCATAGCATGCAAATCATGTTTAAAGCATGAGTTTAGATTTAGAATGCTCAGTTGAAGAGCTGTTAGTGGGTGAGTTATTCTATTTAAATAACAGCAATTGTAATTGCTTTGTATGCACACACAAAGGTGTGAAATCTGCACAAGCAAGGAAGGATGTGTATTAAAAGCACACAGCTGCATGCACAATTGTAAAGAGCTGAAGCTCTGAGTATGATGAAGCTTTTATTAATGGAGATTATGCACAGCAGTGCTGGTTTGAATATTCATATGTTTATGCAAGCTATTTAAGTATTCTGTTTATTTCTTTGATGTTGTTTGTTGTATAAGACTAGCAGATTTTCTCTGAGACATTACATGTCTAAAAAGGTAGGATGTGTCGGTCTCCCCTTGCAATGGTGTGTTTTCAGGTAGGGGTACTACACCACACACCCATATCCACAATTTCACACACACACCCCATATACACAATTTAAAATACCTATTTTAAATTTCCATTTAAATATTTTCCCGCGATTTTATTCATTCTCTTCTTTTTGCTTACCACATCCATAAATTAAAATCCTTGTTTCTCTTTTAATATGGTTGTGTACATGGCTTATAAATAATTTAATAATCATCCCAAACAATGATAAACTTCTTTAACCTCAAAATTCCACTTGTGGTGGTGGAGTGGACAGGTCAAATTTAACCAAGATGCACTTTCCATTTAAATCCATGTCCCCACTTCACCCATGCTCTTCTTTTTGTGCGCCATATCCACAACTTTAAATCCCTATTTTCACTTTCCATTTAAATCATTTTCACCCACACTCTTCTTTATGATGGCCACATCCACAACTTAAAATATGTGTTTTGTTTCATTCCATGTGCATAAGCTTATAAGAATTGTAAATAATTTGAACAATGCCTGAACAATCATAAAATTATTTCCCCTCAACATTGTAGTAGTAAGTAGCGATTACCTGGACATGGCCTAAACATTAAATGTTAATTGTATGTATCAAAATATTTCTTACTTATGATAAACATCTAACCTCGTGAAAAATTCTACAACAAATTTCCACCCAACTTGTGGGAACTCGATTACACGGTTCAAGAGGTCTTCACAAACGCGATCCGGGTTACGGACATCTCGTCCATTGAGTAGGATGGACTCGGAAGATTGATCTAGTACAAGGGAGTCGGTAATGGGCTCGAGATGTTTAATTTTACAGAATTAGTTCTCTCGAATAGCTCCATGGTGAGCTATAATAACCCTTGAAACTCTTTTAGAACTGCCACCCGGCTTGAGTCATCGAAGGTCTCACTCGAAATCAATTCATGGTTTAACTACTTTGCCTACCAATGTAATAACTCGGTGTAGAGCTTAGAAGATGAGGTGGATCACCCAAAACCATAGCTAGAAAAAAAAATGTCAAGTCTCCAATGTGGTCTTAGTTGTGTGATGTGTCATTTACCTTCCTCTCGGCACGATTGATGAGGTGTGGATTCCATGGCTTAGATTGTGGTCACATGGTGAGAGGAAGTCAAGGCGTGTAAATCACATTGATAGACCATAATATTTATCCTAGCCCTTTAGATAGTACTTTGCACCAATCATATTCTTGTATACATAAAGTAATCCACATATAACAAGTAGACAACTTAATCGGTCGAAGTTAAATAAAATATATAATATAATATGATGTTGAGGAAAAATATTTCAATAGTGTATAAACTAAATTTTTTTATAGAATATAATCAAGAAATATTTGATAGTTGTCTAAATTTTTTTATATTTTTGTAAAGAAGGCAATGACATTAAATTAATAACAAATATTATAACATATTTACTCGGTATTTCATTAATCTCTTTTAATATGTTTTTGGTTTCCTTGTTTTTAGTCTAAAAAAAAAATTAAATAGAAGCCAATACTAGCAAAGATTAAAGTAATTTATATCGAAATTTACTTCAATTTTTAAACAATTAATTAAAATTCTAATATATATTAAGTTCTTTTTATTCTTTAAGGTTTAAAGATGGAAACTTGGTAATAATAAATATAGATTATTTTTGTAAAATAAAAATATAGATATAGTATTAAATTCACTTATTTTCCTATCATTTCTCCCCACTTTTGTGAGTTTCTAATGAGGAGATCATGAGCCAAATTTTGTATTTAGAGACTTTTTTTTGAGAGGTGGAGTCTAAGGAATTAGTTCTTTCTCTCATACGATAATTGGATGATTGATATCCTCCTCCCTTCTTAGCCTAGGTATGATTTTTTTATAGAGATGAGTTTACCGACCTAAACATAAGGATTGAAATTCATAGGCGGAGTGACTAGCTACAATTGAGCAGAAAATACGATGGTCGTGGACAACACTCCGTGGACCTTCGAGGACCTTCTCACCCATAGTGGGAGAAGATTAGGCATTTCTTGCAAGTATATTTATTCGATCCTGGTTTTTTTCTTCTCCTTTGTTGAACCCATGTATTTATACCCTTAATTTTCTTACATGACTCTTTACTAAGTATTTGTTCACTGATGATAATTCCAGTTTTAAGACTTTACTACTAGAAAGTATTCTCTATCTATTCATATTATTTTTGTTTTTAGTAGTTTTGATTTTGTAGGGAATTTACACCTAAAACATGATTCATAACTCCGATAAATCACTTACAACAAAACCCTTTTCCAATTTGAAATACAAACATATGAGTCGATTAACAATGAAAACCTAGCTCATGCACAGTGTAATGAATATGGACATAAAAAGGACATTTGGACCACAATTTCCATATATTAATATAATATATGTTAGATAATACATTTATAATAATTTATGATTAAAAAATTGTTTCCTTGTTTGGAAGATAATGATTAAATTGTTTATATGGTTGTGGTGGTCAAGATTAATAGTGACATTTTTCGTACAAAAAAATAGTGAAGTATAACAGATGGTTTATCAAAAATAATTAATTTAAAAATCTATCAAACATCTCACTTTTCAATAATTGTATAATTCCTCATTGAGCTAATAATATACTGGTGATCATAAATGCCATTTTGAATGTCTCATGTATTTGAAGTCAAATTTATTTGTTTCTCATGTTTTTTCTTCCTCCATCATCCTTTTCTAAAAAGATTCTCCTTCTCAAATTCAAATTTTCCTCCTTTTCACATTCAAATTTTCCTCCTTTATTGTTTTTTGATTTTGATTTTTCATCTAGAGAACTATTGAATATTTAGTATCTTTCTTTTAACTAAGTGTATCACTCTTGGAACATATATACCTTTGTTAGAACTTGAATTTTTTACTGATAAACTATTTTATTTGTTAGTTGTAGAGAATAAAAGGTTGTAAAATGTTTGTTTTGGGAAAATATAGTGACGACTAGATTGAATGTTCAATTGAGATAAAATATTGACTATTTCTGTTTTCTTATCATCTTACGCATCCTAATTTTTCAAAAGATTCAAATATGGTGCTTATATAAATAGTTTACCCATTAGCTAAACCTCGAAATATACTGCCATATTTTTTTTTATGATAAATTACTCTTTGATCTTATCGATTCGATTTTTCATCTATTCATTGTTCAAATGTTCATCTTTTGATTCTCAAATTTTATTCAACTTTCCATTTTGCATATTTATCTCTTATAAAAAAATAAACTTTATCGATTAAAGCCTTGATGCCATAAAAAATATTATTTTAAGTAAAGATCGATTGGCAGATAAAATCTACCTTCTGCTCATATGACCAACCACTAGAGGGGCTCAATTATTGATAAATATTGGTCCTTTGTCACTTGTTTCCCTTCACAAAACCTATTGGATTTTCTCCATTTATTATTTGACCCCTTTAAGATCAATTTGCTCATATGTATAAACCAGTATTACCAAGATTAAGATGATAAAGTGTATAAGTTGGGTTTCAATTCCCTCCTTATTTACAACTTTCTCACTCATATGAAAATCTGCTAGAGGAGGATCGATTATCATTGATCAATTCCTATAACTCATTTTGAATAATTAATCAAGATTAGGCTGGAAAGTAGGGATAAAGAAGTGCTCTGAAGCAAATGCAATGAGTTTGATTTTTGAGCACAAAACATATTGTATATTTCCCACTTTCATTGTCCCCTTTAAAGCTCAAATGCAGCGATCACATAAAATGATGCGAATGAGATTAAAATGATAAAGTGGAGCCCATATATAATGTATTATTTGGGTCTTCCAATTTGATCCATCAAAATGGTATGAGACATGCGGTATTTCATTCCCACTTTCACATTTCCACTTCACCTTTTCCCCACTTCCTTTCTATTCATTCTCTCCTTCAATTTTTACTCCTTGAAAATACCCCCTTTGCCATTTCCATCGGATATTTCATGCCCAATAAATTCTTTAGTATATAGAAAATTTTTATATTAGCGTAGGAGTTACGTAAGTGATTCAATATCTCACATGTTTTCCATTAATTATATTTTCAAGTGAGTGAAGTAGAAGGTTGAGCCATTGAGGGGGATTAGGTTGGATTATCTAACAAAAATACCTTTCTTATATTGTATTGAATGCATGGGCTAATGATCCCGATATGAGAGGTGGGTTGTCAGGCTTAGTAGAATATTGAGATGGAGGAGTGAAGGAACAAAAGGTTACATGTGATATTATTAGTGTTGATTGATAATGGGACTTACCTAATATTAGAATATTTTATAAGAAGAGAGAAATGTAGTAATGATCAAACTGATTATCACATATTTTGAATCATTTAGAGATTTGCGTTGATGATATTGTTGGGTGAACTAATTTTGTTGAAGCTAAAGAGATGGTTAATATATTATAATGTTAAAACTATGTTGAAGATGAAAATCCTAATGGCTAAGAGTGTTCTAGATATAATGATCATTATGACCAAATAATTAATTATAGGTGAAATAAGGGGTAAAAGGGTATTTTTGAATTAAAATCAAGTTCATGAAGTTATTATGCCCTAAATTTCAATTTTGATGAGATGTAAAACCCTAAAAAGTATTACAATATAGAAAGGATTTAAAACTAATATTTTAAAGTATAATAAATAATTTAGATAAGTAGAATTGATTAGAGTTCACATATCCTTACGATTATTTTGAGATTCATGTTGGTGTAAATATTGGGAAAAAGATTGAAGTGTTCTTTATTTTCCTCATATTGAAAGCCATCACTGAAAATTTCCTTCTAATAATAGCACCTAGAGGACAAGAAAACTTCATCTACTATATCGTAAGATAATTTTACTTGTTTGTAATTAGGTTATGCATAGCACATTTTTTAATTTTATGCGACTTTCAATTATGTTTTTATTTTCTCTTATTTTTCATGATAATAATGGATGTGCATGCATTTGATTTTAAATAATGATCCTCTATTGAAAACATGGTTCTAATGGAAATACCTATAAAAATGAGTCACTAGTTTGATATGTGGTATGTTTATGACACTTCCACTAGAACTAATATAAGAGAGGAATCAAGCCTCTCCACCTATTTAAGTGAAATTGTGATGAAGAAAGCTGTAGGGTGCAGATTCCAAATGTGGAACTTGATACTTGATAAAGTATGCTTTGATTTTCATAGAATTCTAGAGACTTGGCTTTATATTCTCTCTCGATTGAATTTAGAGTTGATTAGACATTTTTAGGTGCCATGCTCACTAATGTTTATTCTTGATATAGGGAATATCGAGGAACTTTTTTGAAATTTTGAAATGACATTGTGAATAGAAAATAATTTTGAAATATTATCATTTGT